>JAXQQM020064307.1:0-246183 GCA_034641835.2 Pinus albicaulis
CAAGCCTAAAATGATCAAGTTATCCAAAACATTGCCAGCTCACATGAAACTAAAATATATTGAGTTGTTTAAAGAGTTTTCTGATGTATTTGTTTGGAGCTATGAAGATTTAAAGGCATATGACATAGAGACCATTCAGCACAAGATACCACTTAAAGAAAATCAAAAACCATTTAGGAAAAAATTACACAGAATAAACCCTGTGCAGTTACCTCTAGTTGAGAAAAAAATTAGGAAAATGTATGAGGCTGGAATTATTGTCCCTATGAGATACTTAGAGTGGGTATCTAATCTTGTAGCTGTAAGAAAGAAAATAGGAGAAATAAGGCTCTGTATTGACTTTAGGAACTTGAACAGAGCCTCATTAAAGGACACTATCCCTTGCCTAAAATGGAACACATCTTACAAAGGGTAGTTGGTTCCAAGAGTATCTCTTTGCTAGATGGCTTTTCAGGATATAATTAGATATTGGTACTCCCTGATGACCAACTAAAAATAGCCTTCACTACTCCTTGGGGCACTTTCATGTATGTGAAAATGCCTTTTGGATTAATGAATGTGGGTGCCACCTTTCAAAGAGCCATGGACATTGCTTTCTCAGAAGAAATAGGCCACTTCATTGTGATTTATTTAGATGAAATTATAGTCTATTCCAAAACAGATGAAGAATACCTAGTACACCTAAGAAAGGTCTTTGAGAAATGTAGAAAGTATGGGCTATCATTGAATCCCAAGAATAAATTGTTTGGTCTTCAAGAAGGTAAAATTCTTGGTCATATCATATCTGAAAAAGGGATTAAAATAGACCCAAAAAGGGTTGAAGGTATATTTCAAATCAGTCACCCCAGGAACATCAAAGAATTTCAATATTTCATTGGAAAGATTAGTTTCTTAAGAAGGTTCATACCCAACCTGGCAGAACTCCTTAGAAACATGACAAACATGTTAAAGAAATAGATAGGAGTTAAATGGACCTTAGAAGAAAGAAATCCTTTGAACTGGTCAAACATGCACTTACTCAAGCACCAGTTCTTATCAGTCTAGATTTCACTAAGGACTTCCTCATATTTTCATTTGCATCAGAACATACTGTGGCTGTTGTCCTATTACAGAAGAATCCAGAAGGACAAGAGCAGCCAATTGCATTTTTCAGAAAGGCATTAAGAGATGCACCTCTGAAATATAATATCATGAAAAAAAAAGCCTATGTTTTGGTCAAAGCCTTGAAGGATTTCAGAGTCTATATCTTGCACTCTCACATTATTTCATTTGTGCCCCATGTAGTGGTAAAGGAAATTTTGTCACAAGACCCTGATGGAAAAGGAGGAAAGTGGATTGCTGTGATACTGTAATATGATTTAAAAATTAAACCCACTAAAATCATAAAGGGTCAAGGCCTAGCACAATTAATGGTTGAATCTAATTTGCAAGCACTTGATATAAACATGTTAGATGAATTAGATGAACAGGAAGATTTGGAAACCCCTCTTATTGAAGATCATTTCCTCAATTCATTTTGGTATGTTCATATTTTGTATGTGCTTACTAATCTCAATGCCCCTCCTAGTATGTCTAAAACAAAGGCAAGATTTTTAAAGTTGAAAGTTGTTAACTACTACATTTTAAATAAATGTTTATATTGGAAAAATGCTAGTGGATTATTGCTTAAATGTTTGCCTGAGAATGAGGCAGATAGGATCAAGCATGAGTTTCATGAAGGAGAATGTGGAGGCCACCTCTATTGGAAAACCACTGCCAATAAAATCCTTAGAGCTAGTTATTACTGGCCCACCCTCTTTCAAGATGTCCACAAAATGATAATTGCCTGCCACAAATGCCAAATATTTGAAGGCAAGAGAAAACTGCTTCCCTTATCCTTGCAACCAATCACTGTTGAAGCTCCTTTTCAACAGTGGGGCCTAGACTTCATTGGGGAAATCCATCCTGATTCATATGCCCAACATAGATGGATACTCATAGCCATTGATTATTTCACCAAATGGATAGAAGCCATCCCTTCTAGGAATGCCACAGACTCAGTTATCATAAAATTCCTTTAAGACCATATCCTGTCTATATTCGGCTGTCCTAGGAAAATCGTCACTGACAATGCTGTTGCATTTGGTTCTAAAAATATGGTTGATTTCTGTCACAGATATCAGATTGTGCTTGGTCATTCCACAACTTATTACCCTCAAGGTAATGGGCTGGCAGAATCTTCCAATAAAAGCCTGATAAATATAATAAAGAAGCTGCTGGAAGAAAACCAGAGGTCATGGCACAACAAGCTGGTGCATGCTTTATGGGAAGATAGATTGACAACAAAGAAATCAATTGGAATGTCTCCCTATCAGCTGGTTTATGGAGCAGATGCAGTTTTTCCTACCAGTTTAGGAGTGCCAGTGATGAATTTGGTCCAAGAAATACAATTGGAAGAAGATAGCATGATGAGAAGGATAAATCAGACCATACATATTCAGCAAACCAGAGAAGAAGTTTGTAACAGAGCACCAAAAGTACAAGAGAATATCAAAAAGTTGTTTGATAAGAGGACAAAGGCAAGTGATTTCAAAATTGATGACAAAGTACTCAAATGGGATTCTAGGAGGGAAGATAAGGGAAAACATGGTAAGTTTGACAATTTATGGCAAGGCCCTTACATCATTCAATATGCCATTGGTCAGAATGCATTTTTTCTAGAAGATATGGATGGTACAGACCTGTTTGGGGGTCCTGTCAATGGCAGGATGCTCAAACATTATTTCTGCTGAAACCTCTATTTAAAGCTTTCATTATTCATTGTAAATATCATTGCTTTTCTTTGTTTTGAAAAGAGAAAAATACAAAAAAATAGAAAATAGAAAAAGAGGGCAGATTAGAAAAATAAGAAAGGTACAGCCCCATACCAAAAAAGAAAATAAAAATCTGAAAGTGTGCAAGCCTAAATTCCATTACTTGAAAGAGCACTGCTATTTAGTCATATAGCCTAATCATGACTAGATAGATTTCAATTCACTGCTAGTAGGTTAGTGAATCAGATTTTTCAAAAAAATTAATCTTGGCTTATCAGTAGAATAGTTTAGGATAGAGAGAATGGTTCAAATAAGCTCAAAACCTGAACCAGGAATCAAAAGAAAGGAATGGCTCTAATCAGCTCAAAACCTGAGCCAAAGAAAGGAAAAATACTGGTTCTAACATGTTGAAAACTTGAACAAGGTAAAGAAGAAGAAGATAGTTCTAAAAAGATCAAAATCTGAACTGAAAAGGAAAGGAAGGACTCTCCATTTTTTTAGATCTTAAACCTTCCAAGTTTTGTTTTAATTTTCTGCAAATAAAGGTCTATGTGTAGTTTGTTTTTGATGCCATAGTATCATAGCAAATCAGACAGCTTAATCCTGGTTTGGTTGTGTTTTCAATTTCTATTTTAGAATATAGAGAATGAAATCTGTCTGAGAGCTTAATCCTGACAGATAGTAGTTATGTAGAGAAGCTAATTAGTTCAACTGTTTAATCTGGACTCATGGAAGTTATAAGGGTAGATTTAGATTATTTTGATGCTTTCAATAAAAGAATAAAATGTTGATGTCAAAAGGTGTTCAAGTCCAAGTGCACCTTATGAAGAAAAAATGTTAGGAAAGTAGGCTGTGTTGGTAGTTGTTTGGGGAAAATTGATTTGTTATAATGTAATGATTGATCATTTTTCAAGCAGCATGATCAAAGAAGAAATAGGATTTGTCAAAGTGCAGGACATTGATCTACATTCCAGAGATAAAATTTCTGAGGTTCTTGATACCTCCAAGGAGATGCCATCCCCAAGTGGAGCCGCTGTTAGCCACTTATAAATTTTTCATATACTATGATGGCTAAAACAGGTCTATTAGTCTTCAAGAAACAAATTTCAAGCAAATCTGTGACTTCTTGAAGCCTTGCTATGTCCATTTTTCCAAGGGATCCAACTCACAAAGCCCTGCTATTGTCTTGAAGAAAACTACTCTGAAACCCTCTTTCATTCCCATCTTCCTATTAAAAATCCCTCCACTTCCTCAAAAATCCCTTTTAGACCTTATAAATCCCCTTTATTTGGTTTTAAATCACCTTTTTAACCCTATCAGAATCCCTTAAAAACCTTCAAAAAACCTCGTTTCGGCCTTAAAAACCAACTTTTTCCATTAAGTGAGACTTAAGCCCCTATGGGCTTAAGTTCTCGGCCCTTCCTGCATGTAACTGGGACCCGCGACCATCGGCTCAGTCCTTAAGCCCCTTTCGTGCTATCGGACATTGCTCCACCCATATTCCTTGGTTTCTTTATATTTCCTCCGCGAAATGTTTTCCCCCACCGATGGGATCTAAGCCATTGATATCGCAGATCCAATGGTCCTCGCTCCATCGTGCCACCAGTGTTCCTCCCGATCGATACTTACCAAAGCCTCCTCGCTGATGCATTTTGGACCATTGATCTAGCTTCCCCAGATCCAACAGTTGGCGCTGTTTCACCATCCCACTATCCCCTGCCCCAGTCATTCATTTCGGTGAAGTCCCGATTTGATTTGAGCCATCCATTTCCTCCCAGATCAATGGCACAGGTTCACTATAGGGGAATCCGACCAAAGTGGCTTGTAGTCCCTAGTCCCCTTGTAGTTAATCTCCACCATTGATTTTCTCCTGATTCGACAGCCAATACTTCCCCATTCACTGCGGAGGCACCCCGCCCACAAACCTTTGCATACTCCCTGGTCCCCCAACAGTTGATCTCAGCTGTCGATCTTCTCCAAATCCGATGGCCATCGACTCTCCTCCATTTCCCAGATCCCTCATCTATGTTCTCCCCCCCGCGATAGTTCTGGATCGTCGATCCCATCAATAATACGGCTCCTACTAGCCCACATATCTGAAACCTGCCTGATATCATTTCACCCCCTGATAAAAGAACTGACGTCACTCAAATGGCCAACCTTCCACTCACAAAATCATCACCCAATCCTGGCTCGCCACCTGTACTCCATTATCCCGCCGCCACTATGTATCTCCTCCCATCGCGCTTGTCCTCCATCATCGATCTGGATCTCCTAGATCCGACGGTCCCAAAATGATTTCGTGCGCGATTTTCTCCCGAGGTTTAACACCTTTTTTTCACATGAAAAAAGTGGTTTTGCATGGGGCATGTGGCAATCGATGTATGGTATCGCGTTCCCCCGGGGAAAAACCACAAACCACCCATATGCTGCTCGAAAACCACCTGGTTTCACACAAAACTTGCAATTTTCCATTTTCGTACCAAATTCAAATTTGCATTGTTTTCTCCCATTTTCGCCTATGGAATCCCTTTTCCCCTGTTCATCCTCTGCCTCTGCAAACGCTCCAAAACCTTCCTCCAAGCCTCTGAACTAGCTTAAACACATACGCAGGTTTTATATAATATATTTGATTTTTTTTGCAGGTTTAATGGTGGACAAGCTGTAAAAGCTGTCCCACAGTCCAGTAAAGGGACATGGCCGAGGATGACGATCCTCTATGGCCGAATTAAATACAGAAAGGGACATAGAGGGAGTTAATTTCCAATTTTAGCCAGTGCATCATGAACACTGGTCATTCAGTAAAATCCCTCCAACAAAAGTACCTGTCAACAATCAAATGAAGACCAAATAGTGAAGATATCAAAGATTAAATAAAAAGGATTAAAGCCTAAAGCCTGAATATTTTAAGGCTTAGTCCAAAGATTAAAAGATAAAGCACAGTATTGAGGACAAATCAATTGAAGTCAAAACAGTCAGCCAGGAAAAATCTAAAGACAGAAGACCTCGTGCACATGATGCCCGGGCTAACCTCTCAATCCACTATCACACTCCCTATGTGCATATAAATATGCCTCCCAAACTTCACCCAAATAATTTTAAATCTGGGCCACCTCTAACACACGGAGCTTTTCATAATTTATTGGTTATAAAATCCAACAAAATAGAATTTCAATTCTCTATACGGAAGCTTATATAGGGTTCAAACCATATCATAACTCACTATGCATATAAATTGCTCTTCTATTAAAGCCGAAATAAACCTGCTATCCAAGGTTTCTCTTTTTAATTTAATGATAGTCTACCTTTTCGGAAGTCTTACCATAAAAATTTGGATTAAAATAACTCTTAGCATATACCAATGCATCATCCATGGTTAATGCTCACAATCTGGGCAAATTCCAATAATTAATGTGGGAGCTTCTTTTTAATCAAGGATTATGACCCGCAATCAAACTTCACATGTGTTAATACTTTAATAAACCTTCCGTATTAACGTAATTCATATCTGGCTCTACATTTCAATTATGGGGCAATTCAAAATTTAAAGTTTGACTTTTAACATAACTCAATGTTTAATTCTTTCGGGCCCACTCATTTCTTACCTCATTAACCCATATGCAAGTTGGTGATGCGACCAACGTTCGATCTCCCGATCAAAAGATCTGATGTATATCGCATTATTTCATGAATATGACCTTAACGCCCAGGAAAAATGTGAAATGGGTTGTATTTCAAAACCGCCCTAGGCTACGTGTCACATGCCGACGCATATCATGTTATTTTGAGGGATTCCACTTACTGCTTTTAAATTGTGCGAAAACCATAAATGGTTTCTCAACCCGCCTTCACTGTTCAACGCCGGTTCCACTCTTAATCTTCAAGGTTCTGCTCCAAATCAACTTTCGGTTCTTTCCTTCGCGTTTCCAAGACTCGCCTATTCACTGTTTATAATACATCCTGACTTCTGGTTCTATTCTAATTCTTCTATTCCAGACTTCACTTCACCGTATGCTACCACAGGTTAGGTGAAAAATTATTAACACGTTTCATATGAAACCTACATGTTTGTTATACATCTTAATCTCAATATGAAGGACTATGATGGGAGGTCGATCAATTTGTGTTCATATCACATATGCGAGCTACTCAGAATTCAGTAGCAACCTGAATCTATACACAGTCCCTCAATAACGAGTCTTCGGGTTTACTCGAATCAATCAATACATGGGCTGTTACAGAGTTTCTTACATAATTACCCATAGAGTTCAACCTCTTCACACAGAATTGAATCAAAATTTCTCATATGAATTCGAATTCAAACCCCCCCCCCACACACACACACATATATATGTAGGATTCCCAATTGATATACTCCAGGTCGAATACTAACCCAACTTCTCTAAACAAGATCGATCCTTCTAGTGATCGATCTTCCTAGACGATATACTTACAAATAACCCCAATTTCTCAAATCACACATAATTTAAGTCAATCAAACCACATACATTCAGAACCAATTTCCACATTATATTTATATGAAGTTAAATACAAAAGCATCCACTTACAAACTGCTGGTTTGGCCAGATCTTCAATTCTTTGGCCTTCTACCTCACTACTCTGTTTCTGAGCAGCTCCAGATCTGATGATCTTATGCCTTTGGCTTACATTTATACAAATTGATCATGAATCGATTCAAATCCTTTAATGACTCAACAAAACTCTTGACATTCTCAAGTCCTAATTTTAGCCTAAATTTGAACTGTCTCTTCATATTCCTAACTAATTAAATTCTCTCATGTTCTCCAGTGATTTGGGAACATTTACAATTCCTCTCCATTTTATTCAAAATACTAATAATTACATGAGAACTTAAAAACATAAGAACCCCCTATGTCTACTTAGATACAAGGTATTTTATTGTGCCTAATGCCCCTGCATCAGACTCCCAAGGTTCAAATTGTTCATGATCTCCTGATCATGTGCCTTCAGTCCTTGTTTTCCTGGGTCCCATACTTTGTTTTGCTGTTGTCCAACAGCTGCATCATCCTTCAACTACATTTCTCTAGGCTTCCATATCTTGTTATGAAACTTACCTCCATCTATGCTTTCACAATCTCTTCTTGTCCTTCCTTTGCTAAAATCCTTCTACTTTCTTGTTGTTGTCTGCTACTTCCAAGACACCTTCATCATCAATTTTCTGATGTTTTCAATTTCTTTGTCCATTTTATCTTTTGTCTATAATTCTCTTTGCCTCTTGTTGCTGCCTTCAATTTCTGTTACTACCAACATCGTTTCCCTTGATGTTAATTGTTGAGCCCTTGTGACCACCCTATCATCCATACCCTCTTGTCTTCTGCTACAGAGAAACTTTTCCTGAATATCTCTTAAGATATCTCCCTCTGCAACATTTTTATTTTCCTCATCACATGCAAATTTTCTTTTAGAAAATAAATCATCAATTAATTTTCTTCCTGCAGTAACATACTCATTCAGTATACTAGTAAACATAATCAAATTTTGCAAACTAGTATCTGCCGCTGCCTCTTTCACAGCTTAAGGCAAATTCACCCTAGTGTCTGCAATTCCTTCTTCTTGTATAATTGCTTCCAGCAAAAATTTCAGCCACTTCCTTTGAACTTGTTTCCTTTCAGCCATTTCATCAATATGCTGCAATTTAATTTCAGCATATCCTTCTTCTTCTTGGACAATCTTCAATAATTGTCTTTCATCTCCTTGATTGATTCTGGAAATCAAATCAAGTTCTTCAAGCTCTGCATTTTCATCTTCTGTCAGAATAGAATTCTGATTCTTCATCACTGTGTTAGTTTTGAAAATCTGCTCCACAGTCTGCTCTTGGTCCATCAGACAAGCCAATTCTTCCCTGTCACTAGCAATAACAAGTTTCTGCATATGAGACATGATTGTCTCATCTTCCTTCTACAATAGTTCTTCTTCTCTCAAGGCACTTCCAATTGATGGATTGTCTTCTGCATCACCTGTAAACCGAATCAAATTGTCAGTGTCAAATAATAAGAACCAATGGTCTCACTTGCTGATCCAGTCACCAATTCTTCTCTCTGCAGCTCCAAGTCTGTTTCAAGACCCATAAAACTTCCACTATATTTATCCTCAGCTTCTAAAGTTATCTCCACTATTCCAATCACCATGTTAAAATGATGATCCTTCACTATGTTTTCAACTAACATAGGTTCCTTCTTATTAACTTTCCTGACAATTTCCATTTGTTGTTCTTTTTTGCCTACATAATTAACACATGAACCTTCTGCACTAAAATTACAAGGTCTCAATACCTCTTCCTCCTCTGACAACACATCAGTATGTTGTTTTGAGTTTCCTTCCAAATCCTCTGTCAGCACATCTATATGCTGATTTTCATCCCCCATGAGACTGTCAGCTAGTCTCTCCTCCTCTCCATCATCTGCTTCATGAACACTATTCATGAATACCTTCCTGCCATGCTTCTTCAGCAAATTATCCTATGCATAGGTCCTCTATTTCTCCAATTCTCTTCTTTGAAAATCCAACCTTCTATACAATTAAACTACTTCAATTGGAGTAGATTTTGGGAACCTCACACAACCCTTTATGCCTTTTCTTACTCTTGACCAATCATCAGCTGGTCCTTCTCTCTCTGCCTCAATATTCTGCTGAATATTCTCATTAGAATCTTTTGTCTTCATGTCCTCCTGAGATATTGCTATCTCAGCATTGATCTGAACAGATTTCAGATTCAATTTCTCCTCCTCAATAAACTTTAAAGCTTTCTCATCTCCTTGTGGTGTACCTGCAATCATACACAACTCTTTAGTTTTAAAACCACAAGACTTTTCAGTCTTGGTTTCTTTCTCAAGCACTTCCCTTTGAACAGATCTACATGTGGAATCTTCAAATTCCATCCTTGACTCAAGAACTCTGAGTTCCTCTTCCTCTGTAGAACCTGCAACCACCTCACAATTGTCAGACTCAAAAATACAATTCTTTACATCTTCCAGCTAATTTGGACTTGTCCAATAACTCAGGAAATCATCAATGATTTTCTCTTCAGCAAGACAACCTTCTTGTTTCCTTAAACCTTCATCAGGATTCATAAGATCTTTTATAGACTTCCATTCTTCATCTGCACCCTGTTCTGCTCTACAAACAAAAACCTCTTTTCTCTACTCAGCTGCTCTGAGTTCTGCACATCTCAACTGGACATCCATCCTCTATTCAAGCTTCCTCAGCTTTTCTGAAAACATACAAAAATTATCAGATGTAAAGTCACTTGATCCCTTGGCATTACTTGAAGTTTCAGTCTTCAAGTCCTTCTCTAGATACTCAATCATTTTGAGTAATCCCTATTTCTGCTGAGCACTTATCATTTGCTCTCTCTTCATCTGTAGCCTATGCCACTGTACTTTCTTCTTCATGAGCCAACCAACTCTCTGGATTTCCTCTATCATCATCTTTAGTTTTTTAAATTGTTTAATGATCTCAGCTACCTCTCTCCAATATCCTGCATCAGTCAATTTCTTCCTCATGCCAATTTTCTTGGCATCTTCTTTCTCTTCTCTGTGGTGGCCTCTCTCATAACCTCTGCAATCTCTGCTATGACTATTAGTAGTCATATTCTCCTTCATGATTTCCTCACTCGTCAGCTGCACTAAGCCTCCGCAACAAAAAGCTCTCCTACTACCTCTTACCTCACCAATCCTTTCCTCCGGATCTGGGATTTTGGCAAGTACTGGTCCCCTATCTGCTGGAACCTTCTGAGCACTCTCTTCTACTCTCTCTAGGCTTAATTCCACAACTCTTAGAACTCATTCAACCTCTGTTGAATTTCCTCAAGTTTCTGCCACACTTTCTTCTTCACTTTAGAATCCTCTGGTAGACTCTTTCATCACTGCTCTCAAAGTTGTGATCTGCTTTTGCTGATATTACTTCAATTTCCTGCAATCTGAATTCTGCAAACAATTCTTCAAACCAGAGTTAAACACTGCTCATCAAATCACCTTCTCTTTAGAACACTGAAATTGTCCTCCCTATTCAACCTTTAGCTGAATATCAGGTTCACTGCCATCATCATCTTATCTGCAACCAAAATTCGACAATCATAAAGTCAGATTTAAAATTATTTCACCTACAAGGTCTCTGCATGATCTTTTTTTCCAATCATTCTGCAAATCCCGTTCACTGTAAATATGTCTCTGCTGCATATCAGATTTAAAAATGTGATCTTCTTTCATTCTCTCATCACATACACTCATTCAGATTTAATTACAAAAAATTTCTTTTACTTCAAACAAATCCTTTCCTTCTTTGATACCATATGATGCCCGGCCTAACCTCTCAATCCACTATCACACTCCCTATGTGCATATAAATATGCCTCCCAAGCTTCACCCAAATAATTTTAAATCTAGGCCACCTCTAACGCATGGAGCTTTTCATAATTTATTGGTTATAAAATCCAACAACCCAGAATTTCAATTCTCTATACGGAAGCTTATATAGGGTTCAAACCATAACATAACTCACTACGCATATAAATTTCTCTTCTATTAAAGCCCAAATAAACCTCCTATCCAAGGTTTCTCTTTTAATTTAATGATAGTCTACCTTTTCGGAAGTCTTACCATAAACATTTGGATTAAAATAACTCTCGGTATATACCAATGCATCATCCATGGTTAATGCTCACAATCTGGGAAAATTCCAATAATTAATGTGGGAGCTTCTTTTTAATCAAGGATTACGACCCACAATCAAACTTCACATGTGTTAATACTTTAATTAACCCATCGTATTAACGTAATTAATATCCGACCCTACATTTCAATTATGGGGCAGTTCACAATTTAAAGTTTGACTTTTAACATAACTCAATGTTTAATTCTTTCGGGCCCACTCATTTCTTACTTCATTAACCCATACGCAAGTTGGTGATGCAACCAACGTCCGATCTTTAGATCAACAGATCTGACGGATATCGCATTATTTCACAAAAAAGATCTTAACGCCTAGAAAAAATGTGAAATGGGCTGTATTTCAAAACCACCCCAAGCTATGTGTCACATGCCGACGCATATCACGTTTTTTTGAGGGATTCCACTTACCTCTTTTAAATTGTGCGAAAACCATAAATGGTTTCTCAACCCGCCTTCACTGTTCAACGCTAGTTCCACTCCTTATCTTCAAGGTTCCTGTAATGTTCCCAATTTTAGCCTCAAGCTAAAATGGAACATTATAGTGGCACATTTTATTTATATTTAATAAAATGGGGAAGGAGACACCTTAGCCCCTTTTGGATGAAGAAATAACACTTCTCATGTGAAAAGGAGGAAAATAAAGCAGCTGAAATAAACACCTAAGGGTGTGAATGGAACCCAGCCCACTTGATTAGTCATGTTTGACTAAAGTCAACAGTGCTGCCCAAGGAGGAGAGGCTTCCTAGAGAAGCTATGCAGTTTTTGAGGGAAGACACTCTCATGAGGGTGGAAACCTTATTTGGTGGGACCATAGTGGATAAGAGTTCTCTCACTTTATATAGAGGATATGGCAGCTCATTTGGACATGTTATGGTTTTAGAGTTTCAGACTTGGGTCTGCAAGCTTGCATCCCCGGGATGTTTAGCAGGGCGATGGTGCCCTCGGGCACTAGGGTGTTCCTGGTCAGGAATACCTACCTCTTCCTCAAGGAAGGATGAGGATTGAGCTACATTTCCTCAATCCCGCATTGGCCACAGCTTCATTCATCTTCTACAACGTTATTTTTGCAGCAGAGAGGACGTTGTGTAGCTGGGTGTAGCTAGAGAGGAACTCGTGGAGTTTCTCTTGTCTAGTTTTCTTTAGTGGAGGAGTGATATATTAATTGGAGGAGATGCAAGGAGGATTCCCGGGCTGTATTTCAGATCAGTGGCATGAGGCCACACTTCCATCATCCCCCACTACGCAGTCCATGGAGGAAACTGCGTTATTTTGGAGGAGGCAGTGAGAGAGGGGTTTCTGGAGCTTCAGAGGAGGATGTTTTTGAGAAAAAATGATAAGAACTTTATATTAGAGACATGATCAGAGGAGGGCATCTACATTTCAGATCAGCCATGGCCTCATTCATATTTTTTATCAGTTGCAGTGACAACTCTGTTGTCAAATTTTGGATGTTCTGGCATTTCTAGCAATCTTTCATAGATTGGCTAGAAATTTGGTATTTCAACCCATTTCTTGTTATTGGGATTATTTCTTGTATTATTTCAGCCATATATGTATTTTATTAATATTCAATAGCTTTCACCTTCATGTACCCAGCGCAGTTGCAGCTACTCCGACATTTTGTGGAGTTGCAGCTACTCTTGTATTTCATGGCTTATTCATTGGAGGTGGAATATTAAAGCTTGAGTGGATTTTCCCTCAGCTATATATTGTATTTATTTGCTGATATATCATAATATCATGATGGATATAGTATTTTCCCTCTTATGGTGCATTTCAGAATTGCAGAGTTAACATTATGTTCACATATTGCTGCAAGCTCTCTCATTGAGCATTGTTTTAGAGATCTAGTTTGGGGAGATCTGTATAACCCATATAGCATCCTTTATTTGAGCTCATTCTCTACAGGGGAGTTATATTATATTTTTCCTAGGGCATCCTAGCACTGGTTTCCTTATTTATGTAGTAGCTTCCTTATACAGTGTCCTCAAGGACCCTGCAGCAAAAATTCCCAAGGTGAAATATTGCATATCCATAGATAGAGTATGTGAAGGGCCAGCCAGCCTCACGATCTCTCCCTTCTTTGGAAGGAGTCATATCTTGTAAATGCCCCAACAGTAAATCTCTAAAATGGACTTGTGATAGCTCATTGAAGAAGGAATTGAAATATCTTAAAGATATTCCCGACATAGCAGAGATTTTCCCATTTGGGATATTACAGTGGTATCGGAGCATGATCTTGGCTCAGCTTGTGCCCAAGATCTATTTCCATCAACAAGAGGAGCTTCCCTCCAAGGAGAGGAGATTGACAGAGGAAACAAGGGAAAAGGAATGAAGGAAGAGGAGGTTTCCCTTATTCTTTTCCAGAACATTGAGCACACCATTGAAGATCTGATGAAAGGGAACATTTGGGGAAATTTATGAAAGGGGTTTGTGAATGATCAAGCCCTAGCTATTTTCATGAAGGGTGTGAGCATTCAGCCACACATGCAGATAAAAAACGTAGAACATTTCCCATAGCTACTGCAAGAAGGATGAAGGGAAAGAATTGAGGCCTTTGGAGGAGCAGCACTACAACTCAAAGGTATGGTTCATGAGGATTGATTTCAAAGTTCTATTTCATGTTTTCATGCAAATGAGAGATCATATGTTGCAGTCACAAAGAGTTTTTCAAAGGGGTTTGATGAAAACCAATGTGAAACATGGTGTGACAAAACTTCAAACACTTTGCATGCATGGAGGGGGGCCATGAAACAAAAGATCATTCCATATTTGTAGAGGGGGAGAAATCAGGAGAATGACTTTCTAGAGGCAAGACCCCCATTGTATGAAGGGCACTCTTCCATTTGTGAGGGTGTGGAAATATTTCTCTCAAGGGAAGGTCAAGGTCCAAGGCCTCTCATTGGGATACACTCACATGTTGGTAGAGAGGAGGTGCATAGAAGAACCTACAGTGCTGCACCATTGGAAGAATAAGAAGAAAAGCAGAAGGATCAACATGAAGGGATGATGGACATTCACCCTTATCTACTTTAGAGATTTTCTTCACATAGGGGAAGGACTGCACTGCGCAGTAGAGAGAGAGGTTCTTTCCATTCCTCTCATATATTCAGTCCACTTCCTATCTTGATGTCTCACTTTTGAAGGATTTCCACTTAGGAGGCCATTTGATCTAGAGATGATGAGAGGCATCATGTTATTTGGTTCACCACTCATGGGATTCCAGAGGGGTGGAGACAATAGAGGAGTCCATTACAACATAAAGAGTTTGGGGATGTTCACAAGGAGGAGGGATACACTCTCTCATTTTCAGTACCACCCATTCTCACCAGTCACTGTGCAGATAGAGTTGCTGCATGGATGGAGGTTAGCATCTTCATGATGCAGGATGGTTGCTTCATAGATTTCGTGGGAGAGATGATACTTCCTTTGAGAAGGAACTCTCTCATGCATTGGAGTAGATGGAGGCCACTCATGCTTACATTTCCCAGGATCAGGAGATTCTTTGGAGGTGTTAGTCTCTCATGGGAGGCTCATTTTCATAGATCATCATTTCTCTTGAGCATGAGTAGCTGCATGGTGGCATGGCAGCAACATTGGAGGATGACTTTGGCATGAGGGGATGTCAAGGTAGAAGGCAGCAGCATGATGGAGCACCATATTGCAGAACACCAACGCTGTCTGTCATGATGATAGATGATCATATCATCCACTAAGTATCTTCCATCTCCATCAAGGTATGGATCATCACTTGCTTTTCTAGAGGAGTTCACTTGGGAGGGCATTAAGCATGATCTACATCATCATATGGATAGATGCAGAGCTCGATTGTTTTTTGAGAGGTTGGCACAACCATTCCCTTACTCATTGGATAAGAGGGAGATCATTTAGTTGAGCCATTTCAGCTCAAGAGCTCTAGTGCATGATGGAGGAGGTATAACTTCATATTTGTATTGTACTTATTTTCATTTATTGAGGAGCATGATGTATCAAGGAGGATTTTTCCCTCCTACATTTTTCATGAGTATGTACTTGCAGCTACTTGTAGCCTTGATTTTGCCTAATTTTGTGATGGTTGTGGGGGATGCCACATATTCCTTGGTGTGCACCATTGGCACCAAATGGTATTTTCATGTTTTCATCCTATGAGGAGATGTTGTGGAAGAAAACAAGTGGCTAGTACAACACTTGTTAATTTTGATTTTGAGGTAGCCCAAGGAGGCACTGCACAGTTCCATGAGTGGAAATTTGAACCACTCTCCAGTTGTCATTTGGCAACTTGCTTTTATTGTATATTGCTCCATGTATTTCTGATTTTTGTACACTCATGAGGAGCATTATTTGGAGAGTATTGTATGTACATCCCATTGGGAGCATGATTCTCCCGATTGTATAAGTCTTATCTTGCGGGAGATACCATGGGAAAACCATGATTGCAACATTGCTACTTGTTCCTTCTTGTGGGAGGGACCACTTGGAAAATTTGCAGAGGCATTTCATGGTTGATTTTTCTTGATGGGGTAGCTTGGGCCATTCTTGGAGGCCCTAATTTTTCAGCCCGAGGATTAAGGCAGCCCCATATGAGTAGCATATGGAGAGGGGGCCATCATCGAAAAACCAAAACAACTCTCTGTTCAGCCCCAACACATTGCATAAATTAGGGGTGAGATTTTATTTGGATGATTGCATGGATGAGAGGATCATCATTGAGAGAAAATTTTTCCCATGCATATCATCACTCCTACCTTAAGGAGGCCATAGCACAGCAAGAAGGATTCCACTACACCTTCTATCTTTCCAGGAGGAGCATTGTGTCAGCTTGCATACTTGGGAGAGAGCATTGGAGGACAGATTCATTGCAGTATATTTGAGCAGTGGTGGGACCATTGATGAGGAGGCCACAAGAGAAGAAAGGGGAGAAAGTTTTGTTCTCTCTATGAAATTTCTTGAGGACAAGCAACATGTGGGAGGGGAGGACTTTAATGTTCCCAATTTTAGCCTCAAGCTAAAATGGAACATTATAGTGACACATTTTATTTTTATTTAATAAAATGGGGAAGAAGACACCTTATCCCCTTTTGGATGAAGAAATAACATTCCTCATGTGAAAAGGAGGAAAATAAAGTGGCTTAAATAAACACCTAAGGGTGTGAATGGAGCCCAGCTCACTTGATTAGTCATATTTGACTAAAGTCAACAGTGCTGCCCAAGGAGGAGAGGCTTCCTAGAGAAGCTGTGCAGTTTTGGAGGGAAGAAACTCTCATAAGGGTGGAAACCCTAATTGGTGGGACCATGGTGGAGAAGAGTTCTCTCACTTTATATAGAGGATATGGCAGCCCATTTGGATAGGTTATGGTTTTAGAGTTTCAGACTTGGGTCTGCAAGCTTGCATTCCTGGGCTGTTTAGAAGGGTGATGGTGCCCTCGGGCACTAGGGTGTTCCCATTCGGAAATCCCTAACTCTTCCTCAAGGAAGGATGAGGATTGAGCTACATTTCCTCAATCCTGCATTGGCCAAAACTTCATTCATCTTCTACAGCGTTATTTCTGTAGCAGAGAGGATGTTGTGTAGCTGGGTGTAGCTAGAGAGGAACTCATGGAGTCTCTCTTGTCTAGTTTTCTTCAGTGGAGGAGTGATCTATTCATTGGAGGAGCTGCAAGGAGGATTATCGGGATGTATTTCAGATCAGTGGCATGAGGCCACACTTCCATCATCTCCCACTGCGCAGTCCATGGAGGAAACTGCGTAATTTTGGAGGAGGCAGTGAGAGAGGGGTTTCTGGAGCTTCAAAGGAGGATGTTTTTGAGATAAAGTGATAAGCACTTTGTATTAGAGACATGATCAGAGGAGGGCATCTACATTTCAGATCAGCCACGGCCTCATCACACTTTCTCTTTCACGTACCTCTTCACTGGTCTCCATTGAAACTGTCCATGCACTGAATTTAACTGATGTATTCTTTAGTTGATTTATGAGTTAATAATTAGTGAATTAATTAATAATTAATTCACACCACTCTCACTAGTGTATCAATCAGTTAGACTAGATACAACTAGCTCAAATATGTTTAACTCAGTTAAACTGAACACAACTCCACCAACTACCTCAATAACTCCACCAAACTCTGTCACATGAGTTCTAACTGAAGTATCCATGCAATAGCTCCACTTAACCCTCGGGAATAGCATAATTCCTTCTGTCATCTCCTGTGCCACATCTGTGCACTTAACTGAAGTGCTCCAAGAGAATAAGATAATGTTTATAGTCCAAATATTATTAAGAGCTAATAATATTCGACATATCTATTTTTAGCCTGGCAATCTAAAAATAGAAACCACCCATATGTCTAAAAATGAAGTGCATCTATTTTCCAGCACGTAACCATCCACAAATAGCATCCTGCAACTCATAGAACATGATCCATATGTCTAAAAATAGACTTTGTGCCAAAAAATATCTGGAGCCCCTTGGTAATGACTCTTTATCACAAGCTCATCATCTTGTGCAATCTCAACACTCCTCTGACAAGATAAGGATTATACGCCACCCCTATCCTGCCTACCTGCCTTCGGTATTCGAATTTTCTCTGGTGAATGCCTTCGTCAAAATTATCTACATCACGATCCTTCGTGGGAATGTATGAAAGTAACATGATCTTCAAGCGCACACAATCTCTGATATGATGATATCGATGCCTGAAGCACTGTCACCTCAACTCATCCTCCTGTCTGTACCATGATCCATATCCCGATGTGCCTCTAATATAACGCAATACATGCTTGCTTGCCTTCCAAAGGAGCTTGGTAGGCTTAACCATAGCTTGCGAAAGCTGGTTAACTGCATAGCATATATCGGGTTGTGTATTGACCAGATACATAAGCGACCCCACCAATTGTCGATAGACAGTGGCATCCACTACCTCCGCTGAAGTAGCATCCTCTTTCCTCCAGCCACCGGAAGAGGAGTATCAACGAACTTACGACCATGCATTTCTCACTTCCTTCTCCCGGGTATGTGGTGAAGGCTTACCTAAAGACAACGGTGAGTCCTGTGTCTTTGCCCAAATTTCCAATCCCAGGAAATAATGAAGGAGGCCCAAGTCCTTCATCTCAAAATCTTTTGCAAGATCCTCCTTGCATGAGAGTATCAACAGCTCATCACCTGTCAAAATCAAATCATCTACATAATGATCAGCAACTTACCCTCCACCACAATCTAGTATAGGTTAGGATCCGCCTCACTCTTGGAGAATCCAAGTCCAGTAAAATAACTGTCTATCTATGTGTACCAAGCACGAGGTGCTTGTTTCAACCCATACAACACTCTCTTGAGCCTGCACACATGTGACTCGCTGCTGAAGATCTCAAAACCTTCGGGTTGCTCTATGTACACCTCCTCCTCAATCACCTCATTTAGGAACGTAGTCTTCACATCCATCTGATGAATGTGCCACCCCATCTGCGACAGGTGCAAAGGTCTCCTCCGTCCTCATATCGTCCGTATGGAAGAATACCTTGCGACAGGTGCAAAGGTCTCCTCATAATCGATCCCCTCAATCTGTGAAAAGCCTCGGGCAACAAATATTGCCTTGTACTTCTCCACACTCTCGTCAGCTGCCTGCTTCACTTTGTAGATCCATCTCAAACCCACCACTGATTTCCCCTCCAGTCTCGAGACAATCTCCCATGCACTGTTTCTGAAAATCGAATCATACTCTTCCACCATGGCATCTACCCATGCGAGGTCCTCCACAGCTTCCTCAAAAGAGTATGGCTCTGTCATGATACACTTGCTCACAAGAGCCATATATCCGATATACCGGTTAGGTGGCTGTCTCTGTCTGCGCTGTGATTTAGGTGCTTCTACAACCTTCTCTACATCTTGAGCCAGTCGCTCAGCTTCTGTAGTGCGCTTCGGCCCTCTGATGGTTGGCACTACATGAGTGGTCTCTTCCACTCCATGAACCTTCTCTAGTGGTTGATCCACATCCTAAGGCTCATCCTTAGGAACTAATAGCTCCTCATCTGCATGCAAGTGTGGCTCCCTCTCAAGCGAACACTTCATGGCTTTCTCCTCCTGAAATTTGATATCGCACAAAAGTCTTGCGACTGTCTGGAAAATACACACGATATTTGTGGGGCGTATCAGTGTACCCCACAAATATTCCAACCTCTGCGGTCAGCTCCAGCTTCTTCCTGGCATCCTTCATCACATGAATGTAAACAGGTGAACCAAAAATCCTTAAATGGGAAATATCAGGCCTCTTACTAGAAAACGCCTCCTCGGGTGTACTCATGCCAAGTATCCTGTGAGGACAACGGTTCTGCACATATATTGCAGTATTTCATGCCTCCGCCCACAAGTGAATGGGTAGGCCCTGATCATGCAACATCGCCCGTGCAACTCCCACGTTGTTACTGTTTCTTCTTTTTGCTCAGCCAAATGCTTCTGCTTGTGGGTTGTGAGGTGCTATGAGCTCTCTTTGAATTCCTTGCTGTCTTTGTAAAAGTCTTGAATTTTCCAGGAGAGATGAATTCACCACCATTGTTGCTCCTAAGAGCCTTCACCAGCTTCCCCGATTCTTTCTCAACCAGTGCCTTGAACTCACAGAACTTTGAGTATGTCTCGCTCTTCTTCTGCATGAAGAAGATCCAGCACTTACGAGAAAAATCATCAACAAATATCACATAATACCTGTGCTTTGCTGTCGAAGCTGCTGAGAAAGGTCCACACACGTGTGTGTGAATTCTCTCAAGGATCGTCGTGGCGCGACTATCTTCGTGAAAGGTGGATTTCACAAATTTTCCCAGTACATCCTTTGCGTCTGCGTGAAAGAGTACCCTTAGGAAGCCCAGTAGAAATCTGCTGCAGTATCTTCAAAGCTCCATGGTGAAGGTGGCCCAATCTCCGGTGCCACAACTCGCCATCATCCCAGCTCACCACTCCTTCTGCCTTGCCTGCCATTGCTGCATAGCCATCTACCTGCAATTGATAAAGGTTATTAACTCGAACCCCTAACCTCCGGGTCTCACCAGTTGCCTTACTGCACAGGAAAGCCTTTCCTTCGCTAAAGACAACATCATATCCCTTGTCTTCTAACATCGCCACATAGATAAGATTATTCTTCAATCCTGGAACATGCATCACTTACTTCAATACGAAGGGTTTACCAGAATCCCTCTTAAAGGAAATGGTACCAATACCAGTCGCACTGTATCTACCATCATCGCCCATCTCGATGTGCACTCCAAGATCTTTCTCATCCAGATTAGTAAACAAATCTTGATCTCCTGTCATGTGAAAAGATGCACCACTGTCCAGAAACCACACTGAACCCATCACACTTGAGACCAAGCATGCGATTAGTGAAAAATCCAAATCAAACTGTGAGGCTAAGGCCTCTCCAGCTGCAGATCCAGCAGCTTGCCTATTTTTCTTCTTCTACGGACAATTTGTGGCATAATGTCCATGTTGGTGACAGTGAAAGCACTTCACCTTGGACATGTCCTGCTTCTTGCCTTTTGCACCAGAATGAGAAGCTTTCTTGCTCTTCCCCTTCTTCGCTTTGGCAGCCAAAGCACAATTTTCTTCATCAGAGTTCTTTGATGAAGATCCATGCCTGGTACTTCACCTTATCTCCTCTTGCACAAGATTCGACCAAAGTCGCTCCCATCCGGGAAATTTCTCCCGACCATTGACAGAGTCCTGATAGGAATGCCAACTCTTCGGAAGCCCAAGGAGAGCCAAGCTCACCAAGTCCTCGTCATCTACAATCACCCCCACACTTCCCAAATCATCCCTACATTGGGTGAACTTCATGAGGTACTTAGGCATACTGTCGCCTTTCTCCATCTTTATGTTTCTGAGTTTATCCTTGAGCGCCAACTTCCTCTGGTCGTTCTTGCTTTGGAATAAATCTGTCAAGGCTTTCCACATAAAAAATGGAGAAGCCTTACCATGAAGGCTGGATACTATGTGATCCTTCACATCCTGCAATAGAATCCTTCGACACTTTGCTATCTTCTTTTGCCATGCGTCAAGTACGGCAACATCAGTAGAAGTAGGCTTTGGAACTTCAGCATCTATGAGCTCCTTCAACCCATTTTCATCTAGTACCACCTCCATCATGTCCTTCCATGCAATATAATTCGAGCTGCCCTCAAGGGCATACTCCAATCGCAATCCGTTGAAAGACATATCAACTTCGACACCAAAAAAACACTGCTACAAATTCGAATTCCACCAGCACAAAACTCAACCGCTTCAATGTTTTGCAATTGCTCTAATGATCAATATCCCTCTGATACCATGTAGAAATTTGAATAAATGTTAAATTATTCACCGAGATTATCCTGATCACACATTATTTGAGCTTCATGCATAATACATAACCTCTTCTACTATTGATCATTAATTGCGGAAATATAAACAATCACATGCGCACATCAAAACCATAAACAATCACACATATAAAAACAGTATTTATGGGAAAGCTTAAAGCTGAAAACCCCCAACTATCTGTATATTATAATGATAGAGATCATGTAACAATCATTGTACAAACTCCTCACAAGCTCTAAGTACAATCTCCAATTGTTACACACTACACAAGCTCAGATCTAGCAAAACACATGCTCCAATCTGCTCCACCTATTAGCCTGCCTCTACTGCACAATCCAAGATGAATAATGGCCCAATCTGAGTTCGAATCCACCTGGTGTGTACTTGTTATAGCATAATTTTTCACCCTCAGGTGATTCATGATTGTCTTTATGGCTTTGGGCACCCATTCCCACAGACTTGAACACAATTCATTAAAAAACAGTGTTAAAATTCCCATACGCGGGTATGCCCAGACTTTTCCACGTGTATACGTGAGTCCACATGTACTTTTCCGCATATGCCATTAAAATCATTAAAAAATATATAAAAATTCCCTATTTTCGGGCTGGGTTGATGGTTACTCCAGTATTTCAACCACCCCTTATAACATCGAAAATATTATACCATACTTAGTTTGGGGGGGATAATTGTTGAGGTAAATGATGAAGTTCCTTTTCCACACTTTAATCTGCCTTTCACTAACCCTCTTGGCCCAGTTCTAGTATAGTTAAATCATCATGGTAGTGAACCTTATTATGTGTGTGTTCCTTACATGGTTAGTGAAAAAAATTCTTCTTTTATGGATGGGGAAGGTCCCACTTTACCTTCTATATCATAGTTTATGATGCGATGACATCCTTATCACCATTTAGTGTGGCGGGATCTATAGCTCCTTCTACACCTCTCACATTTTCTTGGGGCATTCCACTAGTTACGTTTGTGACAACATCAAGTTTTCCACCTTTGTTTGCATTGATTCCCTTCTATGGCTTCACATTTGGAGTGGGTCCAAGCTCTAGTAAATCCACGGGATATGGGATATTTTCTCGTAGCTCATCTCAACCTATGATTACCATTTTTTCCATGAGAATTTCTACATCAAGAAACATGATGGAGGGATCATTTGTTTCCTCTAGTCAGCTCGATGGAAATTTTTCTTATGGTAGTACTTTGCAACCATGGTCGATTTTTATGTTTGGAGGGAAACCCTTCTCTCGAGGTTCATTTTTATTTGGAGGGGATAGTATACCTAGGGGAATTGTACCCATTAGTAACACTATGCATGTTAGTTCTCATGCTTATAATAATGCTTCTTGAAAAGGAGATATTTTCTCTAGTGTCAGGTATAATCCTATGTGAAGCTAATCCTATGAGGGTCATTTGTTCTTTGGATATAGTTATCTTAGGGGGCATAATCATAGAACCTTATATATTGGCCCTAGATATTAGTATTCTCATATGAACTACAACATTGGTCTTAAATTTTCTGCCTTTGACCATGGTTGATCTGAAATTGTGAGAACAAAGTATTTCTTATACAGGGATTGACAGTAGGGGGCTTTTACTGGTTATTTCACCTTTACTAGAAAGGATGAAACCAAAATATTTTGGCCCACAAACTGGCTCTGCCTAAAGAAATAAAATGTAAACACTGAAATATATCCGATCAATGAAATTATTTGTTTATTTTCAAAGTATTCATTAATCAAAATTTTATGTGTGAATAAGCAAGTTCAAGTATTCTGCAAATGAATTAATGTGGTTTGAAGTTGAACTAATGAGTTTTGTTCACTGTATAAGTCTGCTTGGGAAAAGTGTACTTATGAAAAGTTACTGTTTAATGTAGCAGAATCTGAAATATAACAGCAAAAATGCACAACATAATAGTAAGCATTTGTTTAAGTAGTTCACCTCTCTCTTGGGCTACCTCTGCTGGGTCCAAAAGCCTCTAATTAGGCTTTTCCCTTTTTCATTAATGCTCAAAATATGAATTACATTGTGTAGAAAGCCTCAAAAGGAAAAATAAGCTGCAAATTCAGAAACAGAGGACTAAAATCAGTATAAATTGACTATTCATTCACCTCCAATGGATGAGTATAGTCCAACACAGCTGATATTTCATTAGGCCCTAGTGGCTCCACAACCAAAATCACTAGTAAAATCACTAATAGAATGCCCTGATGGCTCTACAACCTGTCCCAATAGCTCCAGAATGCTTCAATACCCCAAAATCAAAAACAATTTCGTCCCAAATGGACTTCCCTAGCCAAATTTATGGCTAACTAAAGTTTGCCTAGTGTCACCTAGAAAAAATCCACTAAATGTGGAGAACTGGAGTTAACTCCAGTTAAAATTGGTGACGGGCGCTAAATTTAGGGAGTCGCCAATTATTCCGCCGAAATGAAGGGGGCTAAAGAGATAAGGGTCCACGTGACCACATCCTCCAAAAATCATTTTAAAACTTTGAGTTTAATGTGGAATTGGTTAAGGTTTAAACCACATGTTTAATAATCCCGCTCCAAGTGCTAACTCCACGGAACCACGTCCCCATTTGATACATGCCAATAGAACATTCAAAATTTTAAATAAATGTTCGCACCCATTGATTAACAAACCAACTACGTGGTCCAATGGTCAAAATGCTCCACTATTATCCCGCCGACTCGGGGTCAAATCCGTCCGCGTTCAAACAAATTTTGAATTGCCATTTTCGTTGGATCTTGGGGCCACGTGGCGGCCTCCAGGCTATCGACGTGGCGCCCGTTGATTGGCCACCTATGGAATATTCTGCAAAATATTTTGTGGAATATTCCACAGAATATTCCCAGAATATTCTATGGAATATTCTTTTTTTAATAAAAAATATTTTTTATAAAGTCAACTTTGGGCCATTTTTTAACTGAAATTGGCAAACTTCAAAACTGAATATCTTCCTCATATGACATCGGTTTTCAGTGCCGTTCATGTCTACAAGATCTTTTTTCCGAGCTCTTTCCAATCGATCTGGTTCAGACCAATTCTGAGCAACTTCATTTTTGAGCAACAAGAGACTTGATCTCCTGATCACACCTCCCAAATGGGAAGCTTTTGGACCCCAAAAGCTCTCCGATTACAGAAACTGATGATGTGGAGATTGATTCTCCACTCTTCCACCCTTGAATAACTAAAATCTACCTGATTTCATCAAATGAATCTTTTGAGAAAATGACAATCTGTCTCTGGAATCAACTGATCGACCATTGCTAAGATTGACGGAGTCATGATGCAAATGATTAAAATTTGTAGAACAACAATTGTAATCTATAGAAAACAAAATTTTTCTACAATGATCAAACTTCCCAGAAGATTTAAAATAACTTTCACCTTGCAAACTGTTCCCATGGCGAATTCTACCATTCTGAAACCAACTTTGTCCCATGCTGAAGGGTGTGTCCTTCTTGCTTGCACTGCTTAGCTTTGACACTTCATTCTCTGCATTGGCTGACCCAAAAGGTAATTTGTGCAACATAACATCATCTTCTTTCAAAGAAAAATTGTTATCAAACTGAGACAAACTATTAGCAACATCATAAAAAGGCGAATGTTCAAAATTTGGTCGTTTCAACATCAACAAAGTTAGAATTTTCTTGCATTAACCAGTCTTTTCAATTGACTTGCATGGAGTAAAGAAGATTCCAGCTTCTTCTTGTGAGCTCTCAAAATGTACTCTTTACCATCTTTGAACAAGTGATACTTTTTTTCATGGCGATGAAAGATGGCCTTCCTGTCAAATAAGTAAGGACTTCCCAAAATAATTCTTTAGATATCAAGCAGCACCACATCAAGTTCAACTTTGTCAATAAAGTGTACAGTTATTGCAAAGTGCAATATGCACTTCCTTGAAACTTGAAAATTGGAATACTTGCATATCCATCCAAGTGGATAAGGCTTCAGATGTGGAATGGTCTCAAGTTTAAGCTGCTTGACCAAGTCTTCAGATATAAGATTTTCTTGTGACCCACTGTCAAATAGTGTGTCAATTTTGGTATGTTTTGAAATTATCCTCACATGGAAAAGCTCTATCCTCCTCTTTTCATCATGAGTATCTTTGTGACAATTCAAAGAGCTAGAACTAGGAATTGTGTCTTGCACCACGTCTTTCCCCTTAATGTTCTTTAAAACCATGGCTATGCTTTTTGTCTCATCTCCTGAGTTTGACCCTAAGTCTTGCTCAATTGTTGCTACAGTTTTCTCCTTTTCTTTGGTCTTGTTTTTGTTCTTGAATTTTTCTGGTTTCAGTTTAGGATGAAGCTTCCAACAATGATCTTCATCATGACTTGTCTTAGAATAGTTCTTGCAAAAGAACTTTCCTTTGTCTTTTCTTGAATTTGCAACTCTCTTCTTTCCTTTGTTTTTGAAATTACTATCCTCATCAAAAGTATTCTTTCCTCTAGCTTCTAAATGTGTAGCCTGCACACAGACTTCATCTAAGCTGGTAGGATTGAACATTAGAATAGTATGTTGTAGATAATTGTGCAAACCTCCTATGTATTTCAACAAGGTGTCTTGACTTTGTAAGTCTACTCCAAGTAGAAGTGCTCTCCTTATAAACTCTTGGGTATAATCTTGCACATTTTGACCCTTAAGTTGCCTAAAATTTTGCCAATTCATAATTGCTTTCTAAATATGAGCAAGAGGATAAAACTATTTATTAATAGCTGTAATAAACTCATTCCAAGTTAGAGTTATCTTACCATGCTTTTTAATCTCCTCTCTGGTCTTGGCTTCCCACCAAACCAAAGCTGCTCCATCCATTCTCAAAGAGGCTAATTGGATTTTTGTTTCATCATCATGCAAATTCTAAATCCTTAGATAGACTTCCAGCTGTCTAATCCAGTTATCCAATTTTTCTACATTCACATCACCATTAAACATTGGCAACTCAAACTTTACATCAAGCTTTAACAAAGGACTTTTAAGAGATTTTTTTGTTTTGTGTGATTGATTAACAGAAGTTGAAGAGGATGATGTGGAGGAAGAGGATGACGATGGAGATGGTGGATCACCATTTCCTCCATTCCATTTCTTAGACTCATATTTGTCTTTCTTCCCTCCTGAAGAATCTCCTTCTTCTTTTTCGTTTCTAGACCCTTCTCCAGCAATCTTATCATTTCTCTCCTGGTATAGGATCCTAACCATCTCAGTCATGTCCAAGAAATATTTTCTAAAGACTCTTTCTTCTTCCTTGGGATCCATTTCCTCATGTACTTTTCCTTCTCTGGAATACATGTTTGTGGCTGATTCTAAGGCTAATGAGGATGAAATGGAAGGTGGATATAATGGCACTCTAGCCCTCCTTGGTTGAGGATTAACTTGTTCTCTAACCAATTGACCTTCCCCTCTTTACAATTTCAACCTAGTAAGCATCAAATTTTGCAAAATAACACAATATTCTTGCACAAATTTCACAAACTCTAAAGCAAAACCTAGAGCTTTGATACCTATCTGATCTAAAATTGTGAGAACAAAGTATTTCTTATACAAATATTGACAGTAGGGGCCTTTTACTGGTTATTTCACCTTTACTAGAAAGGATGAAACCAGAAGCTTCTGGCCCACAAACTGGCTCTGCCTAAAGAAATAAAATGTAAACACTGAAATAGATCCGATCAATGAAAGTATTTGTTTATGTGCAAAGTATTCATTAATCAAAATTTTATGTGTGAATAAGCAATTTCAAGTATTATGAAAATGAAGTAATGTGGTTTGAAGTTGAACTAATGAGTTTTGTTCACTGTATAAGTCTGCTTGGGAACAGTGTACTTATGAAAAGTTACTATTTAATGTAGCAGAATATGAAATATAACAGCAAAAATGCACAGCATAACAGTAAGAATTTGTTTAAGCAGTTCACCCCTCTCTTGGGCTACCTCTGCTGGGTCCAAAAGCCTCTAATTAGGCTTTTCCCTTTTTCATTAATGCTAAAAATATGAATTACACTATGTAGAAAGCTTCAAAAGGAAAAATAATCTACAAATTCAGAAACAGAGGACTGAAATCAGTATAAATCGACTATTCATTCACCTCCAATGGATGAGTATAGTCCAACACAGCTGATCTTTCATTAGGCCCTAGTGGCTCCACAACCAAAATCGTTGGTAAAATCACTAATAGAGCACCCTGATGGCTCTGAAACCTGTCCCAAAAGCTCCAGAATGCTTCAATACCCCAAAATCAAAAACAATTTCATCCCAAATGGACTTCCCTAGCCAAAGTTATGGCTAACTGAAGTTTGCCCAGTGTCACCTAGAAAAACTCCACTAAATGTGGAGAATTGGAGTTAACTCCAGTTAAAATTGGTGACGGGCGCTAAATTTAGGGAGCCGCCAATTATTCTGCCAAAATGAAGGGGGCTAAAGAGATAAGGGTCCACATGAACACATCCTTCGAAAATCATTTTAAAACTTTGAGTTTAATGCGGAATTGGTTAAGGTTTAAATTGCATGTTTAATAATCCTGCTCCAAGTGCTAACTCCACGGAACCACGTCCCCATTTGATACATGCCAATAGAACATTAAAAATTTTAAATAAATATTCACGCCCATTGATTAACAAACCAACTATGTGGTCCAACGGTAAAAACGCTCCACTATTATCCTGCCGACCCGGGATCGAATTCGTCCACGTTCAAACAAATTTTGAATTGCCATTTTCGTTGGATGTTGGGGCCATGTGGTGACCTCCGGGCTGGACACGCGGCACCCGTTGATTGGCCACCTGTGGAATATTTTGCAAAATATTCTATGGAATATTCCACGGAATATTCTGAGAATATTTTGTGGAATATTCTTTTTTTAATAAAAAATATTTTTTATAAAGTCAACTTTGGGCCATTTTTTAACTGAAATTGGCAAACTTCAAAAATGAATATATTCCTCATACGAGATCAGTTTCCAGTGCCATTCACGTCTATAGGATCGTTTTTCTGAGCTCTTTCCAGTCGATCTAGTTCAGACCAATTCTGAGCAACTTCATTTTTGAGCATTTTTCTACAAGAGACTTGATCTCCTGATCAATGGTATGGGGGACCTTATGGTATATAGGGGAGTTATGGCCCTTATGATGCATATGGTCAATTACATATTCCTTTTCTTAAAACTCTCAACTTACATGATTTGGACAAGCTAACCAATAACACCATCCATTATGATCCTAGGTGGCCACCTATGCCAACCAAGTTTCCTTTTTATATTCATAAGTTTGAAGGGAATCCTCAAGATAATACTTTGAAACACATCCCCACCTTTCATATATGGTGTTCATATAATTATTTGGTGGATAATTATGTGAATTTTTGACTCTTATAGTGTACCTTGATGGGGGAAGCTGAAAAATGGTACAATAAACTCGATAAGGAATCCTATAGTGACTTTTCTTTCTTGGATCGAACTTTTACTAAACCATTTTAAGTTACCTACAAGGCAGGATCTTAGGATTTACATTTTATCAAACTTAAAACATGATGATGCCACTCATATCCTTGATTATATCCATGAATGTTGAATACGTGAGAGGTTAGTACAAAATAGACTCCCTAAAAATTTTATTAGAGATTGGTTCACCAAATCCCTTCACCTTCAAATTTCCCAGGCTGTCTCTATTATTGGGGTAGCCATATAGGAGCATATTATTTTACATCATAATAATATTTATTGTATTTATTCTTAGGTGGAAAAATTATATGATATCCTTTCTAATGATCCTTTCCCTTCAACATAACCTCAACGACAAAAACCATGAGAACACGCGATGGAGTTATTGATTCTCTTTCTTTTGATATTGTGAGCCAATTAGCTCCTTAGATAGGGAAAATTATGGTCACTTATAAAGCCATAAAAATTTCCCTTGGCTCTAAAAAATAGCCCACTTCTTCTAAGAATCCTGCCATGGTTCTTACAATGAAGTCCACATCACCTAACAATAATCAGTAACCTAGCAGTAAAAAGAACAAAAAAATAAGAAAGAAAACAAACCTATTCAGAAGAATCAATAAAACCAACCCACTGAGGGTGAGGGTATGAGTGAATGAAGTCGCAATACTAATTTTCCTTACAAATTTTGTCAAGGTGAGCATATACCTCATGAGTATATGTGTATGGATGAAGTCCATCATCTTGTTGGACCATCGAAGACTACCTAGAAACCAACTATATTGGTTCATCCATTCCTCGCCTAGACAGAACAAAAAATGGTTGCACAAGATCCTCAACCTCCATAAGGGGGAAATGGAGGGCCACAATTTCATCTTGCTAGAACTAATGCATTGATACTATGTGTGAGGAATAGGTTAATGTGACTATTTGAGTGAAATATTATGACCCTTTTGAGTTGAGTTATGCTTCTAAGGACTTGACCACCCTTACTTCTTCTCCTAGACCTATTAATTTAGATAATCTTATAGAACAAGTATATCACCCACCTAAGGGTGTTATCCGAAAGTCAACAAATAATGTCAATGCGTGAGCTTCCCAACACTACAGTATCCTTTAGGACCTTTCCCAAGCACTATGTCCCATGTCTTCCTTGGAGGTTTTGCAAATTTCCCCTGAACCAAAAAAATACTTTTTGACTACCATTAGAGGGGTGGATCCCTCAGAGTCTAGTCTTATCACTTTTGATGTTGGCGCTCCTTTTCATAGACTCTCCCATCAGGTTACCTTTCAGATCTTGGTGTACAATTTTAACCATGATGTATATCACACTTTAGTGGATGAAAGATCTACCACTTTGTTACATCAGCATCATGCTAGAAATATCTCAATTCCCCAACACTCACAAAGTCTAGTATTACCTTACAAGACTTTGACGGAAACTATTTTGTGCCTTAGGGAATTCTTCCAATTTTTTCCATTGATCTAGGGGGTTATATTTCCTATGTTTATTTTGAATTTTTAGACTATCCCTTAGATTATAATCTACTCCTTGGTCAGAACTATTTTTATGCCATGTGTGACACTGTTTATTTGGTATTTTGTGTGCTTCACTTACCCCTGAAGGAAATATTGTAATGAGATATTATTTGTATTACCCTATGCCATCGACCAAGTCTACCACTATGGGTACTTTTGTGCCATTCATTGGAGATAAACCTGGAAACTATGAAAGTATTAGGGTGATATTTTTTAAAAATTCGTCTCTTATCAGAGATTTTCCTTTACCCCCACCCTAAAATCCTTCTTATTCTACCATTTCTCCCATGCATGTGATCTATTCTAACAATAGTGGACCCCATAGGTCTCTTGATATTTGGGAGGTGTCTTCTTTTATATATGTATATTGGTATAGTGAGCATATGTTTCCTTTATTGGAAGAAATTTCCTCCTTGGTGGTCCCATTAGCACCTCCTGACGCTGGTGAGAGACTCTATCTCATATGGAATATGACCAAGATGATTTTCCCACATAAATCATCACTCCACCTCTTCCATGTGACTCCCTCAATGACGAGTTTTCTTCTCCAAAATTCATCCTGGAGGTAATGGATTAACATATTGATCATCCTAGGGAGATTATGGCTCTTGATACCTTTGATCTTCCCGATTTAGAAAATATAGAGATTGGAAACCAAATCTTGAATCGACCCATGTGTCCTTCCTTTGAAGTTCCACCCATAGAATATGTCAAGTTTTGAGTTTCTAATGTTAAAATTTCCGATGAATTTTCTAATTCACCTCCACCTATCGATGAGTTTCTTGTACCCCATTTATGTCTTGATATTACTTGTCAAGTAGCTACACTAGCTCAGGATACCACTCACTTTATATGTTCCTCGGGTCATTCCTGATAACACTATGGTTCTAGGTTTTCCTTGGAATCATTAGCCTTTAGGAATATGGAAGCTCAAATTTCTATGGCATGGCCCCATCATGGTGTTCCATATGGTACCTCCGATCCTCCATGAGTTCACGTATGGAAATCATTGAATTATTCCCATCAGTGTGTACAACTTGATGTAACCTATTACCTTGAGTTTCTCTTCGACATATTGTACATAGGAGTGTGTGTGATGATTTGATATTTTTTGGTTTGGTGAGTGATCCAAGATACTTTATAGTACATCATATATGAAAAAAATGCAAAAAATAAAAAACATATGATCTTATTTTTACCTCCTCCAAGTTTTATTTCTTTCATTATGTGATTTAACCATCGGTATAGTCTTTCTAGATGGTTTTTAAAGGATAAGGTGACATCTTATTGTGACATCCACTGGAAATTAAATGCATTTCTATGGAATTGGCATGTAGGGGTAGGTCACATATCGTCATTTCATTATTGATTGTTAGTGCCATCCTTGTGCCTTAGATTCGACCCCATCAAGTTGCGACAATAGCCTCTCTTTTTTATGCACATCGTAATTTGATAATAGAGCCTACCTGATCATGGATACCTTATATTAGCACCTCTTTGTCATGTTAGTGTCCATGCAGTATCAATTTTATCTCTTTTTCAAAATTCCTCCTTTTGACCTAAAATGACTTAGAATTTGAGCCTCATTTTTCTCTTCTTCGTCATCTTCTGGCCTTACCCTGGGAGGATTCCACACTTTATATACCTTGTGATTTCCACATTTTATTAGCCTATTTTTTCAAAATGAGCCTTGGTTTCATTTTTCCACTATTTTCATCCTCTGCTTTCCCTACCATTTTCTTTCACTTAATGTTTCTACCCTTTCCTTGCTCGCGCGCGCGGGGGGGATGTTGCGATGAGTGGTATTATTTTATAACCTTTATGCCTCCTTATCCTTTGAGAAATTCCCTCATACCATACACCTTGTACCACTCATTTCTCAAGGAATAGCTTCCTTTATTCCCTTATTATGCTCGTTAAACCCCAAAATGAGTCGACCTCCTTTTAACATTGTTTTCATCCTCATTAAACAATGAAAATTCCAAGTTCATTTTGTTTTTATTTTCATGACTCATTAAAATTATGAAAACCCTAAGCTTCTTTTTCCTATCTTTTTATGCTTGTAAAACCTATATGAAAATGTCAACTTCTTTCTTTCCTTTCCTACTCATTATTTAAATTGAAAGTTGGAGAGAAATCTCTTTTCCATTCACAAAGCTCATTAAATAATGAGAAGGGTATGAGTGTAATTTTATCTCTTTTCGGCCTCATTAAACCTTAGGAAAATGGAACTTATTGAGTATAATTGTCTTCTCTTTCATGCTCATTAAACCATGAAGGAGACTAAAAATATAAAATGGGAAGTGGAACATTTATTTCTGTTAGTCGTCAAAATGACAGTGTTAGTCACATCACCCTTGAACATGATACCCATTTGAGTTAGTATCTCATAGATGGTTTTTATCTTTCCTTGGAGTCGCAGTATACATACGAATCTATTTATTCCGCTGGTTAGTTATACTTTAGTCACTATGGAGTGTGCTTTAATGCATTATGTGTTTCTACACGATGCCAAGTGGTTCTCATTATTATATGCTTCCATGTCACTTATGTGTCATGATATTGTGTTCAAGGGAAGTCTCAGTGTATGTCACCCATCTGTAGTCCTCTTTGACCTTTTTGTGTTGGCCATCCCTTTGTTAGTTGTAATTCATCATTTCTTGACTACATACATTCACATTATCTCTAACTATGTTCCATGTTGATTGATGTGGGATACATCAAGGCATTCCTTCGATGGATCTTCTCTTATCAACTTTAGCCCATTATCTAAGAGCTTTATCTAGGAACTATTAGTACCTTAGAGCTTTCATTCCTCAGTGGTAGGCCTCATCACGATTGATAGTGGGATTTCCTCATTAACTCATGATCGATTTAATCCGCAGTTTTTCAATGTCAACTCATTTATTCACACTTAGTGGACTATTATAAGTACCTTGGGGTCCATTTTCATCATTTGTGGGTCCTCTCATCTCTATTAACAATACACCTCATTGACTAGTATTTAAGAGGTTTCTACCATGCTCAACATCACCACCTCTATTCACATGTTGTAGATTCATAGCATCAAGGTTATGTTGAAGAGCCTCAGGTAGGGACATATCACTCTTATATGGAACCCTTATGTTGATGGTGTTTGATATCACCAACATATAATGGGTCTCTCTGATGTGAATTCCCAATTAGAATTCACACCATTTGGAATAGGATCCCCATTTGGAGTATCGACTTGAAAACCATAACTTAAGGTTTTCCTTAGCTGCAATGAATAACATAATATATTGCATACATGTCCTTTGCGATAAAAAATTAAGTTGACATTGTGAAACACCAATTGTAATGTGTAAATGGAGAACTTCATGAGAGGGGAGACAGAAGTGAGTCTATCGAAGGAAGTAATAGTACTAACCTAAGAGAGGCACGTGAGAGAAAATAAAGATTCATTAGATATCTAGTGAAATAGTTCATATAGACACAACAACCAATAACACAATTACAAAAAATATTCAATAAGATGAGCACCAAATTATATGAAATAGTTCAATTTATTTATTACATATGAAAATGAACATGTACCACAAATATCCAAATAATAGTCTTAAAACATTCACGATACATGCATGAAAATGTGTTGGATTAATTAGCTTTAATTATTAAGTGAAAGATCCAAGTACACAGTTACAATGATGAGACACTAGTTCCAATAGTGGAACATTAAGTTACTTCTTTCTTCTCCAAACAAATTATTTTCTCTCTTATGTCAATCTAGAGAAGCCAAACCTAGCTCTCCAAAACCTAAGCCTGCAAAAGCCCCTTGCTTGAGTTATGAGGTTTTTTTTTATAACAAGATGAATAACCTTTCATATCCCCTGTGAATATTGAACTACCCTCATGAATCTTAGACTCCCAATGAGACCCTTTTACTTCCATAATACTTTTGGACTCCTAAATTACCTTTGAACTTCTATAAGACACTTTTTTCCAGATGTGACTTTTCATATTCCACATGTCACTCTTAGACTTCCACACATTTACATTTTTCATTTTCCTTGAAAATACATCATTACATTCCACATGACGATGTGGAAAGACACATGGGAACATATGAAAATGTGATGACACTTGTACAAGACATAAATTGGCAATGTCAAGTTCTTCTCTTTGTTGCTAGATGATATATTTGATCAACACTTCATCTTCATGAAATACCTGATTTTTTCTTCATCTTCACCTTCCAAAGGGTTATGGATTAACATTGGAATCTTCTAAGTTATCATGCAATGTATTCATTATGTCTTAATCCAATATCGGCTTCATGTCTTCATGATTATTCTTCCTCGTGCTTCTTTTTATATTCTCCTTGAAATATTCCTTTAGCATCATGTTTTCATGCTGAGAAGGTACAATTACCAATTAAAATCACTCACAACAAGGAAAAATTAGTGTTGAAATAATCTATCCTAGATCTACCTTTCCCATGGAATAAGTTTCTTGTGATAGACTTGTGAAAGTACTAAGAAAGAATGGCTTGATGAATAGGGCATAGTTGAGCTTAACAATGGATGAGTAAGGCAGCACTATTAATTAAAACTACACCATGCACTATAAGGAGGGGCTCTTCAAGGTTTATCATTGTGAGAAAGTGCAAGGGACAATGTGAATATATTTTTTACTAAAACTATGCCATGCACTAGGCTCAAAGGAGTAGGAGATAGTGAAAGAACAAATGAGCTGGAAAGTGAGCAAGGGATGACCCCATTATTTACTAAAAGTGCACCATGCGCTCAGAGGGAGAGAGAGAGATTATTCTTGGGCACTGTAAAAACCTCGAGTTAAAAATACATGTAATAAATTTAATAAAGGAAAAATAAGACCAAGGTCATGGGACACATATTCCAAGCTGAATGTTTGGAAACTCATCTGAGTGGGTGTTCATTTCAATTTATTATGGTTAACGGGGAAATTGGAAAAGGAAACAGAAAAGGCTTTGGAAATACAAGAGGAATTAATTGGCATTTTATTTATGGAAATAATTTAAATTAGGAGAAAAGGAAGGTGAAAGGTCATAGGTTCATGTTAGGAGGAAAATGAAGGAAAATAGAGGAAAATTAAGATAATAGAGGCCTCAATGATAAAAAGGATTCTTAGGATCAGTTCACAAAATTTTGTCAGTTCATTTTTGGATCTCTCTTATATGCTCTCTCCCTCATACACCTAGAGAATTATTGGATTTATCCATAATTGGAGAAAGGAAGGACAAGAAAGAAAATGGAACCAAATATCAATCAAGGAAGAGTTGGATCAAGTGTCTACAGTGGGATTACTTGCATGTATCGAGTTGTATGTATGATTTCCTTACTAGTTTTGGAATGCATGGTATATGCATGTGTGTATTTGGTTCTCTTAATACACACACATGGTCATACAAATCTACACCCATAAAGGCTCACTAGAAGAGGAAATTGCATAGTTAAGGCTCATGAATATGTAGTGCTTATCATATAGTGAGGGATTCAAGCTCTCATATCTTGTACTAGGTAGTAGGACCAAGAAGAACTCCAAAATTGCAAGTGTGGGATTAGTAGAGTAAGAGAGGGAAAATAATACATAAAGGAATAAAAAATGGATCACACACATGAATTCCATTATTACAAGCTAGAGGATTGCATAGGACTCATGAACATCAATCACACCATGAAACTAAAACAAAGTGACAGTTATTTCTAAGTGTGACAATTGAAATGACACATTATGACACTTAGAATACAATTTGTAACACAAGTATCGATTGTGATCAAGAAGTACACTAAGTTGTAGGAATGTGTCTAGCAAATATTATTATGATATGTAGAACCATTTGATGCAAAATAGTGCGCCAAAACTGACTCTAGTGATTTACAAAGGTGTAACGCATACATGAGTTAGAAGAGTTATAAGAAACACCTATGACCATAAGAGAAAGTGAAAAGGAAACTTGAAAAAATAAATAAATTTAAGGAAACACATTCCAAAGCATTGATAACATGAAAAAATCACTTGCTAATGTGAAAGAAGGAAAAAAATATAGTCACAAAAGTGAAAGCTACACTTAAAAAAAAAACTTACGTAAAAGTGATAGTTGGGAAAACTCACCGAAATAGAAATATAATTGCAACCAGAGTGAGGGAGACTATTAATGGAAAGTGCACACTGACTGCCAACATGGGTTGAACATTGCACAAGCACTGTCTTGATGGACTATGCTATGTCTATTCAAGCTTTCATAAAGGAAGTGTTCTTATGTATTCATCAAGGACTGAGCCAATGAGCAAGTGACTTTGGTAGTTAGAAACCAGGAATAAGACTTAAACATGTAGTGCAACATGAATTGAAAATGAAGTCACCATGTTAAAACATATAGTAATATCCTTAGGAGGCTCCAAAATTCAAGTGTAGGTAAAAATTTGGAGGTGTTGATCGCAACATCAACACTTGGTGACACACTGGTAGAACTCTAAATTCTTCATTCAGGTTTTATCTTTAAGTGCAGGGTCTCATTATTTCAGTAAGTATTGATTCACCTTGTAGATTTCCCCAAATTTACCACTTATCTAAGTTAAATATATAGTCTCTTATATTCCTTGCTCAACTTGAAACAAATAAATATAAGACTAGTCATACCTTAACTATTTCGATAGAGGAAAAGGATAATAAGTGTGCCTATATTTGGATAATAATAATTAAGCACATTCCCTGGTGTTTCGTTGCTGCCAACGAGATTTTTTAGTACCCTAATCAAGTCACCTCAAGGAATCAAAAGCATCTCTTTGCTACAAGTAGACCTATTTAGTACCTCAGTGAAGTTTCTTGTTTCATCTCTCTACGTAGGAAGCCTTTCTCTTCTTCACCTCTTCATTTAGTTAATAATAGACAGTGAAAAAAAAATTATTTATTTTGATGGTGGATGAGGGATCTTGACTTATTTGATTTGCAAGAGATGTTTCCTCCCTTATTAAGGGATTTTAAAGATAAATGAAGTTAATTTATTGCTTGAATTTTTTCTCCTTTCCCTTCTTTACTTGGTTGAGTCGAAAGGTCAAAAAACCATTCAATACAATGTTTAGTCAGTGTTGGAGCAGGGTCCCTTAGGACCACAATTTTGGGACAAAGATCAGTATTTTTCTTATTTTTGAGTAGTGTGCGCTACACAAAGAAGATTCAAGGGGCTTTGGGGTGGGTCAAAGTCCCTTTAGGAGTTGTATTGGGTTAATGGGTAAACTAGGGGTCTCAAACAACGGTTTGAGGACCATAGTATGAGTGAAAGAAAAGGTAAAAATATAAGTATAGATCGAGTTAGATAGATATAGATCAATTATGAGAGATTTTTATATGATAGAGCTGAGAAGTTGAATCTGTAGTAAGCGGTTGTGTTTGAAAGGTTTCTGTTGGCTGTGTGTGCGGAGACCTTAGCCCGGCTGTGTACGGACCCCGCTAGCTATGTGCGCAGGTAGATATGATGAATTTTAAGGGTTTCTGTAAATACTGATCAATAAAGAACTGTTTTGGCAATTATGTGTACCTAATGCATCTATGATTCACTTATGTGTATGAATTATTCTTTCTGTGTTTGATTTATGTTATCAATAATCGGGATCGGTTTGCATGTATATTTATACTGTTGATGTGTAAGATATTTTCATAGATATGCTAATTTAAAGGTTGAATATTACATTTCATATATCTTTTAGAGTGGTTAAATGGATTTCAGATCTACTATCTGTGGGCGCGTGCAAGGTTAACATGTGCTAGTTGATCTAGGGTTTCTGGTATGCAAGACAATATGTTTAATAAGATAGATTTGTGGATTCCAACTTCATTTAATTCTCTCTCAAGGTGTGGAAAACTGGTTCCAACACCACCCCCATACTGCTTTAGGTGAGATTTTGGTTTGGCAAGAAAATAAATGTCGAAAGGGCCAGTAGTAAGAGGGTTTTTTTGGTTGTGCGCTAACTCTGAACCTGGGTCAGAACCCCTTAAGCCAAAAAATGGTTCCAATGCCTGGACTAGGATCGCTTTGAGAGAGATTAGATTCTATGGAATCCATCAAAGACCGAAATAGAAGGCTGGTTTGAGTAAAAGATACACATTCTCCATCAAGGAGAATAGAATTAATAAATTTTCTATTGAAGAGTGGGAACAAAGGTACATTTTCATAGAGGTCCATGAAATCTTCTTTGTGACCTTTGCGCATGAACTACTGGAATGTTTATCAAGGTTAGTTGAGTTTTAAAGCTTCTGGAAGGATGATAAAATAACTTAGTGGACACTTGAGTTGATCCAAAAATTAGAAAATACTGATAACACCATCACTCGCTTGGTAGACCATTGTGTTGACAACATATTAGGTGGATTTGTGATAGATTTTGCGGTTGATCAGTTTGTGTCATATTCAGAAGCAGAAAGGAGGTTATTAAAAGGATCGAGATGTAAGTTCATATGCTCTCTGCCTCTGCTGATTAAGATGTTATTATGCGAAAAGGGTGTTCTGTGTAGCCACACTGAGTGAATGTCCCCAAAAACATTTGAAAGCACTATGCGCAGTGCAAAGTAATTTCAGGTCAACAAAAGAGGTGATAGATTGGTATACAACCCTCTAAGAAACCCGCATAATAGTGATACAAAGAGTGGTGAAGCTACGCGTGCGGGAGGTAACCCTCCATCCACCCCACAGTATAACTCATGCAGGGGTAGGTCATCTCCTACACCACCTCCACCATCTCTAGGAGGTGATATGGTTGCACATATGAAGCCACCCACATTCAAAGGTGTGGGATATGAAGACAGGAATATATTCTGGTTTGTTGCAGATGTAGTATGGAATGTGCAAAACTTCAACACTAATGTTGTCAAGAGGGAACAACTATCTATGGAATTTGAGGGTCGTGCACTAGATTGGTTTATGGGATATATGGTTCAGAACGTTGACCCTACTATCGATGAGATCAAGAAATATTTGAAGAAGAAAGTTAGAAAACAAAATTCCTACTCATAATGTGTAACAGAGCTAAAATAATTCTGACAGGAACCAAAAGAATCTGTTTGGGAGGAATATTAGTGATTGAAGCGCACTATCAGCAAAGGAGGATTTGTCTATTATGATAAGAAACATAAATAATGGTTTATTTCCATGCTCCTGCCACATCTGTGTGGCCCCTTGAATCAACTGAAAATTGATTCTCAGGCTGAAGCTCTTGAAGTTTCCATGAAGCTGGAAGCCGCGCCCAAAACTGATGACCAATTTGGAACTCTGCAAATACAGAATTAGTTAGAAGTGATGCATTTGGAAATTTAGAACCTATGCAAGGACAGGGGGAAATAGGTTTGCGCAGAGGTATGTTGTACACACTGTAAAGGTTCAAGTCACAAAAAAGATCAATGACTGTGCTTTAAGATTACATGCAAGTGGAAGGGCCAAATCCATTGTGACCTAGTGACGTTGTAGGACCGAGCAGTTCACCCACGATGTGGTGCTCTACCTATCAAGTGGTTGGTGAACATGAAAAAAAACCTTTTCCCTCATTTAGGAAGTTATATACCATAATTGAAGAAACAATGGTGTAGTTTTTTCTCTTCGGTTGGCCACGATGAGCACCACTACTGCACATTTGATTTAATGATAGGCAATGCCAAACTATATAGAGTGCGAGTCGACCCATCCTCACCAGCATCCCCCTCTGGGCATGGTGGATCTCTAGCCAGAGGAAGGGGAGGAGGGAGAGGTGGAGGTGTAAGTCGCAGAAGAGGACAACTGATCTGCTACAACTGTGGAGATGTTGGGCACTTTGCATGCAATTTTTCAAACCTTGCGCGATAATCTTGCAGGTATTGTAGACAGTTTGATCATGTTATTGAATATTGTCCTGTTTTGATTGCTAGAATGCAGGAGAAGAAACAACAAAAACCTACTTAGAATATACAAATGGTTAGAGCTGAGCTGCGGGAAGATGATCTAAGTGTAAACATAATTACACGAAGTGGTGCTGCCACTAGAGAAGATGAGGCAAAGAAGGCTAATGCAGAACCCTGGATTTGGAAGGCTTCTAAAAAGAAGGAAGGATTCAACCTATAGAGGGAGAAGGAGAATTTTGTAGAAGCTAGAAAGGGTTTTTTTGCTGCAGGTGCCTCCACATCCAATTCAATCATGAAAGCAAAGGTCGAGGACAAAGTCAGAACCTTCTTGAAAGCATGCATCAAGCTATTGCATAACGAGAAAGAAGTAGACAACCTTCAAGCTCTGATTGATAGCTGCATGGATAAAGAGTTGCCTCAGACCGAGAGCAAGGTTGTAAACAAGATCTACAAACATAAGAAGAGAACTAGTCGAGAGATGTGCATGACCGCGCATATTGGGGAATATGAGATGGATCAGGTCATTATGGACTTGGGATCTGATGTGAATGTTCTACCCAAGCACACCTAGTAGAAGATGGGAGAATCAAAGCTGGAATGGTCCACCATTCAGCTGCGCATGGCCAATCAACAAAATATTATTCCATTGGGGAGACTCCCACAGGTTATGGTAGATATTACTGGAGTCTAGGTACATGTAGCCTTTGAAGTAATACAAATTTTTAATGATATAGACTCCTACCCTACGCTTCAAGGATTGGATAGGGATATCAACATGGGGGGCATTATAAAATTTAAGCGTAGGAGTATGATCTTTGAAAATAATGGTAATCGGGTTGTATTACCTTTGGATCCCGTGGAAGGGGAGAGATACACAAAATTAATGCTCATAGAAGAAAATGTCGACCAAATCTATAAATTGACCACACAATATGAGGATTAGATTAACCCAAATACTGATGGGATGCTGAGTTGGGAAAAGGATAGCTAATGCTTCTCTGATTCGGATGAGGAAATGGAAAACTGGCATAATCACCTACATGATGTTTCTACGCTGCGTTGCCTCAGAGTTACTAAAAATTTACGTTGCATCTCCTCAGAGGCACGAGAATTTCCTTATTTTGATGGTTCTATTAATGTTGTTTTATTTTTGGAAGAAATGGAAAAGGCTTTCCCTGAATATCGAAGGTTCTGGGCACTCGATCTTTCCATGTGTGCAACTCCAACACGTTGGTGTGATACAAACAAACGGAACTTTGAAACTTGGGAGGAATGCGTCGATATGATGCATTTTCACTTCACTCATCCAATAAAAAATTTGGATGAAGTATACACAGGAAAGGATGATCCATGCTCGCACTTGGATAAATAGATAGTTGATTGGGGTGATGAACCTCAGCCAGAATGGGTGCATATTTTTTTCTATACTCTAGGAAAGCTGCCCACTGATAGGTACTTGGAAACATATTTGCACCGAGGACCTACTGATTGGAACTCCTTAAAGAAAAAATTTATCCTCACTTTCAACTTTTCCAATGGGTTTGAATGCATTAGCCAGGTATTGCAAGAAATCCATAGAGTTGTCTTTAACACGACCAAACCTACAATAAAGATTCCCCCACCTGCATGGGATGCACAGATGCAGGATATTTCCAACTGTAGAAATCTGTTAGTGGAAGATAACGAAGAAGAGTTAAGAAATTTCAATATCCCAAAGTCTGAGGGGGAGCGTGTAGTTGCAAGCCCCTTGTTAGGAACGATGGATGTGACTAAGCCCTTAAAAATTAAGCAAATCAAAATTGGGATGGAGGAAAAACCCAAGTTGGCCAAAATAGGAGATTATTGGGATGATGACACAATGGAAAATGTTGTAGAGATGTTGACAGAATATCATGACCTCTTCCCCACAAAGTTTTCTAATCTAAAAGGAATTTTAGGAGACTTGGGAGTTATGAAAATAACTCTGAAACACCGCATCAAGCAGCGACCATATCGTTTAAACCCAAAATATAAGCAAAAAGTGAAGGAATAATTGGAGAAAATGGTTGCTACAGAAATCATTGAGCCCGTGGAAGAGTCTAATTAGGTAAGCCCGATGGTTGTTCAAGAAAAGAAGACAAACGTAGAAATAAGGATTTGTGTGGACCTACACAAACTAAATGATGCATGCGTACATGATCCCTTCCGTACCCCATTTTCAGATGAGATATTGGACAATGTTGGAGGACAAGAGGCCTAATATTTTACTGATGGAATTTTAGGGTACCATCAGATCAGGATTGCGCTAGAAGACCGAAGTAAGACCCATTTTGCAACAAAATGGTGATCCTTCCAATAAAAATTCATGCCCTTTGGATTGAAGAATGCATCTACTATATTATCGCACGTAGTAGTAGCTGTATTCAAGGAGTTCATACCAAAGTTTCAGGAGGTATACTGTGATGATTGGACTGTGTTTGGACTACTAAAGAAGCATGTTTCCAACCTGCACATGATGCTTGACACTTGCAGAAAGCATCAGATCTCCCTTAACTTGAATAAGTGTATATTTTGTGTTCCTTTTGGGATCTTGTTGGGGCATATTGTTTTTCAGCAAGGTTTTATGGTAGATCCACCCAAGGTTGTAGTTATTTTCAATTTAGAGGTTTTTTCCATTGTAAAACAACTATGTTCTATTCTGGGACACACAGGATATTATAGAAAATTCATTCAGGACTACACACTGATCATTGAACCCATGGAAAAATTGTTGAAGAAATATGTGTCCTTTTGTTGGGATGAGGAATGCCAAACGAGCTTTGATCTGCTCAAGGAAAATATGGCTACTATGCCTATTTTAGTATTCCTTGAGTGGTCCAAGGTCTTCCATGTGCATGTTGATGCATCCGACATTGCACTTTAAGCTGTCTTAGTGCAGCGAGGAGGAGGAGATATTGATCACCCCACTACCTTTGCAAGTGGAAAGCTCTTCAGTGTAGAGCACAACTATTCGACCACAAAGAGGGAAGGTTTGGCTATATTCTATGTGCTATAGAAATATAAGCATTATTTGCTAGGAGGGCACTTCAAGATGTTCACTAACCACTCTGCTTTGAAGTACCTAGTCAAAAAGCCTGTGTTGGGGGGGAAGATTTGTAGATGGTTGCTGCTATTCCAAGAATATGATTTTGAAATCATTGTTAAGCCTGGTAGATTGAATGGCAAACCTGATCACTTATCACACATTGAGAATGGGGAAGAATCGACGAGACTGGAGGACGGATTACTTGATGCACAACTCTTTACCATTAAAGTCGTCAATGAACACTTTGCGGATATCATTCACTTTCTAACTATTCGTAGTGCACTTTTTAAATATTTGGCGGAACAAAAGAAGGAGTTGGTTACACACGCAAATTCATTTTGCATTGATTGTTGATCAATTGTACAAATTGGGAGCGAATGAAGTTTTAAGAAGGTATGTCTTAGAACATGAAAGATAAGACATCTTGGATGAAGCTCATGGGGGAGTGGCAGGAGGCCACTATGCAGGGAAAGCCACTGCATAAAAGGTGTTGCACGAAGGATTAACCAGATGGGAAGAAGCTAATCCAGTAAAATATTGTACTGCAAACACTGCTGCACAATTTATTTTTGAAAATATATTGACTAGACTTTGGTGCCCAAATATATTGATGAGTGATCGGGGTACGCACTTTGTTAATGAGACTATTGAAGCTCTAACAGAAAAATTCAAGATGCAACAAAAGAAGAGTACTCCTTATCACCCTCGGGAAAATGGTGCAGTAGAATCCTTTAACAGGATCATAGAGAATGCACTTACAAAGATCTGTAATTCCAACCAGAATGATTGGGACTTGCACATACATGCTTTCTTATGGGCTTTATCGGACCACATACTAAAAGTTGACTGGTAAAACACCATTCAGAATGGTTTATGGATAGGAAGCTATCATTCCGATGGAATACATTGTTCCAAGTTTGCGCATCACAACAATAACTAATATGGCTAAACCAAACATCATGGAGGAATGTTTGTCACAATTGGTTGCATTAGAGGAGGATCAGTTTATTTCCAACTTTCATCAGCAAGTACAGAAGGCGCACGAGAAGGCCTGGCATGATAGGCACATCTAGAAGAAGGTGTTCAAGGAAGAAGATCTAGTTTTATTGTATGACAGTAGGTTTGAGCGCAACCTAGGGAAGTTCAGAAAGCATTGGTTGGGGCCGTATATTGTGAAGGAGATCACTAACAAAGGTGCGATGCGCTTGGCCACATTGTGTGGTGAGAGTCTCCCAGGGTATGTCAACGGAAGCTGATTGAAGCTGTATAGGGATAACCCAGTGCCCAACAAATGACTATATGGCCAGAGAAAAGGAATCCATTTGTCTTCATGTTGTGAGGATAGCATGCACAGGTAGGTGCGATATGAGCACAGAGGTTGTGCACAACGGGAAAAACTAGACATTGGTACAGTAACTCTGGGTGAAAATTTTATTTTACCGTCGTATGGAACGATTTTTATGCAATTAATGATAAGATATTACGAGATTTTTGACTATTTTTACGGGAATAAGGTTCCATTAATGAATTTCTGGCCATTTTTACCATGGATGGCCTACAAAAATGAGGAAGTGGGTCACATTATGTTCTTTCGTTGTTTGAGTGACTTGTGACCTAATATTATTAGTGTGCATTGTATGTCTACCTATGTGACTCCCACGCCCAAAGTATGTAATCCTGTGTTTATATTCAAGCCAAGGATGATGACCACCAACCCCACTGTGCAGAGCACGTAGTTTGAAGAGCTATTCATGTCGATTATGATGTCTACCGATCACGACTATGAAGAAGTTCATGAATTTGTCCTTGAAGTCATATCAACACCTGCTAAGGGGAAGGCTAAGGTGACTAAGGGATTGTTGTTGAAGTCATGGACATACCCCAGGCATATTACATCCCCACACCAGGTGGCAAAGGACAGATCTCCTATGGTCGATCCAACGAAGTGACCTATGACTGCAACCGAGGAGGTTGCGCTCTTTTTCAAGCCCATATCATGGATTCCAAAGTAAATGAAGTCATGCAGACCCTTTGTAAAAGCACCAAAGGACTTTGATACGATGCACTCTTATCTGTAGATGGCATTGATCCCTGAGGCGGTCTCGTTGGAGGGGGAGATGTTTGGGAAGCTCCCATATGTGAAATTTGATGACTGGGATCTGGCGAGTGAGAATACCTTCCCAAAATTGGCACTGGAGTACTACCTCGAACGCATTGTGTACACTAGAGTGGTAAGAGTAGAGCCCATGCCTTGGGCGTGCAGGTTGAGAAATGCCAGAATTCTCAACTTGTTGAGGATTCCTCATTTTATAATATATCCCATCATGGATGCATGTGTCTGCCAGCTGCTATCATTGGTGCATGATGGCTGTCTTTGGATTAACAATCAAATTCCCATCGATGTCGCACTTATCCACTGGATCATGGGCCTACCAAAGAAGGGACCTAACCCTATGGCGAATTATAGAAATCTCAATGAGAAAAAATTCGTTGTGAAAGTGAATAACAAGTATAAGGTGGGGCAAGATACCAAGGGATTCCTGGTTCAATAGATTGAAGATCCAGCGGTGTGCCTCAGGAAAATAGTTTTGGCTTGAAAAATGATGCACAAGTGCAGGCCTAAGGTGGTCCCCGTGCATGTCATTGCATTAGCAACACAATGAAAGAAGGGCTTGAGTTTCAACTGGTCATAGTTCTTCTGCATTGAATTCTTGGAAAATGTGTGTGAGGCACAGGAGGAGGGTAAGAAATTTTGTTATTCATGGTTACTCCTGCTCAATTCTTTGGTTGCGTGGGAAATGACAGAGAATGCAGTCCTCCCAGATGTAGAGCCTAGCATGTTTGAAGGGGTGCACTATGCCAACTTGTGTGATTCCACAGATCCTAAGCACGTGATGGAAAATAATATATTTTGGGTCTTATTTGTAGGAGGGTTGGCCAAAGCAATCTACTCATGCCCTTGATTGTGCCCAGCTGCATATGACAAGTATAAGGCCATCACAGATTCTATATGCATAATGTATAGATCCGTGTGCGCAAGGAAAGGCTATGGTACAACCTGCCCTACATGGTGATAAGGCCAAAATTGACTAGGTCATTATGACTTGGCCATCATCAGGAAAAACTAGATTAGGATATTCCAAGTATGTCACAGCCTCGACATCAGGAAAATAGACAACGGATGTCGCAAAAGAGACAGGTCAAGGTGCATAAGCTAGAAAAGAAGCCGAGAAGGGTGCAGAAACACAAGCAGAGAAGGAAACTGAGATTGAGACTAACGTTGATATCGGTGGAAGATATGGAAAGAATGGTGCCAAAGAAGAGTCCCCCATATGCACCAAGCGAGGAGATGAAACTCCCAAGGGTGTGCACAATAAGAGAAAAGGATATAAGGCAGGAAGTGTGGATGATGTCACCCTCACGGAGGATGATTTGGAAAAAATTTCATATGTGGTCACATCTACAACCGAAGATCGATGGGTTGCACTGGAGGAGTATTATAAAGCTATGGTGGACACAATGTAAGACGGTCTACAGGTACTTCAGCTCAAAAAATACAACATTCAAGCGAGCGTTTCTCAGGTGAGGTCATATCAAGCAAGCATGATTACCAGCATCATTACCAACGTGATTTTCCCCTTTCCCGAAGCTGCGGTCACCTTGGAGCAGCCTGACTTCCGTGCACAGGTGCAGACATACTCTGAGGTTGGTATCAAATTTTCCATGTTTCCCAACGACGAGTTTCATGCGATCTAGTCCATTATCACCGACGATTTGCAGTGTTGAGAGGCACGCATGCAAAAGTAGCTCACATAGGTAGAAAATATAGTTGCAACATGTACATAAGAGTATCTGCAGGCTCAAAAAACGCAGCAAGTAGTGGTGGCCCAATGCACGGAATTAGATAACCTCACTGATCACCTTTGTGGGGACCTTCCTGAGATTTCCATCCCTACCTCTGCCACACCTCAGGACAATGTCAAAGGATTGGTGGTTGCCTTGAAGGCCTCCTACTCAGAAGTCCAAGCAGCCAAGGGAGATTTTGAACAACAGATTGCGAAGTTACAAGGCAAGCTCGAGCCAGAGACTTCGCTAGAAGTCTGAGCCCAATGCGCTGCCCTGGTAAAGGAGGCTTCATCCAGCATTGCAGCAACAATTGACAAGGGAACTAAAATAATGGATATAACCATGGGATTGTGGACATTCATGCAGCCAGATCCCCTCTTCCGAAAGATATCATAGGATCTTTTTGCAAAGGAACAAACTTTTGATGAGCTCCAGTAGGTGGTGCCAACACTTGTTCCTGCTCAAAGAATGGCTCGCTTGCAAACAAGCTAAGTGTTGTGTGAAAAAATTAAAGATCTGCACCGCAAGAAACATATCCTCACCAACCATATGAAGTGGTGAGATGATGAGGCCCTGAAGTTATCTCAGGAAATTGACGTTTCCGTGAAGACCTTGGGCCAGATGCAGCGGAGCATCATTGTCGCATTGGAAGGACCTACATTGCAGAAGTTGGTGGAGGAGGCTCAGAGCGCTGTTATTCAAAGCACGGAAATCCTTGCGCCCTTCACCACATCCTTTGAAGAGATGAAGACCAAGATGAAGACCCCACCTCCTCTGTGATCCAGGACGAGTCACAAGATTGTGTTTGGGCACTGTTGGAGTAGGGTCCCTTAGGACCACAATTTTGGGACAAAGATTAGCATTTTTGTTAGTTTTTAGTTGTGTGTGCTATGCAAAGAAGAGTCAAGGGGCTTTGGGGTGGGTCAAAATCCCTTCATGTTATGAAACCAACTCCAAAAATAGAAGAAAAGAGAGATCAACACCTTAGAAATAAGCCACTTCGAGGGGAAAACCTCCAATACATTACATAAATGAACAATTCTTGGACGATACAAATGATAAAAAATCATTTCTATATATAAGAGTCCATGGGGCCACAATGTAATCCTAGCTGACCTAACAATAATAATGTAAGGGCACAATAATAACAATATGTGGGTTACAAGGGTACAACAATAACAATAAGGGGATTACACTAACAAGAATAAGGGACTATACTAGTAATATAAGGACCTAACATGCTCCTCTCCTTCAAAAAGTGTTTTCCTCAACGCTTGAGTAGCTCTAGGTGCTTTTCTATAAAATTCTCAGCCTCCTATGTAGAATCTTCAGTGGGTAAGTTCTTCCATTTGATGAGATACTCTGAAATTGATCGATTTCATAGCTGTCGAGTTCTTGTTTCCGTGACCGCTTCAGGTTCCAATATGGTTTTTCCTTCCTCATCAAGTTCTGGAAATATTGTTTGAACTGGAAGTTTGTCCCTTATAACCTTTTTTAAGCATGAAACATGGAAAACTGTATGCACTCGCGAAGAAGCAGGAAGCTCCAATTTGTATGCCATAGTACCAATCTTCTGCAACACCTTGTAAGGACCATAGTACTTTGGCGATGATTTATTATCCTTCTTAGCTTGCTTGAGGGGCATTTGTTTGTATGGTTGTAGCCATAAAAATATCTAGTCTCCCACATCAAAAATTCTCTCACTGCGATGTTTATATGCCTGTTGTTTCATTCGATTTTGTGCCAAATTTAGGTTATCCTTTAAGAGTTGGAGAACTTCTTGTTGATGCTCGATGTGATCCTCCATTGCTTGAACCCTAGAATTATGCCTTAAGGAAGATGTGATGGATGGTGGATGATATCCATAAAGTGCCATAAATGGGGTCATTTTTGCTGCAGTATGGAAGGAAGTGTTATACCACCATTCAGCAGGAGGTAACCACTTGACCCATTGTGTTTGTTTATCAGATACAAAACAACGAAGATATCCTTCCAAACATTTATTTACGATCTCAGTTTGACCATCAGATTGAGGGTGATAAGATGAGCTATGAGCTAATTGAGTACCCAAACAAGAAAATAACTCCGTCCAAAAATTTCCAGTAAAAATGGGATCTCTGTCGCTCACAATAACCCTTGGGCTTCCATGGAGCTTTTGAATTCTGTCCATAAATGTAGTAGCAATTGTACTTGCTTTAAATGGATGAGATAATGCACAAAAGTGTGCATACTTGGTAAGTCTATCAACTACCACAATGATGACACTCTTTCCTTCGGACTTAGGTAAACCTGTGATAAAATCCATTGAAATCTCCTCCCAACGTTGACTTGGAATGGATAAAGGTTGTAGAAGTCCCGGGGTCTTAATTGTTTCCACTTTATTCTGCTGGAAAACCAAAAATTCCACCACAAAATTTTGAATATCAGATTTAAGGCCATCCCAAAAAAATTCTTTCTTCACCCTGTGGTAAGTTTTTAAAAATCCTGAGTGTCCTCCTAAAGGAGAAGTGTGCAATTCCAGAAGAATCTTTTGTTTTAGTTGGGAATTCTTACAAATATATAAGCGATCTTTGTACCATAAGGAGTCATTTTTCCAACTAAATGTATCAGATGTACTAGGATCTTGCTGCAACTTTTGAATGAGTGTCCATACATCTTTGTCCTTCTTCATTCATCTCTTGCTTCGGTTATCCAATCTGGTTGGATAATAGAAATGGCACAAAGCAATGCTTCCACCTCTTCATTCTTTCTTGAGAGTGCATCTGCAACAACATTAAGCTTTCCTTTTTTGTAGATTATTTCAAAGTCATAACCCAACATCTTTGTGACCCATTTTTTTTGCTCTTCTGAAGATAGTCTTTGTTCCAAAAAGTGTTTAAGACTATCATGATCAGTTTTTACCTTGAAGTGTCTTCCCATTAGGTAAGGTCTCCATTTCTTTAGTGCATGTAGTATTTCCAACATTTCCTTCTCATAAATATCCTTTTGTAAATACTTTCCTTTGATTGAACGAATTTCAAAAGCAATGGGTCTTCCTTCTTGCATTAAAACAACACCAATTCCATTTCCTGAGGCATCACATTCCACAATAAAGGTTTTTGTGAAGTCGGGCGTAGCTAAGACTGATGCTAGGCACATTGGCTCTTTAAGATGTTCAAAGGCCTTAGTTGCTTCAGGAGTCCATGAAAATGCATCTTTCTTCAATAATGTTGTTAGAGGTGCTGCTATTCTCCCATAATTCTTAACAAACTTGTGATAATACCCTGTTAACCCGAGAAATCCTCGCAACTACTTTATGGTTGTAGGGACTTTCCATTCCTTAATGGCTTTAATTTTGTTAAGGTCTACCTTAACACCCTCGTGAGATAAAATATGACCCAGATATTCCACCTCTTGTACTCCAAAGAAACATTTGGATCTTTTTCATATAATTGTTTCTCCTCCAATAGTTTGAGCACCCTGTCAACATGTTGAACATGATCCTTCCAAGACCTGTTGTAGATTAGTATATCATCAAAAAATACTAGAACAATTTTTCTAAGGAAGGGTTTGAAAATGGAATTCATCAACCCTTGAAATGTAGAAGGTGCATTGGTAAGGCCAAAAGGCATGACCAAAAATTCATAATGACCCTCATGAGTTCGAAATGTTGTTTTCAGAATATCTTCATTCTTCATTCTAATTTGATGATATCCTGAATGAAAATCCAACTTGGTAAAATATATTGCTCCATGTAATTCATCCAATAATTCAACAATCACGGGAATGGGAAATTTATCTTTAATAGTGAGCTTATTGATCTCCTTACAATCCAGACACATGCGCTATGATCCATCCTTCTTGTGCACTAATACTATTGGAGAAGAGAAAGAACTTTGACTAGGTTGAATTATACCAGCCTCTAACATTTCTGTAGTCATACGTTCAATTTCAATATTTTGGAAATAAGGATATCTGTAAGGCCAGATGTTTGGAGGAACACTTCCTGGAATCAAATGAATAGCATGATCATGATCACGAATAGGTGGGAGTCCTTTGGGAGTATCAAACACCTTGGAATGATTGTCGAAGACTTTTTGGAGATCTGGAGAAATAGATGATTTTGATGTTGGAACTTATAGTGAGCATAACTGTGCAATTACACCTCATTATTATTTATTTAGAAGATTTTTCATGACATTAGAGCTTATTATCTTTCCTGGCTTCCCTGCGATACCTCGTAATTTGATTTCCTTTCCTTTTGAAAAAAATTTCAAGAAAAGTTTCTGAAAATTAAAAGCTACCGTCCCCAAAGATTGTAACCATTGTACTCCTAGTACAAAATCAACACCTCCCATTGGGATGGAAAGAATTGGAATATTCAATACATATTCCCCCATGGCTAGCTTGATATTATGTCATTTTCCAGAGAAATTTATATTTCCTTCATTTGTAGCCATTCTGGTGCTGGGTATAGGAAACACTTCAATTCTTTGGCTACCTTACAATGAATAAAATTATGGGTACTACCCGAATCAATCAACAATATTACCTTTATTCTTGATATGTCCTTCTATCTTGAGAGTTTGAGGAGTGGTAATTCCTACCAATGCATTACATGATATGGTCAGACTCATTTCTTCTTATTCTAGGGTTTCTTCCTGGTGTATATCCTCTTCTTTTGAAGTTTCTTGTTCATTTTCTTCCTCTTCTTCTCAATCTATATAAAATAATTTCTTCTCATCACACTTGTGACCTTTAATGTATTTTCTATCACAACTGGAGCAAAGCCCTTTTGCTATTATTTCTTCCATTTGTTTTGGTGTCAACCTTGTAGGTTGTGGAAGTCTAGGAGTAGCAACACTTCCATCTTTATAGATGTGAGTGGTAGGCTTCCTTGTCGCGATAAGTTTACATTCACTTTTTCTTGCCAACCTAAATGCCTTCTCCAATGAATCAAGTTCCCAAACGCGAACTTCATGTTGGATGTTATCCTTTAAAGTCCCTATGAAGACATCAATCCTGTGTTCCTCTAGAATATCAATTACCCTTATATTCAATTTTTGGAAGTCCTCAATGTGCTCCACCACTGAACCCTTTTGTTTGATATTTATCAATTGGCTAAAGAAGGTGTTGCTTTTTGTATCCTCATAATGTGTTATCATTTCCTCCGTAAAAATTGACCAAGTGACAACTTTTTTATGGGAGAAAAGCCATCAATACCATACAAATGTATTTTGTTGTAAATGTAAAGTTGCAATGCATACCTTTTGTGTATTTTGCACATTGTTTAGATAAAAATATTGCTCCATATGTAGTATCCATGTTATGGGATCCTTGCCATCAAACTTCCTCATATCCATCTTTGGAATATGGTGGTTCTTCCATTCAACCTTATAGTTTATGAAATCATGATTAACATTTATTTTGTTCTCATCATGAGTTTCCTCTATTATCTTTTCGCCATTTGGAAACATTTCTTGTATCAACTTTTCCAAACCTTCAATTTCTACTTTTAGATCATTCTTCATTTTTTCCATGTTGTCTTTCATTTTTTCATCGATCTGAGCTTCCATGCCATCCATATTAGCTTCCATGCCATCCATCTTAGCCTCCAAACCATTCATCTTAGCTTCCATGCCTTTCTTCAAACCATTCATCTTAGTTTCCATGCCTTTCTTCAAAACTTCTATTTCATTTTTTGTTGCTCTTTGCGATAGCGAAATTTGGTGCACTTGCTCTTGTAATTTTGATATCTCATGTTGTGTTTCTTCGTTTTCATGAGTCATAGTGTAGCCTTCTGAAGGCTTAATGGGTGTTGAATTATTTTTAGGGGGAATTTTAGAACCCAATACTGATGTCTATTCTTCAATATTCCCTTGGAATAAATTCAAAATATTTTTTTCAAATGAGACTTATGTAATTCAAAAAAAAATACACACCTTTTTCTTGCTTTTGAGGAGCTCGATATTGAAATTGAATAATCTCTGTGATTTTAGATCTTCAATATATTAAATTTGGCCATAAATTATCCCTCTGAATCGTCTTTCGAATGCCACAGGTCTAACCTAATTTGGATTCTTCAAGACAAAGTTATGCCCAATCTCCCACAATGACCTAATTATGGACTGGTTCAGTAGAGCTAACTTGTATGACTTGCCACGTGTCACTGTTTCCTTATTCGGATTTGAAATTAATATGATGAAAACTAAAATTTGTGTACTTTTGGCCACTTTTTTATAGAATTCCAATCCGATGTCCAGAGAGAGAGAGTTATGAATATTTTCCCACGATCACCTCTTTCAGATGAAATTCGAGAGCCTGAAAAAGCCCTAACTTCCACAGATCATATCTACGAAAATATTGAGAACCAAACTCTGATATTTTGTGAAAATTTTCCTCATGATTTCGGCTTCGGGCTCTGTAAATTTCAGCTTTTGAACCTTTGTAGAAAACAAGTTGTAGAGAAAATGCCACGTGTTAGCCACCTATAAAAATTTGTCATATCAAATGGTGGCTAGATCTTGTTTAAGCCTTCAAGAAACAATTTCATGCCAAATTGTTAGTTATTAAAGTCTTATGAAGATAACTAATCCTTTAGTTAATCTTCACTGTTTTTTCCCTCTTATCCTAAAAAATCTGTTGTCTGCCAAGAAGAAGACTGCTTAAAATCCCATTTTCCCATCATTTTTACCTCCTTTCTTCATAATTAAGCCCCATTTTCATCCTGTTTTCCTCCATAAAAATCCTTCCATAAGCCTCATTGAACCTTCAAAATCACTCCAAAACCATTTTAAAACCTTATAGTCTCCCTTATTTGGTTTTAAAATGCCTTCTTTCCCCCACCGGAACCCTCAATTTCCCTTAAAAACACTGTTTTTTAAGCCTAAAATAGTCTTTTTCATATAATGTTTTCTTAAGCCCCCTAGGGCTTAACTCTGGTAAAATCCTTCCTCATAATACCTTAAGCCCCACAACCGGGTGCTAAAGGCTTAAAAACCCTTTCAAAACCCGACTTTCCTTTGATTTTTTCATCCCCCGATGAAAATATTAAGTTGAATGTCCACCATTGATCTTTGCAGATCAACGGTCATCATTGCGCCTAACCTCCACCTTTCTATTTGACTTCCTTTTCCTCTGCTTATAAACCCTGCTCCATTTTCAATGTTGGCCGTCCATTCCAAAGATCTAATGGCCAAGATCTTTAACCCAACGTTCCTTTCTATTCTCATAGACCTCGATAGTTAAAGTTTTTGGTTGAATATCTACCATTGATCTAAGCCAATCAATGACCCTCGCACTTTTTTTTCCTTCTGCCAATCCCCTGTATTAAATTTTCTTTCACCGCTCCATCGTTCAAATCCTGATCATCCATTTCTAAGATCCAACGATCAGGATTAAACCTGATCACCATGCCATTTCTCCTCCCCATTATTTTAACTCTGTCCCGAGATCAAATCTCCGCCGTCCATTTCATACATTCGACAGTCATGATCTATCCCGATCAATTCATAAAACCTCGATGCATCTGTCCACTCATGCAGCGCCACGTGTATTCCAATACCTCCCCAACCCGCAGCTTCCCCCGTCGCGTGCGATCCGCACCGTCGGATCTGCATCCCTTCATCTGACGGCCTGAAATGATTTTCACATTTTTTTTTGCGTATGAGGTTTAACACAGAAAAAAAACACAAAAAAGTGGTTTTGGGAGGACGCGTGTCAACCAGGGAATTGTATCGCATTTTTTTTTGAGAAATTTCGAAACTGCTCTAACGTCACGCGAAAACCACTTAGGTTTTCTGCCAAACCACCTTTCCCCGTTGCATTGCATTTTCTCATTTAATCTCCACCATTCGTTCTTTTAATCTGACGACTCTTTTGCAACTTCACCACCAAGTCATTCACCCTTTCCCTTTTGCTCTCGAAAGCTTCATCACAAAGTCTTAACCGTCCATCATCTAGATCAGACGGTCCCAGTTTAACCTTCCCCGCATTCCTTTGCCTTTGTCTGCTCTCCCTAAACGTTTCACCAATTAATATCCACTATTCATCCTTTTGATCAGATGGTTCTGGTCAGATCCCAACCCCAAGTCTTTGCCCCTTTGTTTATTCTCTGGAGCATTTCAACAATTGTTTTCCATTGTCAATCTCCGAAGATCGACAGTCTCGATTAAAACCTCCCTCCCATTTCATTTTCCTCACCATCTGAACTTCCGATCAATCTCAGCTGTTGATCACTCTGATCGGACGACCCATACTTAATCTGAATTTCATTCATTCAACCGCCTCCAAATTGACCACATCGAATGATCTCGGCCGTTGTATTTTCTCATCCAACGGCCACCATCTAATCTCACTCCCAAACCTTCCAAACAACGCTAAACCTATTTTTTCACGGGTTTTCTCTTAAATTTGTTTGTCTTTGCAGGTTATTAAAGTGTTTTCTACAGTTTTAAAAAGAAAAGAAGGCCGAGGATGACGATCCCCAAGGCCACTATCAATGAAGAAAATGAATCTGCAGGGTTCCAACCATGATCTTACCATGCCTCATGAGCATTTTTGAAGTCATAAAGCCCTTTGTGCACCTGCAAAACAATAAAAACACAGTGAATAGCAAATAGAAAGAGAGTATTAGTGTCAAAGGGTGGTATCAAAGTAGAAATGAAGAATTAAAGGTTTTTAACACAGTTTTGAGGGATTAAGGCACAAACTCAGTAAACCAAAGGCCTAATCCTGAGATAAAGATAGTATGAATACTAGAAATGAAGATCAAAGCCTAATCAGGCCTAAAACACATATCAAAATAAAATTAACAGTGTTTTAGGGAAAAACAAGGAGATCTATCAGTTCGAGAAGCCTCCACTGCCACGTCAGAGGCTAATTGAATCCTTTCCAGCTACCAAAAGCCACCTGCAGCCTCAAATAAATCAAAGAAGGCATAATTATTTCCTATTTCAAAGATATTTTCCTAAAGACAGCTGAACAGTTAATACAACCAAATAAACTTATTACAACTGTCAGCAGAGTTATTACAAAGATAAGAAACAGCCCTGAAGTCAATCTTCTCGTCCACTAAGCCTCAAAAAGTAGAACAGAGTTATGAAACAGAGTTATAGGTAGAATGCATTCCTGCCTTATGCCTTGCATGGTTTTCAAGGCTAGGAATTGCATTTATTATGGAATTAATGATACTTGAACCCTAGAAACTATTTCACCTCCTCATTTTCTTATAAAATCTCCTTGAGGAGCACATTGTAGAAGGTTGGTCTTTGAATATCTGATGCATGTAAATAGTTTTCTGAAGCTGTTGTAAGTTATGTTTGTAATTGAAGATACCTAAGTTGAGATGAGAAGTTTGAAGCTGTAGAGACCCACTGTACTTGATGGTTGTAACTAGTTTGAACATCAAATACAAGTTGATTTATACGATCTTGGTCTATGTAAATGGTGATTTTTTTCTTATTGTAAATTTTTATTTTCTTTTTATTTCCATTCTGTCCACTTTATTTGATAAAGAACAGTAAATATAGAGCTAGGATTTACTGTTTACAGTACCCTACTCTCACTGATAATATTTATCTTTATGTTTTCCTCATTTTTTTATTTAAGAATAATTTAATATAGTCCAAGCAGTTAAGGAATGTTGGTGAGCCCATGTCTTACTGTCTAAACTTTAAACATTTTTCTTGAATGATATTTTTAGTTTATGCTAAGTAAAGTAGAACTATGGAAGTCTATGGTTAGCCCTCTCCTCTAGTTTTTTTTCTCTAAAGGTTGTCTGAAAGTTTCCCTAAGAGTATGTCAAAAGAAGGATAGGTTCAAAGTCCTTACCTGATCTTAGACTATTCTTTGTTTATCTTGAATGTTGTCTTGAAAAGTTTGCTAGTTAAAGTTGAACTAGGGAAGTCTATGGTTAGCCCTGTCCTCTAGTTTCTTCACCAAAAGTTGCTTTGAAAAGTTTCCCTTTGAATATGTTGAAAGCAGGATAGGTTCAAAGTCCTTGCTTGATCTTAAGATATTCTAAATGTTTTAAATGTTTTCTATTGAAAGTGTATCAAAAACAGGCTAGTTTCAAAGTACTTACCTGATCTTAGATTACTTTTATGTCTTTCCTTAAGTGCATGCCAAAAGCAGGATATTTTCAAAGTACTTACTTGATCTTAGGCTAATATTTGTTCTTCATTTGTTTTATTTACCTTTCTTATTGTATCATTCCATAAAATCAACTTAAAGAGATCCTTTGACATAGATGGCTTGCCCCATGGACCACTCTTGAACCTTGTTGTTTCAATTAAATCCTATTATGACTCCATAGCCTAATGGATTGAAGCTACTCCTTGCCTATTTTATCAGCTAAATCACTCTTTCACTTTCATAAATCTTCACCCTTCACTTAGACTTCCTTCATCTTCATTTATCTTTTCCCAACCAAATTCAAACAAAAACCTTGTTCTTCATAACTAGCCTAATATCACATTTCAAGCCCTTAAAGATAAATCAATCTTTGCACTTATAAGAGAGATCCCTCTCTGGATTCAGGAGGGCTAGATCCTAGAATCCAAAAGTGGTTCAAATGTTGTCCCTACATCTTTATTCTTTCCAATCTGCTGAAATTACAGGGACCTAACACCATGATGACCTGTTTAGGTTAAATTCAGGAGCCTGCAAAAAGCCCTAATGTCCACAGACCATATCTCCGAAAATATTGCAAACCAAGATCTAAAATTTTTCGATGATGTTCCTCTAGATTTTGCATTCATGCTCAAAAAATTTCAGTTTTTGAACCTTCATAGAAAAAAATTTATAGCGAAAATTCCACGATGACCTTTTTGGAGCAACGAAACCCTAAAATCCAAAGCCCAGAACCCAAATGTTATGAAACCAGCTCCAAAAATAGAAGAAAAGAGAGATCAACGCCTTAGAAATAAGCCACTTCAAGGGGAAAACTCCAATACATTACATAAATGAACAATTCTTGGATGATACAAATTGTTAAACACGATGTTAAACACACACATGGTGTATGAGAAGGATGAACACACACACACAAGAGACTCAACACACAATGAAGGATAAGCGTGTAGCTTTCTTATTTTTCCATTATACATGATGTACATTTATAGTACAATGGTGTGACTCTTGGTTTCATATTCCAAGGTCACTTGGACTCCATTGTGACTTTTCGCATTCCACACCTACCCATGTAGGATTAAGTGTTCCAACATCCCCCCTTAATCCGAAGGGGTATGTGTGAGTCCAAGAAAAGAGTTGTAATACAAATCTGCAAAGTATACATGGCAGCACTTGGGCTGAATCAACTCTCTGAAATGTTGGAAAAAAGAGGTGGTTTAAGGATGACCACTAACACTTGAACGCAATACTTGTTGCAGTTCCCGGAACTCTTCCAAAACTGGCAAGAAGCTGAAGGCTTCTGCTAGAGGAATTGTCCCTCATAAAAAAGGGAGACCTTCAACCTAAAATAAGGGAGGTCTACTACCTGTGATGGTTTTAGGATTACCAACAACTCTAGAATGCTTGAAGCATTTCCTGGAACTCAACCAAAGTTGGCAAGAAGCTGAAGGCTTCTGCTAGAGGAAGTGTTCCTCATATATGAAAGGGATACCTTCAACCTAAAAGAAGGAGGTATACTACCTATGATGGTTTTAGGTTATCCACCAACCAAAGATGATGGTTTAAGGTTTTCCACCAACTGAAGGCATGCTCATGGGCATCCATGTCTCTGGATACATCTCTGAATCTGAAATGACGAATTGTGGCTCAGGCTCACTTGAACTGTTGTGTCTCTGGCTACAACTCTGAACATGGAATGAGAGATTGTGGCTCAGGCTCGCTTGATTTGACATCGAAGCTTGTACATGACCACCATTTTCCCCCCTGTCAGGGATAAGGTGAGATGATGGGGAAAACTCAACTGCAAGTTTGCTCAATATTCGTGAACAAGTTCTGACATGTGTCTTAAACATATTCTTGGCTGCTGATGCCCATTTCCAAGAAGCGATCCATCCAAGATGAATCTTTGTTCTTGCAGGAGGCTTGTGTCTGAAGCATTTTTCTGAAGAATGGGTGTGCCAACCACAGTGCTTGCATGGATGAAGATCAAAAAAATGATCTTTCATGTGGCCAACTCAATCACAGTGTTGGAATTTTACAATCTGTTGTTGTGGAAGCGGAACAAGATCTGGAACAGCTACAGGTGAAATGTCATACATGAATCCAGCACTCTAAAATATGATGGGATTTGTGTATTCTAGAATATGAAAGGACACATCCTTGTCATATCCAAGACCAGTTCAGTGCTTGTTGTGGACAAGCTCTTCCCAAGGTCTGATGATGGGCTTGAGAAGTGTAGGTTGAACTACTGCATTTGCATGTAAATCTGCTCTAGTACAACGAACTCAATAGGAATCAACTGCAAATTTACTGACTTGCTGCTGATGGGAGTCTTTCTCAATCTTCTGAATAGAAACAGGTTCAGAATGGTGACTCTTTTGCTGAAGTTCATCTTGTTGGAGCTAAGATTCCAACTGCAAAAACTCAATCTTTTCTTGTGCATCTAGCAAACAATTTTGAATGTTACAAAGAGCATTCTTGCTCATTCTTATCATATCATCAACATTTGAATGAATGAGGTTATTCAACAACTCTAATGCCTCATTGATTTTAGCCATTTCAACAAATGAGGCTCAAAAAATGAAAGGGTGTTGGCTTCAACCGAAAATGCACCCGTTTACAATCTGATTCAACTTCCTTTAAAAAATTACAAATGACTCCAAGGAATTCTCAAATTACAAAATCTGCTCCTCAAATGATGGAGGACAATCAACAATTTTTTTTTTCAACTCAAATACTGATTATGAATGAAGAAGAAATATTCACTCACAATACAATGTCAGTTCAATACAACCTCACTGCAAAATATATGAATGTGCAGCAAAAACAACTGTGCAAGAGGTCCTTGGGTCAGCTGATTTCTCTTCTTCAAATAGCTGTTTTAAAAATGATGGCAAACTTGTCTTCTCATGTAAAATTCTTCAGAAAATCACCCTCTTATATATGCCACAAATCATAAAATGTAAAACTGCAATTTTCTCTATGTGTACTGTCCATTTACTGATATGTCATTTTCTCTTCCTCTCTCTATGTTGTTTTTTTTTTAAATTTAAAATAATTAAATTAAAAAAAAATGAAATTGGGAAACTTATTAGGGGGAGGGGGAACTATGAGAAATTTAAAAAAATGTGAGGGGAGGGGAATTAAAAGGGAGGGGAAATTTAAAAGGGGTGGGAGAGTGGGGAGTTTAAAAACTAAGGGATTTTTTTTTTTTTTAATTAATTATTATTTAAAAAAAAGGGAATTAATTTAAAATGGAGATTAATTATAATTGGGATTAATTAAAAATGGGGATTGTTATAAAAATCAAAATTTAAAAGTTAGGGGGGAGATTTTAATACAACGCAGAGAGGGAGTGAAGAGCGGGCATAGAGCAGTGGTGAGAATTTTGGGTGAGGTTGCAGCGCGGGTTAGGCCAACGGGGAAGGTGGATGTGGAAGGGGAAGGGCTAAATGCCAAGGGATAGGGGGCGTGTGAGGGAGGAGTTAGTGAGGTAGGGAGGGGACGGGTTTGGGGTGTAAGGTGAGAGCTCGGGTGGAGAGGGCGGAAGGTGTATGCGCAGAGAGGAGGGCAGGGTTAGCAGGTAGGGAGCGTTGGGTGTGTGCAGTGAGGTATGGAGGGTGAGCGACCATGAGCGTGGAGTAAGGTCCGAGGGGGGTCGAGTAGTGGGTAGGATAGCAGGGAGTGAGGGGGATGTGGTGATAAGGGGGGGTTGGGTAAGGTTTATTGAGTGCGCAGTTGGGTTGGGGAATGAGATTGTAGCTCGTGTAAGAGAAGGGGGAGTTCGATAGCGGGTTGGGCATTGGTTGAGAGCTCGGCTGGAGAGGTTGTTGTAGTGGGTAGCGTATGGAGAGGAGGGGTGTAGTCTGTAGATTGAGGGGGCCGAAAGGCCGAATTGAGCAGAAAAAAACTCCTTTCTATATATAGGAGTGCATGGGGCCACAATATAATCCTAGTGGGGCCACAATGTAATCCTAGCCGACCTAAAAATAATAATGTAAAGGCACAATAATAACAATATGGGGGTTACAAGGGTACAACAATAACAATAAGGGGATTACACTAACACTTCATGAGTTGTAATGGGTTAATGGGTAAACTAGGGGTGTCAAACCGTGGTTTAAGGACCATAGTATAAGCGCAAAAAAAGGTAAAAATAGAAGTATAGATCAATTCAGATAGATGTAGATCAATTATGAGAGATTTTGATATGATAGTGCTGAGAAGTTGAATGTGTAGTAAGCGGTTGTGTCTGAAATGATCCTGCTAGTTGTGTGCACGGAGACCTTAGTCTGGTTGTGTGCATGGGTATATATAAATAATTGTAAGGGTTTATGTAAATACTAATCAATAAATAACTGTTTTGGCAATTCTGTGAACCTAATGCATCTATGATTGGATTCTATGTATGAATTCTTCTTTCTATGTATGATTTATGTTATCATTAATCGAGATCAGTTTGCGTGTATATTTATACTATTGATGCATAAGATGTTTGCATAGATCTCTTACTTTAAACAATGAATATTACATTGCATAGATCTGTTAGAGTGATTAAAGGGATTTTGGATCTACTGTCTGCGCGTGTGCACAGGGTTAACATGTGCTAGTCGACCTAGGGTTTTTGGTACACAAGATACTATGTTTAATAAGATGGATATGTGGATTCCCACTTCATTTAATTTTCTTGCAAGGTGTGGAAACCTGGTTCCAACACCCCCCATACTTCTTTGGGTGAGACTTTGGTCTACGCAAGCAGATCATTGTCGAAAGGGCCAGTAGTAAGAGGGTTTTGTTGGTTGCGTGCTAACTCCAAACTTGGGTCAGGAACCCTCAAGCCAACAATCAGGAGTGAAGATCCTAATAAGGATATGGGCTTCATAGTTTCTCCAAATGGTTTCTGTCCAAAACGGATCGTAATTTCCATTCATATGACATTGAATTTAAAGATATATAACTAAGGAAAATAACAACATGACAGATAAGAGAAGCATTGTTCATCATCACAACTGCACTTTTCAAGTTTAGCCACATTTTATTTTGAACCAAAAGGAGCATCTTTCATGTAGGGTCTTATTAAGAAAAACATAAAAGAAAAGATGAGACAAAACTAGGAAACCATATCAAAAGAATAGAGAAATAGATCATTAAAAAAGAAAGAACATGGAAGAAAAAATAAAGAAAGAAAGGAAAAAATAAATGGAGAGTGGGATAAAGGGTGGATGCAATGCAAGGGAAGCTAAATGAAATTAAGTCTACTCCGAATCTAATGGAATAGAAGGTCAGGGCTAAGTGAAATGATATTTCCAATGTAGCCAACATAATTCCCGACCTACAAACAAAAATATTCGAGAAATTTAAATAAATATAAAATAATGTGCAAGAGTAAAAAATAAAAACTTGATCAAATTACACAATGAATTGAAGGTCTTGATTATTAACAAAAGGATGTTCCATACTGATGGGATTGAGCTAGTATTGAAATTTACCTTATTGATTGAAATTTCAATCATACAAACCTTGAAGGTTGCTTGTAGATGTACTTTCATTTGCGCTTTAAATTTTTGAAAACATTAAAAACTGTCAAAAATTATTATTAGCATAGGAACTTTCTAAGTATAATTTCTCTAACCATTGAACAATTTCATATTGATATTCAGAATAACCAATTTGAAAATCATGAGATTCATAAGAAAATAATTTTTCAATTAATACATTCAAATCATAAAGAGAATCCCCAGCATTTTGATTGCATTGGTCAATTAACATATAAGGTTATCAGTTCCCAATTGGTTCCCTTTATATCCAATTATATGCAAAACCATAAATAAGAAATCTTAGGGCAATAAAAATAATTGCTAACTTCGAAAACCCAGGAAAACAATAAGGATACTAAGTTGAAAAAATATTGTAAACATGTGTGAAATCAAACCCAGTATTTGTGTCAACATGAGGGTTTTGATCCGTTGAATGGTTCAAGAATTTTTTATCAATCAAGGATATAAATTATTCCAAGAAGATGATTAACTTCATGATATGAAAAAAAGAGATCCAAATATGACCAATCTCAGAAGAGTTTAAAGGAAAGAATCCTCCAACCCAAAATGAATTTTACCTTGATAATCATAATTATAGGGTTTGAAACTGTAAGGATCAATGATATATGTGATGTCCAAAACTTTCTCTAAAACAAGAGATTCACATGAAGATGGGCTAACTAAACAAGAATCATTTATCTAATCAGAAAGTCTATATTGAGGATTAAGAAGATAAACTTGGGAACACTAAAGTCCAAGTTAAGTATGAAATTACAACCAATGGTTATATGTTAAGGAAAGATATATGCGCGAAAATTTAGATTCAACATAGTTCATAGATCTCAAGAGGATTAAAAGAAACTGACATAACCATCAGTAGGTGTAGAAATTATATGCACTAAGCATGCATATGTCCAAGATCCACCTGATCTCACACTATTTAACTTTATGCAAGATACTGAATCTATTCCACTTGTTAATCTTTTTCAGAAAAATTAATTGCACACACATGTGAAGCATAAACAAAAATATTCAATCGCACATAACACAGTTTTTAACTGGGAAAGACTGAAGTTGAAAACCCTAAATATATATTATGTAACATGGAGATCATATGGAAATCTCATGCAAACATACAAAGCTTATCACATGCCCTCAGTACAGTATAATCGTCATACACTAATCAGGACCAATCTTGCAAATCCATGTACCGATCTCTACCTCCTGCTAGCTCGCCTCCACTGCGCAATATCTGCTAAAGAATAGCTCTGAATGAATTTGAATTTCTCCATCCTTTACTGCGAAATCCTCATTGGCATCTCCACTGAGTGTCTGATGCAATGAATGCATCACTATAGTTACAACAGATAGTCTATCTTTCCCTTTCACCTATCTCTCCACTGGTCTCCACTGAAAATTCCATGCACTGTAGTTAACTGTTGTATTTTTCAGTTCATTAATGAGTTATTGTTTGTGAATTAATTAACTAATTTATTCACTCCACTCTCACTAGTGTATCAATCAGTTAGACTAGATACAACTAGTTAAACTGAGTCTAACTGAGTTAAACTAAATACAACTTCATAACTACTTCTTCCAACTGTGTCATAACTCTGCCACTTGAGTTCTAACTGAGTCCTCCATGCAATAGCCTTAGTAAACCCTTAAAAATAGCGTAATTCCTTCTGTCAGCTGCTGTGACACATCTATGCACTGAACTGTAGTGCTCCAAGAGAATAAGTTGTTGTTTAGAGTCTGATTATTATTAAGAGCTAATAATAATCGACATGCATCTATTTTTAGATTGATGATCTATAAATAGACTTCGCCCTATATTCTAAAAATAGAATTTCATCTATTTTTCCAACTTGATCAACTATCCACAAATAACATCCTACAACTTCTGAAATATGATCACCATGTCTAAAAATAGACATAGTCTAAAAATAGACTTGCGCCAAAAATAGCCTGCGGGCCCACTTAGTGAAGGTGACTCTTTTCACTAAGCTCATCATCTTGTTGAATCTCAACACTCCCTCTCAACAAGATAGGGATTATCCTTCACCCCGATCTTGCCTCTATGGTATTCGAATTTGCTCCTGGTGAGCGCCTTCGTCAGAATATCTACATCCTGATCCTCCGTAAGAATGTACTGAAGCAACATGATCTTTCACTGCACACAATATCTGATATGATGATGCTGGATATCAATATGTTTAGATCTATCATGAAACACAGGATTAACCAAGAGTTTAATGCAACTTTGATTATCACAATGAATCACTGTGGGATCTAAATGTGAATCGAACAAACCAACCAGAATCTTCCTCATCCAGATAGCCTCACATGAAGCTAAACTTGCTACCATGTATTCCGCTTCCGCTGAATTGAGTGCCATAGTTTTTTTTTTCCTGTTGTACCAAGAAACTACTGTAGATCCGATACTGAAAATCCCTCCTGATGTACTCTTTCTATTTGTTGGGCTTCCTGCCCAATCTTCATCCGTGAAGCCATGCAAATTCACTTCATCCGTCTGTCTGTACCATAAACCATACTCAGATGTGCCCCTAAGATATCTTAGGACATGCTTGCCTGCCTTCCAAAAGAGCTTGGTAGGCTTAACCATCACTTTTGAAAGCTGGTTCACCGCATAGCATATGTCTGATCTTGTATTGACTAAATACATGAGCGAACCCACCAAATGTCGATAAAAAGTGGCATCCATTACCTCTGTCGATGTAGCATCCTCATTCTTCCAATTTCCTAGAAGAGGAGTGTCGATAGGCTTGCAGCCTTGCATGTGAAACTTCTCTAGTATCTCCCGGGCATACTTGCCTTGAGACACAAAAAATTCACCTTCCTGCTGCCATATTTCCAATCCAAGGAAATAATGAAGGAGGCCCAAATCCTTCATCTCCTACTCCTTTGCAAGATATGCTTTGCATGAGTGTATCAACTGCTCATTACCTGTTAGTATTAAATCATCAACATAAAGTACAATGACTGAAAGCTTACCCTCAACCACAATCTGGTACAGGTTTGCATCTACTTCACTCTTGGTGAAGCCAAGTCCAGTGAAATAGTTGTCGATCCGAGTGTACCAAGCACGAGGTGCTTGTTTCAGCCCATACAATGCTCTTTTGAGCTTGCACACATGTGAATCACTATTAAAGATCTCAAATCCTTCAGGCTGCTCAATGTACACCTCTTCCTCAATGATCCCATTAAGGAACACAATCTTCACATCCATCTGATGAATGTGCCAACCCATCTGCGATGAGAGAGCAAGGATGGTCTGTATGGAATAATACCGTGTGACAGGTGCAAAGGTTTCTTCATAGTCAATCCCCTCAATCTGTGAGAAGCCTCGGGAAACAAATCTTGCCTTATACTTCTCAACACTCCCATCAGCACCTTGCTTTACCTTGTAGATCCATCTTGATCCTACAACTTATTTTCCCATTGGCCTTGGAATAATCTTCCAAGCACTGTTTCTGAAAATGGATTCATACTCCTCCACCATGGCATCTACCCATGTATCTGTCATAATATACTTGCTCATAAGAGCCATGTATCTAGTATATCGATCAGGTAACTATCTCTGTTTGCGCTGTGATGTAGGGACTTCTACATTCTGTGCTGCATCAAGCTTCAGTCTCTTAGCTTCTATGGTATGCTTTCTGCCTTGTCTGATTTTTGGTTCTGCATGAGTGGACTCCTCCACTCCATGAATCTCCTCCTATGGCTGATCCACATCTAGAGGCTCATCTTTCAGAACAAGAAGTTCCTCTTCCACATGCAAGTGTAGCTCCCTCTCAAGTGACAAATTCATGGCTTTCACCTCATTGAATTTATATCCCGTCACACAACAGTAATCTAACTGTCTAGAAAATACACACGATAGTTATGGGGTGTTTCTGTGTACCCCACAAATATCCCAACTTCTGCAGTCGGCTCCAGCTTCTTCCTGGCGTCCTTCGTCACATGAATGTAAACAGGTGAGCCAAAAATCTTCAAATGAGAAATATCAAGCTTCTTACCAGTAAAATATTCTTCGGGTGTACTCATGCCAAGTATTCTATGAGGACAATGATTTTGCACATAAACTGTAGTGTTGCATGCTTCCGCCCACAACTGCATCGGTAGGCCTTGGTCATGCAGCATCGCTTGTGCAGCACACACGACCGTTCTGTTCTTTCTCTCTGTGACCCCATTCTGCTGTGGGTTATGAGGCACTATGAGTTCTCTTCGAATTCCTTATTTGCTACAGAAGTCTTTGAATTTTCCTGAGATATATTCACCACCATTATCACTCCCCAGAGCTTTCACCTGCTTCCCCAACTCCTTCTCCACCAATGCCTTGAACTCATAGAAATTTGAGAATGTTTCACTCTTCTTCTGCATGAAGAAGATCCAGCATATACGAGAAAAGTCATCAACAAATATCACATAATACCTGTGTTTTGTTGTTGAAGCAACTGAGAATGGTCCACACACATCTGTGTGAATTCTCTCCAGGATCACCGAAGCACGATTATCCTTCTCATGAAAGGTGTTTTTCAGAAACTTACCCATTGTACATCCTTTGCACTGATTTGACTATGCAAGAGTACTCTTGGGAAGTCTAGTAGAAATTTGTTGCAAATTTTTCAAAGTGCCATGGTGAAGATGGCCCAATCTCCTATGCCATAATTCACCCTCATCTTGGCTCACCACTTCTTTTGCTTTGCCCACTAATGTAGCGCAGCCATCTACCTCCAGATTGTAGAGATTCTTAATTCAAACCCCTATCTTGTTGGTTTGACCCATTGTTTTATGTCGAAGGAAGGATTTTCCCTCACTGAAAACAACATCATAACCTTTGTCTTCCAGCATTGCGACTGTGACCAAGTTCTTCTTCAGACCTGGAACATGCATGACATTCTTCAACAAGAACGGATTATCGGAATCCCTCTCAAAGGTAATGGTCCCAATGCCTATCGCACTATACTGACCATCATCTCCCATCTCTATATGCATTTGGAGGTCTTTCTCCTCCAAGTCACTAAACAACTCTTTGTCTCCCGTCATATGGAAAGACGCACCACTGTCAAGATACCACTCCGATCCCATGTAGCTTGAAATAAAGCATGCAATAAAGGAAAAATCCATCTCAAATTGCAAGGCTAAGGCCTCTCCAGCTGCAGATCCAGCAGCCTGCTTATTCTTCTTTTTCTGTGGACAATTAGTGGCGAAATGTCCATGCTCGTGACAGTGAAAACACTTCACTTTGGACAAGTCCTCCTTCTTGCCTTTAGCATCAGATTTTGAAGGATTTTTCTTCCCCTTCCATTTCCTTTATTTAGCAGCCAAATAAAAATTCTCTTCATCTTCATTCTTCGATGAAGATCCATCCCTGGTACCCCGCTTTATCTCCTCTTGCACAAGATCCGACGAAAGTCGCTCCCATCCCGACAGTTTCTCCCGTCCATTGACAGAGTCTTAGTAGCTATGCCAACTCTTTGGAAACCCAAGGAGAGCCAAGATCACCAATTCGTCTTCATCAACAGTAACCCCCACACTTCTCAGCTCATTCTTGCAGTGGACAAACTTCGTGAGGTATTTTGGAATACTATCACCTTTCTCCATTTTTATTTTTCTGAGCTTGTCTTTAAGCGCCAACTTCCTCTGGTCACTTCTAATTCTTTGGGAAAAGTCTGTCAAAGCCTTCCACATTAAGAATGGAGTGGATTTCCAATGAAGGCTGGACACAATATGGTCCTTCACAACTTCCAACATAATCCTCCTCATCTTTTCAGTCTTCTTTTGCCATGCATCAAGTAATGCAGCATCGCTAGATCCCGGCTTAGGAACATCGATATCGATGAACTCCTTCAGCCCATTATCCTCTAGCACAGCCTCCATCCTGTCCTTCCAGGCTATGTAATTCGAGCTCCCATCAAGGGCATACTCCAATCTCAACCCATTGAAATACATTTCAATGTATACTTCATTTTTGCACCAAGAATCTTCTGTAGCAAATTCGAATTGTCCACCAGCACAAACTCACTTCACAATTGAAATCTTCAATCAACAATGCTCTAATACCATGTAGAAATTATATGCACTAAGCATGCATTTTTCCAAGATCCACCTGATCTCACACTCTTTAAATTTATGCAAGATACTGAATCTATTCCACTTGTTAATCTTTTGCGGAAAAATTAATTGCACACACATGTGAAGCATAAACAAAAATATTCAATCGCACATAACACAATTTTTAACTGGGAAAGCCTGAAGTTGAAAACCCTAAATATATATTATGTAACATGGAGATCATATGACAATCTCATACAAACATACAAAGCTTATCACAAGCCCTTAGTATAGTACAATCGTCATACACTAATCAGGACCAATCTTGCAAATCCATGCATTGATCTCTGACTCCTGCTAGCCTAACTCCAATGTGAAATCTCTGCTGAAGAATAGCTCTGAATGAATTCGAATTACTCCATCCTTTAATGCGCAATCCTCATTGGCATCTCCACTGAGTTTGTGATGCAATCAATGCATCACTATAGTCACAACATATAGTCTATCTTGCCCTTTCACCTATCTCTCCACTGGTCTCCACTGAAACTTCCATGCACTGTAGTTAACTGCTGTATTTTTCAGTTGATTAATGAGCTATTATTTGTGAATTAATTAACTAATTAATTCACTCCACTCTCACTAGTGTATCAATCAGTTAGACTAGATACAACTAGCTCAACTGAGTTTAATTGAGTTAAACTAAATACAACTCCATAACTACTTCTTCCAACTGTGTCATAACTCTGCCACTTGAGTTCTAACTAATTCCTCCATGCAGTAGCTCCAGTAAACCCTTGGGAATTGCGTAATTCCCTTAGTCCACTGATGTGCCACATCAATGCACTGAAATGAAGTGCTCCAAGAGAATAAGTTGATGTTTAGTGTGTGATTATTATTAAGAGCTAATAATAATCGAAATGCATCTATTTTTAGATCAACGATCTATAAATAGACTTCGCCCAATATTCTAAAAATATAATTTCATCTATTTTTCCAACTTGATCAACCATCCAAAAATAGCATCCTGCAACTTCTGAAATATGATCATCATGTCTAAAAATAGACATAGTCTAAAAATAGACTTGCGCCAAAAATAGCCTGCAGACCCACTTAGTGAAGGCGACTCTTTTCACTAAGCTCATCATCTTGTTGAATCTCAATAGTATGGGTTGAAGTGTCTCGATTTCCTGATAGGTCTCTGAACTTTCCAACAGTGTATCACAGAATTTTGGTGGCTTGGAAAAATCCAGAAATAGACATGCACCATTATCGTTAGATGTATAAATTAAAAAATTGTTAGGGCCACTCCTTTGATGAGATTTAAGATGAGGTATATTAGACTCTTAAATTATGGAGAATTTAAATGCATTGATCAAAAAACTCCCTTGACCAGAAATAGTTGGAACAAATTCCTCCTGACTTATAAAAGATTTATATTTGAATAGACCATGAATAACATATTCAAGCTTTTCATCCTTTGATTGGAAGATCACACCATATTGGACCTGAATACAATCATGACCAACCAAATAAATATCTAGAGGATTCACTGTATTAATAGACTTATCAAACATATTTGGGTACAATGGGTAGTGTGCTAGAGGTGAGCAAGGGTGAAAAGACTCAGGAGTAGGAGCACCATTTGCAATTAGGTTAGATTGAGCTTGTAATAACATTGGTTCAATATCATTGTCATTAGTATAATGGTCAAAGACAGACATGCTAATGTGACATTCAAATTGACTAGGATATACAAAGGATTAAAAAACTTGACAACTTACTTCTCTATATTTGTTATCTAGATATGTATGAATTAGAGTTATTTCAGGGTCATTTTGATTTGAACGAGTATCTTAACCCATAAATGGAGATTGTATACTATGGGAAGCGAGCTCTAAACTGATACCTTACGAATCCAAGTCCTTAGAAAAAAATAAAAATAAAATAAATAAATATATATATATATATATATATATATATATATATATATATAAATGTCATCTAATGTACTTGGGCACTCATCACCATATGTATTAATGGAAACATGGATGATGATGTGATGCTCATTCAAATTCTCAACTTGAATACAATGATAATAATCATTTGGAAAGTTATCAAGGTCACAATATTGGTGTTCAACCAGAAAGGAAATGTTATCATCTTGAAAGAGAGAAGAAAGATAAGAAATATCTCCAAAACTTTGATCCTCAACATCTGAAATAAAACTGCCTTGTTCTTCATCACTACTTGAAATAGAAAGTTGAACATCATTAAGAGTTGCAGTAAGTTGATCAAGCAGACTAGTGAATAAGGAGTCAGGAGAGATAGATGGTATATGTTGAAGGGTACCCCTTGAGGAAGTCACACCTTCAATTAAATTAGATTCAAGGTTAAATTTATGAGCATTAGTATTATCTTGAAAAGTCAAGGGATTAGTATTCCCCTTTGGATTTATGAACCATTCCAAACATTCGTCTAGAATTTATAAATCATGGGAAGTAGCTAAAGGTGAGAATATGGATAAAAAATTTAATTCTTAAATTTTACAACATCAACATCATGACCAGGAGGAAAAAAAATTGGTATTGTTAAAGGAGGAGGAAAAGGTGTTGGGGTTCCCATGTTTTGGCCAAATTGGCAAGACCAAAAGATGAGACAACATCATAACCACTTTGGGGTCCTAGGATCTAGCCCTCCTGGACCCGGAGAGGGATCTCTCCATTCAGAAGCAAAGACTGATATATCTTTGAATCTCAAAACGAGATATTAGGCTAGGTATGAAGCACAGAGGGGGTTTAAAAGAATTTGGTTGGTTGTTGGGTTGGTCATGAGATCCTCGACTGAGAAGGTAATGGGAGGAAAGGAGAAAAGTAGCAATATTTTTCGGTAAAAGAGGATAGGTTAAGACTGTGCCATCCATTGGGCTATGGAGTCATGAAAGGAAGTTACTTGCAAATAACTAGCCAAGGCTTTCATAGGGCAAGTCATCTACACCAAAGGATCTTTGAGATAGATGATGGAGTGGAACACTAAGGAGAGAAAAATGAACACTAAGGGAAGCTTGAGATTAGACCAGAGGTCATTTAACTCCAGATCTGCTTCAGCATACTCTCAAAGGGAAAACACATAAGACTAAACATAGAACTAGGCCTGAGGTCAGAGAAGGACTTTTAAACTTCAATGCTTTGACACCAGCTCATGGGATCTTGGAAAGGTCAATCTGCTGAAAAAGGACCCCAGTGGACAGGGCTTACACTAAATCCCCAGTGTCCCAAATCCTGTAGCTTGAACCCAAACAAGAACAACTAAGTAGTAAACCCCAAATTCACACATTAGCTAGCAGTGAATAACAACTGCTACACTGGTTAAATTACATGAATTTGCTCTTAGATTCACTATCAGCAGAAAACATTAAAGGTAGGGAGAGCAGAAACATAGGGTACCTTGCGAGGGTAAATCCTATGTTATATTTTTGATGCGTACCAGAAGACCAATGAACAACATGAAAAATTTAATAAAACAATATAATGAGAAAAACATCACCCGTAGTAATAGACCAGGATCCTGTGAAATCTGCTTGATTAATTGATGCAAAACTAGTCACATACACTGAGCTCAATGGATGATTATAGTCCAAACTTTCTCCTCACAGCCTACTACATTACAAACTACTCTGCTACTCTCTCCCAAAACTGTTCTAATAGTAAAAAATGAATCCCTACAACAACAACTGCAACAACAACGCAACCCTTTACAAAGTGTTTTTGGGAGTTCTTATAGGAGATTGGATAGAAAGAGTAGATGATACACATTAAATTGATTCATTAAGATAGAGTGGAGGAAGAGTCCATGCCCACTCTGCTTAATAGCTCTGTGTTGTACTTTGTAGTCTAGTTTGGAGTCTCTGTCAGGTTGATTTTGACCAAAGATGTTTCTTTAATGTCCTTTCTAGTTGTAAGGCGCTCTGCTCTGTCTTTTGAAGCACGTAAGGTGACTGAAGGTCTTCTAGGCTTCCATACCTCCATTATTGATGCCCTAATAGTCTTTGGGAATTTTTTATCAGTGAGATGGCCTTTGGGAGCTCGGGGAGGCATGGAGACTTTTGCTGAGGACGTACTGTTCTGGGAAAATATACCGCTAATGCTGAGAGCAGATATGGCTTGTTTCATGTGATATTTAAATCTTCAAATTGCATCTTTTCCTTTGATCACGGGATTAAAGTATCAAATATTCAATTACAGACTTTAACCCCCTCAATCCTTCTCTGTTGTTGCACTGACCATTGTTGTAGTGACCTCTCTGTATTTCTGAATCACAGTGATGGTAATTATGGAAAAAAGAGTGAATTTACCACTCTCTGAAACCCTGCACAATAAAATAAAATAATTATAAACTCCAGGGTGTGGCGGAATAAATGCTGCAGAGGCCATGGAGGAATGGTGGCACAACTGTGGTAACAGTGGCTATAATGGAGGAAAAGTGGTTTCGGGAGGAAAACCATTGGTGTCACGTGGAAAAAGGATGGTAAGGAAATTTTAATTTTTTGAATGCGATATGGGTCTTCAGCCGACACGTAGCTCTATAAAACTGCCCATATTGCGTGAGTTCTGACTATTAAAGCTCAGACGCAAAACAAACACAATATTGCTGTGGGTCCTTGGATCTAGGGCAGTGAGATCCGATGGTGGGAGATGGAGCGAAAGCAGAGGATATGGTTAGTGATCAGGAGTAACACGAGCTGTCAGATCAAGAAGGATGAACGGTCAATATCTAATCAGAACCGTAGGGGGCAGGGGCTAGACCTCCAATGGGCTCATGAAGTGATTGGCTTTGGACCATTGGATTATCTGCAGATCAATGGTTATGATTAGGTCGGGAGAAACCAATCGGGGAACACAAGGCGGAATGAGGATAGATCTGGGCTGTTGGATCTAAAGGATTGAACTCGTGGATCAGTTAATCGGGGCATCGGAGGGTTTCACTTTTCAAAACTTCTGATTGGCGATGCTCCAATTGTGCGATAGCCATCAGATCAGGGTGGTAGATCGACGGTCGGCATGCAATCGGTGGGGCAACAAAGGGTTGAGGTGGGCACGTTGTGAGATAAGTGCGAGCTGTCGGATCTATATAGATCGACGGTGGGTATTGCACCCATGCTCCACAGATCATAACACAATCGCATCGGAGATTTTTAACTTTACAAAGAAATTGCACTCCGCTCTGACCTTACAATGCGATTAGCTCCATGTGCGTTAGCGCTTGGTCTTAGCACTCGGGTCCATGGGGGGAAGTGGTTAAGGGGATGGCCGAAAGGGGCTAAGCCTGTTATAAAGAAAAATGGGTTTTTAGCTTAGTTTAGTGTATTTTAAGGCCCAAAAAGGGGTAACGGTAGAGAGGAAAAGGGGTTATTAAACCAAAAAAAGGGTGTTTGCAAGGTTTAAAGGGGAGTTAGGGTAATTTAGAGTATTTATGAAGGATTAAGGGAGGGAAACAGAGGATGAAACAGAGGCTTAATGGGGATGACATAAAAGGAAAAAATGGGGGCCTTTTGGGCATTCTTCACAGAAACAGAGAGGTTTTAAACTAGGAACATAAGCAAGGGTTTATCAAAGGACTGATGCACTGGAGGCTTCAAGGATGATGTGTTTTCAGAGGAGATGCATTCCTTGAAGACTCAAAAAACATTTTAGCCCCCTATTTGCTTATCAAAAAATTCATAGGGGGCTAACAGTGGCTCCACATGGGGATGGCTTCTTCTTGAAGGAGTCAAGAATTCAGACAATGATCTTTGGTGTGGCTAGATGCCTGGTACTTGACTCACCCATTTTCTTTCTTGAATCAACTGCCACAAATCATGAAGACATTATATCAACAACAAACATTACTCAAACAGCTACCTACCCAGACTAAAATCCTAACATTTTTTCTTCTAGGTACATTTGGACTAGCAGACCCTTTACATCATTATTTTTTCCAAACAGAACATAAACCTATTCTATTTCTACCCTTATTACTCCATGAGACCAGATTGAACTGTTGGCCTCACAGTTTCTCTACCTAAACTATATTCTGCTAGGATTAAACTGTCTAGCAGACCTCTTCTCTACATTCTAAGACAGAAATTGAAAAAACAGTCAAGCTAGGTTTAGACTATTTGGCTTGCTGTGGACCATGGCATAACAGACAAAACTGCTCATGGACTGTAAACCTTGCAGACATCAAGCAATTGACTAGATGCTCATGGATTGAGCTTTATTGAGCTTTTCCTACCTGTTGAGCCCCAAGATTGTGCTTTCTTTCATATTACTTTACCTCATTTTCCTTTGTCCATTGTTATCCCAGACCCAAATGATCAATGAAATTAGTTAAAATTACTTTTAGAATGATTAACATGGCTAACTTGCTAAGTTTTGTGATTTTGTCATTGTAATGCATTTTGACTGGAACTAACTGCAGAATGCAGACATTCCGTAGCTAACCGGCAATTCTGCAGCTGTCTTCACGTTCAAGCATGTTCCAGGTGTCCTCTCAGGAAAAGCCAAACATGGGTATATTCCACATTATGTCCTCATTGTTCGTTGCTCACCATGAAGACTGAACCGAATTCTGGACGTGGTTTTGGTACGTGGGAACTCATTCAAGGAGGCAAACTTCTAATAGGACTGTCCTAGTCCAGATGTCTTTTTTTCCTTTATGCTGCCATCTTTAGAGTCCTAGTACGATTTTGATAAGGAAAGACAATGATCCTCGTATTGTTGCAAGTTCTGTTATGTAGATTTGTTATAAAAGCACTCGGGAAACCGAGAGACAAGCTCTAGATTTTGCTTAGATTTTATGTATTGACTGCTATATTTCTGAAGACCGAGACTACTCTGTTTCAAGTTATTTTTCCTTTAATGAAGAAGACAACATTGCTTTGAACGTGTTGAGTTGATTTGGAGTTAGATTCCATCTGGTGGTAGAGGGCCCCTGCCTCCTGCACGGCTTTACTTTCGTAATCTAGATAAGTATCTTAGTCGTTTTCACGTTTTTGAAGTTTGAGTTCATAGTTAATTTCATTAGCCACTATAGCTATACTTGTTCTAAGAAACTCTTCCAAAAGAATAAACTCTTCCAAAAGATCATGATAATGAATGGGAAATGGCTGTAGTGTTGTAGGATTTATTTGTAATTTCTTTTGTTCATTATCATAGTTGAACTTATACTAAGCAAACTCTTCCAAAAAATCCTTATGATGTCTAAGGCATGACTGTGATACTGAATGTTTCAGTTGTTTGTTTGCACTAAGTAGCATAGCTGATCTTACTCTTAAAACGCTCTTCCAAAATATCATAATGATGGGTAGGAGATAGTTGTGATATCTTAGTTTTTAAATTGCTTTCAGTCTTTATGTTTGCATTTGCACTGAATTATACAGCCAGGATTGTTCTAGCAAGCTCTTCCAAAATACCATTCATGATGGACAAAACAGGTTGTAGAATCCCATAGATTAATGCATGATAACTTAGTTAGGGTACTCCGGAGTCAAATTGCATTCAATTCATGCTCTATTATTTTGTTTTAAGTTTGATAATGGCTTGTTAGTTCAGCACTGTTTAATGTAGACTAGTGACATCTTAGTTCAGTTCTAGCTTAGCTCATTGTATTTACATTCCACATTTAGTTGTCATCCATTGCATATTAGATTACATTAGTTGTTAAACTCAAACACTACGGCCTTCATTATTTACAAAATCTCTTTTGTTCCAAATCTATAATTGACTCATAACCATCTGAACAGAAGACAGTATCATCCCAAGGCCTGAAGTACTTTTGCAACTTCTTTACCACTTCATAAACAAAGCCTTTCCTCAAAAGACTACTTTAAAAAGAAATCTATAACTTTTGAATAAGGTTTATTGATGTTAAACTAAGTTGCAGAATAGAATTAGGAGCTAGTCTTAGAGTAGAGATCTTATGATGTTACCAATGTTTTTCTCTAAATATGTTTCAACAAATCTTTAATCATGGATAAAATTTTGTATCATTATAAGCTGATTGTTTAATTGTTTAGTTAGGAGAATTTGTATACTTAGCTGCCCATTTCTCAAGCTCTTCCAAAATACCTTTAATGAAAGAATTGGACAAGTTAAGTTTATGTTTTGATTCAGTTTCTTGAAGTCATTATCAAGCTTTGTATTCTGCTTAGTCATAGTTTAGGTTTGATTCTGTTTCAGTATTTGCATTTGCATTTGTCATTTGTCATCAACCAATTAGGCTTCACTCTGTTTTTAACCAGTAGCTTCTTTCCACTAGTTTTGTAGTCATTATTCCTTGTGAAACATAAAAACCATCAAAAGACCAAAAACATCATAAATCATCATAAAAGACCAAAAACATCATAAAACACTAAACACAACGCATTAGGAGACAAACACCTAGGCACATACAGTGCACTTCACTTCAGCAGTTTACCAACCCTGGTTGACAATTAAATGAACTCAATTTAGGAAACTAGGTTGAGCACAAACATTTTGGCACCGTTGCCGAGGAAGTGAAAACTAGGTAACCTTTGTTTCTTAATTCCCAAAAACAATTATATGCGTAGAGAGAGAGATTCAAGGGGTAGATTCATAAGCAGCAAAAACAGAAATTTGATTCCTAGAACACCACTTGTTTCACCTAGACCAAGAGCTAGTACACCTTCAACTGAGACCCATATTCCATCCTTTACTGATCCTGGACTTCTAGAAGACTTAAGATCAGACATCCCATTAGAGAAACCTTCCACTTCATCCACTGAACTTGCCTTAGAAGAAGATCTAAAGACTCCTGTTAGGGATACAAACTTTTCCACTTCCACAGGAGAGTCAAACATGGCAGAAGAAGGGGGAGGAGGAGTCTTTAATGGAGAACACACATTATTTGGAGGTAGAGGTAGAGGTAGAGGAGAAGGAGGTAGAGGTGCAGATGGAGGAAGAGGTAGAAGAGAAATAGGAAACTCTTTTGGGTTCCCTATAATTGATGAAGAAACTAATACAACCATGAAAAACATTTCACCCTCTGTCCTTCCAAACTTCTATGGACTTAAAAATGAAGATCCTGAAACCTTCCTATTTGAATTTGAAATCCTGTGTAGAACTTATGACTACTTACAAGATGCTCAAAAACTTAAACTATTTCCTTCAACATTGAAAGGAGCAGCATTGAAGTGGTTTATGAGTTTGATCAATAGTTCTATTAGGACATGGGAAGACATGAAACAAGCATTTCTAGAGAGGTATTTGGATTATTGTATGTCGGTCAATCATAAGGAAGAAGTGTTTAAGATGTTACAAAAAGAAGATGAAAACTTGGAAGATTTGTTGGAGAGATTTCATTACAATATCAAAAGAGCAAAAATGGAAAACCTAGATCAAGACACCTTAAAAGCTCTTTTGTTGAAAACAATTAGGGATGAATGGTTGGATATCCTTAACATGATGGGAAAAGGGGATATATCATAGCTCACATTACCTGAAATATCTAAGTTATGTATCAACCTTTCAAGAGGGAAATCTAAAACTGTAAAAGGTCCAAGAGATCCTGCTCTTGCAAGGGCAAGTAAGTCTGCTTCTGGGACAGTAAGTAGATCATAAATAGGACATATGCTTGATGATTTTAAATCTGACATCTTAGGGAGTCTTAGTGAACAAATAGACACCCTTAAGATACAAAACAAGCAAAAAGTTGAATCTGATGCCTTGGCAATCTTTTGTCCCAAATGTAGAAAGAAACATGCCTTGAGAGAGTGTCTTTTGGATGTAAAAGTTGTAGAGACCTGTGTCATTTGTTCTGAAAAACATGAGACCAAGAATTTTCCTTCTCTTCCTAGTCTCAAAGGTGTCTTTCAGGAGGAAACTCCTACAGATTCCACAGAATCTCTTAATTTTGTCTCTAGAAGACCTTGGCAGGGACCTCAAACACAAGGATTCCATGATCAAATGTATAATCAACCTCCACCTTGGAATTCTTGGCAGCAACCTTGGCCTTAATTTCAAAATCAATCTCAAGCTTGGGCACAAGGAGCACAAAATCCCTATGGAAGATACTCTCAGTACTATCAGTATCCACCAACCTATCCACCATACCCACATTTTTATCCTCAAAATCCTCAACAAAATTTTCAACAAAATCCTCAACAACATCATCAGAACCTACCACATCAAAATCAACCACTTCCATTACCATTTCCTCAAAAATTAAATCAGTTGCCTGCTCAACCCATACCAAACCCCAATAATAAAAATCCTCAGAACACATACATGATAGAAGGCCAATAGTTTCCAACTTATTTAATTACTCCTTTAGACCTTAGTGATGTTCAACTTAGGTCTGGAAGAATACTTGAAAAGAGGAAACCTTCTGTGATCATACAAGAACAAGATAACTCTGAGGAAGACTCTCTACGAGTGAATAAAAGTCTTGAGGAAGACACATCTTTTCAAGACCCAAACACTGAAAAATTAAAGCAAAAAGATCCAATAATTTCAACTCCTGTATTAGAGCAACCATCCATATCTACTTCTATACCTCCCTTTCTAGAAAGATTACAAATTGATAGAGGTGTAGAAAAACAAATTATGGTGCCTAATTATGATTTCCTAGATGAGCTGAGAAATGTTTGCATTAAAATTCCATTATTACAAGCCATCAAGGAAATTCCAATTTTAGCCAAAACAATAAAGGAGTTGAGTATGAAGAAAAAAAGAAAAAGAATAAGAGAAACAAAGAAAATTCAACTGGCAGGAAAAATAGCAGACATTATGATGGGCAAGATTTCTATTCCAAAGTATCTTGACCCAGGAAATCCAGTTGTCAAAATTCACATCAATGGAATTGAAATCCAAAACACACTCATTGATTTAGGAGCAACAATCAATATCATGAGTAGACAAATCATGGATAAACTGAAACTTCCTAATCTTCTCTTTACACCCACACTATTACAATTAGCAGATAGATCTGTGATCAAACCAGATGGGGTAATAGAAGACATTCCAGTGTCCCTAGATTCTTGGGAGTACCCTGTGGATTTCATGATCCTAACTCCTAAGAATAATCTAGGAGGCCATCCTGTTATATTAGGAAGACCTTGGTTGGCTACAACTGATGCTTTTATTAGTTGTAGGTCCGGTGATATGTATATCTCTGATGGTAGTTCAAATAAGAAATTCACTTTATATCCTCCAGCTAGGACAATTATAGATCTAGATGACACTCAATGGATAGAGGATGAAGAAGATTTACAACCACTCTTCACAATTTCAGAAATTAGTGAAGATAATCAAATTCTGAATACTCTAGAAAACTTCGAATCCTCTCCAGAACACAAACATGAATCATTTCAAGAGGGATCCAATATTGAGTTTTTGTCATCTAGGCAGATGTCTCTTCATTCTATGGACAAATTTGGTAGCTCTACAAGTGAAATTTTTCCAGGAAAAACTTTGAACATAAACAAGAACCTAGAAAAATCTCAACAAGAAGAGTTAGTCAAAGTATTACAGAGACATTCTTCTGCATATGCATGGGAATACACTAACATGAAAGGGATAAGCCCCAAGACTTGCACTCATCACATCTATATAGAGGAAAATTGTAAACCAATCAGACAACCTCAAAGACGGATGAATCCAAATCTTAGGGAGATTGTTAAAGAAGAATTGCAAAAATTGTTAAATGTCAACTTCATCTATCCCATTTCAGATAGTCAGTGGGTTTCTCCTTTGGTAATTGTGCCAAAGAAAATGGTAAATGGAGGGTATGTATTGACTACCGGGAACTAAATAAAGCTACTCTTAAAGACCATTTTCCCTTACCTTTCATAGATCAAGTGTTAGATACATTAGCTGGCAAAAAGTACTTCTCATTCCTAGATGGGTTTAGTGGTTACAATCAAACCCAAGTAGCACTTGAAGATCAAGACAAAACCACATTTACCTGTCCTTGGGGTACCTATGCTTACCGAGTATTGCCATTTGGATTATGCAATGCACCTGCAACATTCCAAAGGGCAGTATTAGGAATTTTTTCAGATCTAATACATGTTTGTGTAGAGGTATACATGGATGATTTCACAGCTTATGGAAACACATTTGAAGAAGCTTTAGCAAACTTGGAAATTTTTTTAAAGAGATGTCAGGAAGCAAATCTTTCACTTAGTCATGAGAAATTTTTTATGATGTTTACTGAAGGTATTGTTTTGGGGCATCACATTTCAGAGGATGGGATTAGAGTTGATGAGTCAAAAGTTGAAGTCATCTCTAACTTATCTATTCCAAGTTGTCAAAAAGATGTTAGGAGTTTTCTAGGATTTACAGGATATTATCGGAGGTTTATAAAAAAATTCACCAAGATAGCATCTCCACTCTTCAAATTACTTACCAAAGATTGTGAATTCAAATGGAATTTTGATTGCCAGTTAGCCTTTGAAACCCTGAAAACAAAATTTTTTGAAGCACCTATTTTAAGGGGACCTAACTAGAAGTTACCTTTTCATATCTCAACAGATGCTTCTGATACAGCTCTAGGAGCAGTATTGGGACAAAAAGACCTGATTCCTTATGCCATCTACTATACCAGTAAAAATTTGACTGCTGCAGAGTTAAACTATACTGTAACTGAAAAAGAGTTTTTAGCTGTTGTTCATGCCATAAACAAATTTAGACACTATATAACAGGTTATGAAACTTTTGTTCACACTGATCATTCTGCAATTAGATATTTAATGAACAAATCAATCACTAATGGCAGAGTGATAAGATGGTTGTTGCTCTTACAAGAATTCAACATTACTATTCTAGATAGGCCTGGAAAACAAAACACAGTAGCTGATTTCCTATCTAGACTCCAAAATATCAAAGATGACACTCCGGTTGAAGATCAATTTCCTAATGAATATCTTTTTGCAATCTCTACTCAAACTCCATGGTTTGCTGATATTGCTAATTATTTAGTTTCAGGAAAATTTCCTTCAATTATGAATGCAAGGGATAAAATAAAAATCATTAATGATAGTGCAAGATATTCATGGGTCGCTAATGAGTTGTACAAGACAGGTTCAGATTTGATCATTAGAAGATGTGTTCGTGAAGATGAGATGCCTGAAATTCTCAAGGCATGTCATGATGAACCTTGTGGCGGACACTTTGCAGATAAGAGGACAGCCTATAAGATCCTTAATTTAGGATATTATTGGCTATCTTTGTTTAAAGATGCAAGGGAGTATGTAAAAAGGTGTGACAGTTGCCAAAGGGTAGGGAAACCTTCTCCTTCAGGTGAGATGCCATTACAACCTCAGGTACACATTGAACCTTTTGAAAAATGGGCTTTGGATTTTGTAGGACCTATTAGTCTTCCATCAAGACAAAAGAAGTACATATTAGTTTGCACTGATTATGTTACTAAGTGGGTAGAAGCTAAACCATTACTTGTTGCTAATGAATCATCTGTAGTTACTTTTCTTTTTGAGGATATTTTTACTCGTTTTGGTGTCCTAAGGGAAATTGTTACAGATCAAGGAGCTCAATTTACATCAAGGCTAGTGGAGCAAATGATGGAGAGGTACAAAATCAGGCATAGAAAATCTACTCCTTATCATCCACAAGCAAATGGTCAAGTGGAATCTACTAATAAGGTCATTGAAGGAATCCTAAAAAAGACTGTTCATTTACATAGAAGAGATTGGGTAGATAGGCTTCCTGAAGCCTTGTGGGCCTATAGAACTACATGGAGAAACACAACAGGCTATACTCCTTATGAACTTGTTTATGGAAAGCAAGTTTTGTTTCCCATAGAGTTCCAGATTCAAACTTTCAAAATGGCAGTTCAGCTAGGACTTGATTTAACGGAGGCACAAAAGCATAGATTGGAGCAGATTAATGAATTGGATGAGATTAGACAAGATGTAGTTCAGAAAACAAGTCTAGTCCAACAGCAAAGGACTAGATGGCATGATAAGTACATCAAAGAGAAGAAATTAAAAGAAGGTGATTGGGCTCTCTTGTTTGATTCAAAATTCAAGGATTTTCAAGGTAAATTTCAAACACATTGGCTAGGGCCATATGAAATTGTTGAAATTTTTGACAATGGAGCAGTAAAAATCAGGACAATAGATGAATAAGAGGTCACTTTTCTTGTGAATGGTCATAGATTGAAGCTGTATCACAAACCAATCTCAAGAGAAGAATTTGTCAAGAAGTTCTAGGAAAACAGTGATGTGAAGTTAATGAAGAAGAATCTTTCTTCTTCATCAACTTGATTGAATTTTCTGAAGCATTTCTTTTGAAAAAAAAATATAAATAAATAAAAAATAAAAAATAAAAAATAAAGTATAAACATGAAAACCAATCATTGATTGGCATGTTTATACATAAAAGATAGGGTGAAAATCAGAGTCTTTCTGACACTCTAACTTTTCCATTTCGTTTTTGCAAGCAGCTGTTACAAAATCATAAGTTCAGATCCATTGTACTTATGATCCATCTCATTTCATTTCGTTCCATTCACTTATCCATCCATACTCCATTTCATTCATTCATTCATACTTCACTTCATTCCATATTTCATTCATCTCATTCCATACTTCATCCACCTCATTTCCATATCAAAATATAAAGTTTGTTGTTTTTCTGCAAAATGAATAACACATGTCATGGATTACAGGCCATTTCTTATATTCTTCTACTCCATTTCATAAATTGAATCCATTCCATTCCATCATCCCATTCCATCATTCACTCCATACATATTCCATTATACCATGTTTTATCACCTATCTTCACTCATTCCATAAAATATTCTATGTATATTCCAAACCACTCCATTCCATGATTAAAATTATCCACAGGTACATTCTGCAGCTAAACAGATATTCTGCAATTGATTATATTTTCCGCAGCCAGACAGTCATTCCGCAGCTACAAATCCTGAAGGCACTGATCAACAAACATTTGAATTGCAACAAGATGATCCAGTATATCCATGAACAAGAAGAATCAAGAAGGATTATGAAGACTCTTCTAGAGGAGAAAAAATTATACAAAGACCACAAAAAGCAAATGAAAAGCAAAGGTAAAAAGTTCTGGTTACAATGGCATTTCATAAAAACTTTAGTATAGTCTAGTTATGAATCATTCGAAAAAGTTTTTTTGATTATTTTTATCGATCATGCCAAATATACCCTCCGCAAAACTTTGGATAAAAATCTTTCATTTCAAATTCTATACCCGACCATCATTTAAGTGGTTAAAAAGGCTGAAGTGTTTGATTTCCTCACGTCACCCAGCCAAATCATTTAATGATGATTTTTTTTAAATCCGTTGTAAAAAAAAATCTCTGCAGTCTTTTCACTCATTAATTTGTTTTCTTCACCTCACTTCATTAACTCATTCCGTAACTACCTCCATCACTCCATTCCGTAGCCAGCCCTTCATCATTTCATTCCGCAAAACAGAGATATCCCTATCACTGTGAGTAGAGGTATATCAGTTTGAAATATCAAACCACTATCACCGTGAGCAGAGATTGAAGCATTATCACCGTGAGCAGAGATTGAAGCATTATCACCGTGAAGCAGAGGTATATCAGTGTGGAATTTGAAGCATTTTCACCGAGAAGCAGAGGTATATCAGTGTGGAATTTGAAGCCATTGTCACCGTAAAGCAGAGATATATTAGTTTGAAGATTGAAGCACTATCACCGTGAACTAGAGGCATATCAATTTGAAGGTTGAAGTTATTGTTTCCGTGAGCAGAAAGAGTACTAATTTGAAGATTGAAGAAGGAATTATGGGCCTCATTGTAAGAACTGAACCAGTGGGCACAAAATACCTGGAAGGATACCCTCAAAGTAGAGAAATGTTGCAACAGGTAGGATGGCTACAATTTCTTGAGAAATTTAATGGCTTCCACAAAGAAGTCACTAAAAAATTTGCAAGGTCATTCAAAGGAGCTGAGGTCGAAGTTGGAGATGTTAAATTCACTGTCACAGAGGTTTTTATTGCAGAGGCAACATGATTGCTTAGACATGGAGAGAGATGGTTTAAAAATAGAGAATTCCATAATGAATCATGGAAGCAAATCCTAAAATCACCAGGTATGGATGTCACTATGTTTAAAAAGGGAATTCCAAGTTCTGCATTAAAAAAATAAATGGAGAAACATATTGCTTATTCTACAAAAAATTATCACATGTGAAGGTAGATATGGCACATTTTATGTTTACCATATTAGATTGATAATGCATTTTCTGGAGGAAGAGCTAAATTTGCCCTATTTATTGCTTCAAATTTTGAAAAAGATGGCTTTTGGTGTTCAAAGGAGAGTCCAATTCCTAGAGACAACTCTATACCATCATGGCTTGGTTAAGATTTTAATTGAACACCATTTAGCCAAAACAAAAGACACTTGGGATAATTTCTTGGTAAGAAACCACTTTGAGGAACCAAAAGAGCCCTCACCTGAACATCAGCCTACAAGGAGAAGCAGAAAATGGAGAGCCTCTAAAATTGAAATTGACAAAACAGTACAGGAAAGTAGTGAAGAAATAATCTCTGAAAAGTTGACTCAGATTAAGAGACAACTTAAGAAAGAGAGGGTAATCAGAAAATCTGCTACAGAAAAAGGAGAGGGATCATCCCAGCCAAGAAGAAGCCATAGACTCAGGGGGAAACTAAGGAAAACACAGATCAAACAAACAGGGGTGATAAATATAGAAGATGAGGAAACATCTATTGAAGAAGATGTTGAAGAAGATTTTAATGAAGAAACCCCTGAAATTGACCCTGATTAGCAAGAAGTTTATGACTATGTTGAAACATTGGAAAGGAAAGCTTCAGAGAGTAGAGATAGAACCCCTAGTCCTCCACTGTCCGAAATATATGTGTTAAGAAGGGATAGGTATGAGCTGGAAATACTTAATAGACATATCAAAAATGAGAATGATATTCTGAAGGAACAAGTCAAACTCAAAACCAGTATGAACTCAACCTTATCTCTACAAATGGAAAAAGTGGAAAAGGCTAATGAAAAGTTGAAAAAGAGGAACAAGAAGCTAATCAAGGCTTTTATCAACTTAAGGTTCAAACTTGTCATCAGAAAACCCAGAAGACCTTTAGCTTCCAGGCAAAGAAGAAGGAGAGGATTAGATGTTCTTGCAGAAGTCTCTGAGTTTATGGAATAAGTTGCATGAGGACATGCAAGAAGACATCAGTGGGGGTATGTTGAGCCCCAAGATTGTGCTTTCTTTCATCTTACTTTACCTCATTTTCCTTTGTCCATTTTTATCCCAGACCCAAATGATCAATGAAATTAGTTAAAATTACTTTTAGAATGATTAACATGGCTAACTTGCTAAGTTTTGTGATTTTGTCATTGTAATGCATTTTGACCGGAACTAGCTGCAGAATGCAGACATTCCGTAGCTAACCAGCAATTTTGCAGCTGTCTTCACGTTCAAGAATGTTCCAGGTGTCCTCTCAGGAAAAGCTACACATGGGTATATTCCACATTATGTCCTCATTGTTCGTTGCTCACCATGAAGACTGAACCGAATTCTGGACGTGGTTTTGGTACGTGGGAACTCATTCAAGGAAGCAGACTTATAATAGGACTGTCCTAGTCCAGATGTCCTTTTTCCCTTTACACTGCCATATTTAGAGTCCTAGTACGATTTTGATAAGGAAAGACAACGATCCTCGTATTGTTGCAAGTTCTGTTATGTAAATTTGTTATAAAAGCACTCGGGAAACCGAGAGACAAGCTCTAGATTTTGCTTAGATTTCATGTATTGACTGCTATATTTCTGAAGACCGAAACTACTCTGTTTCAAGTTATTTTTCTTTTAATGAAGAAGACAACATTGCTTTGAACACGTTGAGTTGATTTGGAGTTAGATTCCGTCTGGTGGTAGAGGGGCCCTGCCTCCTGCACGACTTTACTTTCATAATCTAGATAAGTATCTTAGTCATTTTCACGTTTTTGAAGTTTGAGTTCATAGTTAATTTCATTAGCCACTATAGCTATACTTGTTCTAAGAAAATCTTCCAAAAGATCATGATAATGAATGGGAAATGGCTGTAGTGTTGTAGGATTTATTTGTAATTTCTTTTGTTCATTATCACAGTTGAACTTATACTAAGAAAACTCTTCCAAAAAATCCTTATGATGTCTAAGGCATGACTGTGATACTGAATGTTTCAGTTGTTTGTTTGCACTAAGTAGCATAGCTGATCTTACTCTTAAAATGCTTTTCCAAAATATCATAATGATGGGTAGGAGATAGCTGTGATGTCTTAGTTTTTAAATTTCTTTCAGTCTTTATGTTTGCATTTGCACTAAATTGTACAGCCCAGATTGTTCTAGCAAGCTCTTCCAAAATACCATTCATGATGGACAAAACAGGCTGTAGAATCCCATAGATTAATGCATAATAACTTAGTTAGGGTACTCCGGAGTCAAATTGCATTCAATTCATGCTCTGTTATTTTGTTTTAAGTTTGATAATGGCTTGTTAGTTCAGCACTGTTTTAGACTAGTGACATCTTAGTTCAGTTTTAGCTTAGCTCATTGTATTTTCATTCCACATTTAGTTGTCATCCATTGCATATTAGATTACATTAGTTGTTAAACTTAAACAATACGGCCTTCATTATTTACAAAATCTCTTTTGTTTCAAATCCATAATTGACTCATAACCATCTGAACAGAAGACGGTATCATCTCAAGGCCTGAAGTACCTTTGCAACTTCTTCATAAACAAAACCTTTCCTCAAAAGACTACTTTAAAAAGGAATCCATAACTTTTGAATAAGGTTTAGTGATGTTAAACTAAGTTGCAGAAGAGAATTAGGAGCTAGTTTTAGAGTAGAGATCTTATGATGTTAACAATATTTTTCTCCAAATATGTTTCAACAAATATTTAATCATGGATAAAATGTTGTATCATTATAAGCTGGTTGTTTAATTGTTTAGTTAGGAGAATTTGTATACTTAGCTGACCATTTCTCAAGCTCTCCAAAAATACCTTTGATGAAAGAATTGGACAAGTTAAGTTTATGTTTTGATTCATTTTCTTGAAGTCATTATCAAGCTTTGTATTCTGCTTAGTCATAGTTTAGGTTTGATTCTGTTTCAGTATTTGCATTTGCATTTGTCATTTGTCATCAACCAATTAGGCTTCACTCTGTTTTAACCAGTAGCTTCTTCCCACTAGCTTTTTAGTCATTCTCCTTGTGAACATAAAAACCATCAAAAGAACAAAAACATCATAAATCATCATAAAAGACCAAAAACATCGTAAAACACTAAACACAACGCATTAGGAGACAAACACCTAAGCACATACAGTGCACTTCACTTCAGCAGTTTACCAACCCTGGTTGACAATTAAATGAACTCAATTTAGGAAACTAGGTTGAGCACAAACACTACCTACCCTACTCTAACTGGAATATTCACAGGCCTAGCTTACAAACATTGTCTTCCAATGTAACCAGTCCATCAAATGATCCCATGACTGTTCTTCCTTGCTCATCTTCCTACCTACCCTACTCTAACTGGAATATTCACAGGCCTAGCTTACAAACATTGTCTTCCAATGTAACCAGTCCATCAAATGATCCCATGACTGTTCTTCCTTGCTCATCTCCTTGAGCATGTTGGATAGGTAGGGATACTCCCACTCTTTTTGTTCCACAACGGCAGCTTTCAAAAAATTTCTTGTTGTCTACAACACGCTGCTTAGAAAGACCTTCGATCCTTCTTCAAATGTTTGTAGAAAATGAACGTAAGGATCATGGAATGATACCTGGTTATGAATATTTGGCAAGTAGGCTTCAACCAGGATTTCTTCTTCTACCACTGGATTGAGAAAAAGACTCTCTTGGGGTAGAGTGTCTCCTTCATCTCCTGAACTGGAGGACTCATCATATATTGCAACTGATTCCTCTTGGAGCTCTGATATATTCTGCTCTGCTGGACCGAGCTCCGTGAAAATATCTATGTATTCTTAAGCAGGGGTATTTTCCATTTCTTCCTCTTTTTCAAGGGAAGGCATCTTGCTTTCATCATGCTCAAGAATATATTCTTCGCTTTCCTCCTAATCTTCTAAAAGGAAGGGCTGCTGATCTCCGATCTCATGACATTCATCACTGATGCTTTCATAACTTTCCCCATCAGTGTCATAGATAGGCTGACTTGGTTCATTGCTTCTCTGGAGTTGTTGGTCCTGACTTTCCTCCCATGAGACTACCGATGATGATCTTGCAAGCTCAGATTCCCTCTGGAAACAATCTTCATCAAATAGATCATAACTAGGAAATTCATAATCGTAAGCAATGTCACCAATCAAACCTGTCGGATTCTCAGCAGGTCTTTCTTCGTCCTGATTCACAGAGGAGTCTTCTTGTTTTTTATCAGTTCTGTAGAATATTTCAGGGGTGGACTGCATGTTTGATATTCAATCCATCTCTTCTTCTCTCAACGGAGGGATTTCTTTTTTAACACAGACAGAAGAGCCACAGTCCTCTACTTCTTGTACGAACTGATCTTGAGGTAGGATATCTTCGTGAGCCTCATCTTGAGAATTTTCCTGAGAAGGAGAAAAATCCAGACCAATATCATCATACATGTCTTGCTCATTTTCCAGGTCTGGAGTTGGCCCTTGCTCGGGAAAATGCATGGGCTGCTCTTAATAATCATCATTTGCTTTCAGGTTAGCCATATACATTTCCAGCACTTTACCTAAAATGTTTGCCATTTCATTTAATTGGTCTTCCAAAGCATCAAGCTTTGCATCTTTGTCCATGTCTGGATCCATGTTCCTGCAAATAAGGTCACTGCATCCTCTCAACCAGTTCAGAGTCTTCTACCAGTGGAGTCATTTGGTCTTTTAGGAATTGGAGAGTGTGGAGTTTCCATGTGGATGAATTTGGATGTTAGAAACGGACTGCTATCCACCATCATCATTTAGATACCAACCTAACTAGAGATTTTGGGTCATTTGAGTGCCTAAGGGTGTCTGAGATAAAATGCACTCAATTCCCCAGCGGAGTTGCAATTATGTTGGGGTTCCCATGTTTTGGCTAGATTTGCAAGACCAAAATATGAGACAACATCATAACCACTTTGGGGTCCTAGGATCTAACCCTCCTGGACCTGGAGAGGGATCTCTCCATTCAGAAGCAAAGAATGATATATCTTTGAAGCTCAAAATGAGATATTAGGCTGGGTATGAAGCATAGAGGGGGTTTAAAAGGATTTGGTTGGTTGTTGGGTTGGTCATGAGATCCTCGACTGAGAAGGTAATGGGAGGAAAAGAGCAAAGAAACAAGATGTTTCAGTAAAAGAGGATAGGTTAAGACTGTGCCATCCATTGGGCTATGGAGTCATGAAAGGAAATTACTTGCAAATAACTAGCCAAGGCTTTCATAGGGAGATTCATCTACACCAAAGGATCTTTGAGATAGATGATGGAGTGGAACACTAAGGAGAGAAAAATGAACACTAAGGGCAGCTTGAGATCAGACCAGAGCCCATTTAACTCTAGATATACTTCAACATAATCTCAAAGGGAAAACAAATAAGACTAAACATAGAACTAGGCCTGAGGTCAGAGAAGGACTTTTAACCTTCAATGCTTTGACACCAACTCATGGGATCTTGGAAAGGTCAATCTGCTGAACAAGGACCCCAGTGGACAGGGCTTACACTAAATTCTCGGTATCCCAAATCCTCTAGCTTGAACCCAAACAAGTAAAACTAAGAAGCAAACCCCAAATTCACACATAAGCTAGCAGTGAATAACAACTACTACACTGGTTAAATTACATGAATTTGCTCTTAGATTCACTATCAACATAAAACATTAAAGGTAGGGAGAGCATAAAAATAGGGTACCATGCGAGGGTAAATCCTATGTTATATTTTTGATGCGTACCAGAAGACCAATGAACAGCATGAAAAATGTAATAAAACAATATAATGAGAAAAACATCACCCGTAGTAATAGACCAGGATCCTGTGAAATCTACTTGATTAATTGATGCAAAACCAGTCACATACACTGAGCTCAATGGTTGATTATAGTCCAAACTTTCTCCTCCCAGCCTACTACATTACAAACTACTCTGCTACTCTCTCCCAAAACTGTTCTGACAGTAAAAAATGGGTCCCTACAACAACAACTACAACAACAATGCAACCCTTTACAAAGTGTTTTTGGGAGTTCTTATAGGATATTGGACAACAAGAGTAGATGATACACATTAAATCGATCCATTAAGACAGAGTGGAGGAAGATTCCATGCCCACTCTACTTAATAGCTCTGCGTTGTACTTTGCAGTCTGGTTTGGAGTCTCTGTCAGGTTGATTTTGACCAAAGATGTTTCTTTAATGTCCTTTCTGGTTGTAAGGCACTCTTCTTTGTCTTCTGAATAACATAAGGTGACTGAAGGTCTTCTAGGCTTCCATACCTCCATTATTGCTGCCCTGATAGTATTTGGGAATTTTTTGTCAGTGAGATGGCCTTTGGGAGCTCGGGGAGGCATGGAGACTTTTGCTGAGGACGTACTGTTCTGGGAAAATGTACTGTTGATGCTAAGAGAAAATATGGCTTGTTTCATGTGCTCTTTAAATCTTCAAATTGCATCTTTTCCTTTGATCACGGGATTAAAGTATCAAATTTTCAATTACGGACTTTAACCCCCTCAATCCTTCTCTGTTGTTGCACTGACCGCTGCTGTAGTGGCCTCTCTGTATTTCCGAATCATAGTGATGGTAATTATGGAAAACAGAGTGAATTTACCACTCTTTGAAACCATGCACAATAAAATAAACTAATTATAAAATCCAGGGGGTGGCGGAAGAAATGCTGCGGAGGCCATGGAGGAATGGTGGTGCAACTATGGTAACAGTGGCTGCAATGGAGGAAAAGTGGTTTCAGTAGGAAAACCACCGGTGTCACGCGGAAAAAGGATGGTAAGGCAGTTTTTTTTTTGAATGCAATATAGGTTTTCAGCTGACACATGGCTCTATAAAACCACCCATATCGCGTGAGTTCTGACTATTAAAGATTGGATGCAAAACTAGCACGATATTGTTGTGGGCCATTGGATCTAGGGCAATGAGATCCGACGGTGGGAGATGGAGCAAAAGCGGAGGATATGGTTAGTGATCAGGAGTAACATGAGTCGTTAGATCAAGAAGGATGAACAATCAGGATCTAATCGGAACCAGAGGGGGTAGGGGCTAGACCGTCGATGGGCTCATGAAGCAATTGGCTTTGGACCGTTGGATTATCTGTAGATCAATGGTTATGATTAGGTCAGGAGCGACCAATCGGGGAACAGAAGGTGGAATGAGGATAGATCTGGGCCGTTGGATCAAAGGGATTGTACGACGGAGATTCAATCGGGGATCGGTCATTCGGGGCATCGGAGGGTTGCATTTTTCAAAACCTTCAATTGTGCGATAGCCGTTATATCAGGGTGGTAGATCGACGGTCGGCATGCAATCAGCGGGGTAACAAAGGGGTGAGGCGGGTGCGTTGTGAGATAAGCGCGGGCTGTCAGATCTGTATAGATCGACGGTGGGTATTTCATCCATGCTCCACAGATCATAACACAATCACATCGGAGATTTTTAACTTTACAAAGAAATTGCGCTCCGCTCTGACCTTCCGATGCGATTAGCTGCATGTGCGTTAGCGCTCGGGTCCATGGGGGGAAGTGGTTAAGGGGATGTATGAAAGGGGCTAAGCCTGTTCTAAAGAAAAATGGGTTTTTAGCTTTGTTTAGTGTATTTTAAGGCCCAAAAAGGGGTAACGGTACAGAGGAAAAGGGGTTATTAAACCAAACAAAGGGTGTTTGCAAGGTTTAAAGGGGAGTTAGGGTGATTTAGAGGATTTATGAAGGATTAAGGGAGGGAAACAGAGGATGAAACAGAGGCTTAATGGGGATGAAATAAAAAGAAAAAATGGGGGCCTTTTGGGCATTCTTCACAAAAACAGAGAGGTTTTAGACTGGGAACAACAACAAGGGTTTATCAAAGGACTGAGGCACCAGAGGCTTCAAGGATGATGTGTTTTCAGAGGAGATGCATTCCTTGAAGTCCAAAAAACATTTTAGCCCCCTGTTTGCTTGTCAAAAAATTCATATGGGGCTAACACAAGGAACAAGGGGAATAACATGTTCCTCCTTATAAGATTGAGATGTCTCATGGTTTGCAAAAGTTGGGGAAGGAGAATCATCCAAGGGTTCAGATTTAAAAGATATCAAGGTGAGTAGAATCAAACTCTGAAAATTTTCCATAATGAAATATGAGTCAACCACTCCCTCGGGAAATTCATAACAAAGGTAAAGGAATCTCTGAAGAAAATCCTCTACTAAATCACCTGAATTCATTATAAGTTGATAGATTCTATCACATACATCTTAATAATCATACTTTGCAAAGGCTTCACGAAGCTCCTTAACAAGGTTCTGAAATGAATGGAAAGAAGAAACATGTAATATATGACACAATTTCTTGACTCAGCCTTCAAATGTGAGGGTGAACAATCTAAACATGACATCCTTACAACGTATTCCATTAGAAAGACATGGGAAAATTGAAACATATGTTCAAGGAAATTTAGTTAAACCTTGCCATCAAACTTAAATTTAGATAAGTTATGAATAATTTATGTAGGGATGCTAAAATCAAGCTTCTTGAAAAAAAAATCCCAGATTATGATTTAGGAAAGACCCATTTGAGATAAGAGATTCAAAACAGACTCAACAGGAACAACTTGTCATCTGACCTTCCTTCTAGTTCCAGAATGTTGACGATGCTAGATACTGAAAACATACAAGGGGTCTCCCTGATGTGTAGTTCGAATTAGAACTCACACTATTTGGAATAGGAGCCCCACTTGAAGTATGGACTTGACCACCATAACTTAAGGTTTTCATTGGATGCAATGAATAACATAAGAGATTGTACACATGTCCTTTGAAATCAAAAAGTAAGTTGACACTATGAAACACCAATTGTAATGTGTAAAAGGAGACCTTCATGAGAGGGGAGATAGGAGCGAGTCTCTGGAAGGAAGTAATAGTAATAACCTAAGAGAGACACATGAGAGAAAATAAATATTCATTAGTTATATAATAAAATATTCCACATAGACACAATAACCATTAAAAAAATTTCAACACTCCTTTAATAAGATGAGCACCAAATCTAATGAAATAGTTCATTTTCTTTAGTACATATAAACGTGCAAATATACTGCAAATATCCAAAGAATAATCTTAGAACATTCACGATACATGCATGAAAATGTGTTGGCTTAATGAGCTTCAATTATTAGGTGAAATATACAAGTACAATGTTACAATGATGATACACTATTTCCAATAGTGGAAAATTATCTCATTTCTAGCTTCTGCAAAAGAATGATTTTATCTCCTATGTCAAGCTAGAGAAGCCAAAGATAGCTCTCTAAAGCCGAAGCCTCCAAAATCCCTTTGCTTGAGTTATGTGATTCCTTTTATAACAAGAGGAATGAAATTTCATATCCCTTATGAATCTTGAACTACCCTCATGATTCTTGGACTCCCAATGTGACCCTTTTATTTCCATAATACTTTTGGACTCCTAAATTACCTTTGAACTTCTAAAAGACTCTTTTGTCCACATGTGACTTTTCATATTCCACATTTGACTCTTGAACTTCCATGCATTTACATTTTGTCATTTTCCTTGAAAATATGTCATTACATTCCATACGATGATGTGGCAAGACACATGGACACATATGAAATTGCAAAGACAGTTCTACAGGCCATAACTTGGAAATGATGACATGGAACTTCATGTTGATGTGGAAATGCCAATTTCTTCTCTTTGTTTCTATGTCTTTCATTCTTGATGATTTGTTTTATCATTACTTCATCTTCATGAAATATATTCTTTGTTATTCATCTACATCCTCCAAAGGTTTATGTATGGAAAATGTGTGCTAACTATTGACATGGCTTGAATATTGATCAAGCACTATCTTGATGGACTATGCTATTCCTATTTGATATTGCATGAATGAAGTACACTTATGCATTCATTAAGGATTGAGTATGTGAGAAAGTGACTTTGATGGTTATAAACCATGAAGAAGACTTAAACACCTAGCACAATATCAATTGAAAATGGAGAGACCATGGAACACCAAATAATAAGATCCTTAGCAGGCTCCAAAATTCAAGTGTAGTCAAAATTTTGGAGGGTGTTGACAGTAACGTCAACACTTTCCCAAGACGCATTGGAGTTATTTATTATTCATGTACTTTGAGGAATACTTCGGGGCACCTTCTCCATTATGTGTCCATAGTCCTACTTTACTATGATATAGATCCACACTATATTTGTTGGTGGCTAATATGTTTTTGATGTGTCACATGGATTCACTATGTATTATTCGTGGGCATGTCTTATAATTTCATGTCATGGATCTATACTGTATGCTTTGTGACCATGTTCAATTTATCTTTATGACCGAGAATGGATATGACTACCTTGGGGATGTTAGTTGAGACTTCAACACTTGAATTCCTCCAATCCAAATTCATAGTTTTGTATCCTTCGTCTCACTTTGAGCTTTGAGTTTTGTTTAGTGAATTTCAACCATAAATTTCTCTAATGACCTCATAAATTAGGTGGAATTTTTTATAACCCTATTTTCCACTCCATTACAGTGAGAGAAACCCAAGTTCAACTTGCCTAAGTTGCTATATAGAATGCATCCCATTTCTTCTGATAGCTTCACCATATGCTACAATCTACAAATGAAAATAATTCCTACTAATATAATTCATTCAATAGTTTCCACACAACCAACTTCAATGTTTGAAACATAATATCAATACTTTAACATAACCAATATTTTAATACTTCACAAATATCAGAAATGTAAGGCATAAATTCTAGATTAAAATATGATGACAATGTATCAATCTTGGAGCTCATGATGAACGAATGAAGTGTTAGGGTGTTTGGTTAGGAATTTGTTTGGAAGTTCCTATGGTGATAGTTGGTGGAGGGAAAAACTCCATAGCTCCCAATTATTTCTCATTAGAGCTATATGAATTTAAATTTCTTGCAACATTGATCTACAATATAAAACTACCCATTTTGAGAATCGCTAATTTGTGAAGAAGACAAAGTAAGTTCCAATCATGCATGTTCACTCTATTCTTTTACGCAAGAAAGAATTTTTGGTCATTGAGAAGGCCATCATTGGGAAATTAATTTGCCTTTGAATCTCTCTCTAAACTCAATGGAATTATAGATTCAATGGAACTAATAATAATTGATTAAAGGTAACATGCACACCTTCTTCTATGCCAAATTGTTTTATATCTATTTTTTAAGTAGGGAGTGAATCTAATTAGCAAGGGAATTTTTAAGAGATAAGGTTTTTCCACATAAGTCTAAAATATTAATAAAAAATTCACAAAAATGGATAAGAAATGAATACACTAGTGCTATGTGGTTAATCCCCAAAATGGGGAAACAATCCACGATGTCAACCAACATGATCACTTGAGGAGATGTATTAAACAAAAACCTTGTATATATATATATATATATATATATATATATATATATATATATATATATATATATATATATATATGTATATATATATATATATATATATATATATATATATATATATATATATATATATATATATATATATATATATATCAAATGACCCACCATGCTATTTAAATAGAAATCATGGACCAATCAAGTGTCAAGCAATGACATAATATAGTTGTTAGCATCAAGGAGAGTATGAATGTATAAATGCATATTTCCATAGTTGCAGTTCATGATGAGAAAGTGGTTTCTAGAGAAAAATTGTGTTACACAACATTGAAACGTTAAATCACTCTCTATATATAACATATCATGACCATTGGATTAAATAAATACAAAATCATACTAAGGAAACAAATGAAAGAAGAAAAAATTACCTAATACACTTTCAAACAAGTTGTTCTTAACTAATTCCTATGTGTCTAAATATCTTAACATATTCTTGAAGAAAAACTTGAGATAGGATTAAAGGATTTACAAATGTGGCACAATAGGAGAAGGAAGGAGGAACTAGAACCTATTCCCCCTTAACGGAAACTTTTATAATTCCTAACATAGATCAATGCTTGGAAAAATTCACTTATGTAAGAGATTTTGTGAAAATGTTTGGAAATGTATCATCTGTAGGGAAAAAAGAGCACTTCAAGAATGAAATATTAAACAATATTTTTGATGAAGTGCATGTGTAGCTAAATGTGTTTGTTTCACTGATGTTGAAATCCATGCTTGTGATCTTAATGGCACTCTAATTGTCAGAATAGAGTTTGGTTAAAATTTTCTACAAGAATCTAAAATACAAAAGGACATATTGAAGCCACAAGTTTTCTTGAGTTACCTTAACTACCACTTAGTACTCTACTTCTACTAAGTAAATATCAAGATCTTGTTGTATCTTACAAGCACAAGTGACAAGTCCAAATCTAATATTGAAAACATAACATATAGTAGAATTCTAATCATGAAGGTCATTGACCAATTGGAATTAATGATACCAACCAACAAGGGAACCCCCCTTGAACTATAATATATCTTAAACTAAACTATACCCTATATATTTAAGTATCATTCTTATTTATTTCCAATGGATCTCATGGGGTGTTTTCATATATTTAGAAACAAGATCAATAGCAAAGGAATGATCAAGATCGATGAGTCAAATACAAAAGGATATCATCTAACTAATGATACAAAGTGGCATCTACTTTGGGTTTAGTATAGGTGGTAGCAAGTATTACTCTAGACTAAAAGGGGTAAGTGTTTGGTTTAAAATATTCCACATGAAATTGATGAAGAAGGCCGCATGCATACTTATACTGGGAAAGAGAAACTCCTTCCTTGATTTGCGTTACTAGGAAGCCAATGAAATAATGAAAATAAGCTAATTCAATCACTTCAAATTTATTCTTAAGGATATATTTCACATGTTTTCAAAGTTTGAGGTCACTACTAGTGAGAATAAGGTTATCAACATAAAGGAAAGTTTTATGATATGGTTCCTTACTTTATTTCTAAAGACATTGGTGTCATAATGACATATAGGAAAGTTGATGTAGAGAATAAAGCTATCCATTCTGAGAATACACCACCTAAAAATATTACTTAGGGATATAGAGAGATATTTTAAGAAAATAAACAAGGCTAGCATCATTTTGAACATGGCAAGGGGGTTGTTGCTTGTAAATTTCCTCTTACAAATTCCCATGTAAAAAGGCATATTTAATATATTTTTGATGGACCTCCCATTTATGTGAGGCAAAAAAGGATAGAAAAAGGTGAACTAAATTCAAATTTGAGAATAATATTATTTTCTACCAATGTGAAGCCCTGCCAAACCATAATTTTTTTTATAATAGATAATTTATACATGGAATTGAAGAAGACAAAGGCACTAGTTTGTAGAAAGAAAAGTTGTTGGGAAAATTAATTTCTTAATAAATAACAACTAGTCACCTAAACACTAATTATCAATTCGAGGAATGAATTTTTGTTTCAAGGAAGTCTACAATATATATGCAAGCAACTACGAACATCTAACACTAATTCTACATTATTGGGTTCTACACTATCAAGCTAATTTGACAAGAAATAAAATGTAAGACCCCAAAAACAATACTAAATTTAAAAATAAGAAAGTAAATGAAAGGAAAAGAATTATACTAATCACACGACTTGAATCAAGAATAAATTGAACCATGCCTTACTGAATTGGAAATTTAACTTATTGCATCCAACATAATTCAAATGCTAATCTAGAGCAGTAAATTAAATGCAATTAGAAATTGTAGGAAACAAAAAATCTAGAAAATGTAGCAACCAACAAATTACTTGAAAAAAAGGAAATTTACTTTAAGGAACAATAATTAAAGTTCAAAGAAACACCAATTAATTAATTACGAAAAATACACAACTAAACTACTTTACATGGTCCAGACAACACCTCGTCCAAGGTAGTGGGCCCCACTACCCAAGAGTCAGTTTTGCCTTGAAAAATAATTTAGATCAAATTACAAGTAGAAAATTATGAAATTCCACTGATAGATCCTTTCATTAAAGATTAGATATAGATAAAATACAACTCTGAGCTCTTCCTCTAATTTAATAATTGTCCACCCCCCCTCTTTGATATCAGTTTTCATTTAAATACATAGATGGAAAAGGGAAATCACAACTAAATTGATTACAAAATTATTTCCATTAAAGTTTGAATTGATTACATAATCTAAATAAACAAGATCATATATGAAATATATCTCCTTCATGATTAAGCTAGAACAAGTAGAATTTGGTATGGCAATTGGGAGAATATGGAAAATGACCACATCAAAAAATATGAGCAAATCACCTTCAAAGAACCTGTCATTTTTCTCAATAGAGATCAAATTCTGGAAAAATGATCATTACAGTACAAGGAAAAGACCCTCTAGTGGATGTTTTTGAGGAACCCCACAGAAAAATACCCCATACATTCATTTCTAGCAGAGGTTACTAGAGGAGGTTGGCGGGCAGAGGGTTTTGCGGATGTTTTCCGCTCGGTGCGCTTATCATTAAATGTCGCCCTGGTGCTCTGAAATACCAAAAGCACCGGTGTGCACAAAAACATTGCCACACTAGACACCATGCACTCCATACACACCTGCCTGGTGCGTCGTATTATTCTATAGGACCGATGCGTCACAACTCATCTGTGCCGATGCATTATAAAACACCGCGCCAAAACCAAAACTGCCCAGTGCAGTAGAAAGAAACCGCACTAGTGCATCATAAAAAAACGGGCCAAAAAACAAACCAACTGGTGCATTTGTAAGAAATAGAACCGATGCACCTATAAACCATGCACACCGGTAAAGGGTTAAATTAAAAAAATATTACAGTAAAAAACCCGGATTTTTCATTTTTCCGGTGCTCTTGAGCTCTCAATTACCGGTGCGTGCTCTACCATAGAACGCACCGGTGCGCAAAAAATATTAGCACACCAGACAGCGTGCGCGACGTACACACCCGCCTTGGGTGTCCAATTAGATAACGCACTGGTGCTTCAGTACTCTTCCGCACCGGTGCATCATTAAACACTGCGCCAAAATAGAAACGTGTTGGTGCATTCTTATCCAAGAGCACTGGTGCACCTATAAAACTCACGCACCAGAATAGCGTTAAATAAAAAAAATTAAGGCCAAAAAACCAGTGCTTTATGACTATTCCGCACTGGTGCTTTAAGAACATTCTGCCCCAATGCATCATCAAAACATCGCGCCAGAACTAAAACATCTCGGTGCTGTGTTAGGGAACCACCACGGTGCATTATAAACAACATGCCAAATCTGACACAACCCGGTGCGTTTGTAAGTAAGCATACCGGTGCGCCTATAAAACCCCGCGCACTAAAATAGGGTTAATTAAAAAAAAAATTACGGCCAAAAAACTGCATTTTCACTTTCCTCAGTGCTCCAGAGATCTCAAGCACTGATGCCATTTCCCATTCTCTGAGCCGCCTTGACATCCGTGCTTTCATTGCACCCATTGCACGCACTGCTGCTCTACATTGGCCACCAATCGCTAGCTTGAATTTTGAAAAATGGTGGGAAAATATTCTTTTGCAAATTTTATAGCCAATATGCCTCCTCGACGGCGAAATGTATAGGTATTTTTCTAGTTTTTCCATAATTAAGCCTTTTAGCAGATTAGAATTTGAAATAACCTTAAAAATAACCATTAAAAAAGAAAAAAAAAATTGTTGCACGGTGTACCAGGGCCATTCGGCTCGCACCAGATAGCGGTGCTGGCTGTAAAATTTACAGGACGCACTGCCACCGGTGCTAACGGTATCCACATCGTTTCCGGGGCGGTACCGAAAGGCGCCCCGCATAATTTTAAATTAAAATAAAATGAAAAATGTGGTGCGCTCATTTATCCAGGCACATTGTTGACCAAGGGAATCCCAGTGCGGTGCGTTGATGAAATTATTTACCCCGGTGTATGTCAATGCACCGCATTCTACATTCCGATAGGGTTAAGGGTGCGGCTGGGTAAAAGACCACACTGTCAACTATGTAATTTTCATGAAGTCGGTGCGCTAACATGAATATACACTCAGGGGCATATATTTCAGTCAACACACCACTATTATGAACTTAGATATAGTCAACGGTGCTTGAAAAATAGATAGTTGCACCGAGGCCGGTGTGTTGTATTTCATTAGGGGCACCGAGATCGGGGCAATACAAACTTACGCTGCACTGCCACTGGTGTGTGACTATTTTTGCGGCACACTGACTGTTCTATTTTTTTTTCAAAAAAAAAAAATATATATATGTATATTCCTAAATACATGTCTGTTTTAATAAAAAAAATTGTTTAATATGTCAATGATTCAGAGAGAAGAGGAGGAACAGAAGGAACAACAGGCTGAATAGTATGACATGATTCACCAATGGGAGGCCCGAGAGAGGGTGAGAGATGCATACCCTCACCCTATTACAACAAATACCCAGGGGATCCTTAGGCAGGTAGGCCTCCTCAAGTTCTATGAGGAGGCTACTTCCCTAAAGGCCCATAGTGTGTTTTTGAGATATCTTATCCGCAGGTGGAATGCCCACTGACAGGCTCTCCAGGTTGGTCTTGACCAGTGGTACACACCCACTGAGGAGGATATTTATTTTATTACAGGACTATCGAGGAGAGGGGTGGATTTTCCCTCATTCCCAGACGTGCCAACTAGTTGTGTAGCAGGGAGTGAGTTAGTTTACTCCCAGAGATACATTGGAGCACATGTACTGTCTCCTTCAGAGTTTTGGGTACCTGGAGGTCAGTTACTTATAGGTGCATTTGGTAGACAGGACGTGTAGTGCCTCTCACTTATCATTTCTACCATTTTTCACAACACCAGTGATGGACAATAGCCACGACTTGTCAGGTGGTATGCCATTTTTTTGTGGCAGTTTTGTACAGCCTTAGATAGATGTCGTGCTCATGCACAAGGGAGGGTCAACTTCCTTTTGGCTTCAAAGCTGTTTTGTTTATTTTTTGAGAGGTTTCCAGAGAGGAGACCTAGTTTTGTTTGAAAACCTCATAGGTCAATGTTCGAGGCCCATATGCACATGTGGGGGCAGATGATGCCCAAGAGGGGAGACACTATGTTTCTAGCCAAGATGTCGCATGATGCACTAGACTTACTAGCCAGTGTTGACGGGCTGCATCCCTTCATTATGGTCCCATGTCCTTATGCTAGATTAGATTGTCAAGGGTGTCCCAACATCCTCTTCACAGATGACGAGCTGCTAGATGATAGAGGTAATATTACTCTTTTATTTATATTTATTCTAACATGTTCTTTAACTTGTTTTTATTAAATTGTGTAATGAAATTGTCTAATTATTGTTGTGTACTTGTATATATTTTTCAAAAATTGGCTCTTTTTATGGCAAGGAGATGCTAGATCCACCACATGATCTAGGTGTGGATCTTGATGATGATCAGGACATGGCCGATGCCAAGGATGAGCATGATTAGGATGAGGTCGGTGCAACATAGAGACATGCTCCTACTCATGGTGCACCGATACTGCATTTTGCTAGGCACGATCGACCTGAGAATAGATATAGGATGGAGTTGGGCAACCAAATCTGTGCATTGATTTTTGATGTGGGCATCATGCTCGCTCATTACAGAGACATACATGTCGATGATAGGTTGTTATGGATGTGGAGAGGCATTCCACGTGACATGTATGGCCTGATGCGGCATGTCATAGGAGCTACGACAACTGTTACGCGACTGAGGAGGACTGTCCATAGCTATAGGTGTAGTCAAGCCATGACACATGATGGACAATCAGCGAGTAACGACTCACATGCATCTCATGATCATTCACCTCGCTTCGCGCCTAATGAGCATGACGCTCCACTAGCAGCATCTAGCAATCATCATGGAGATGACGCTGGACCATCAGCCACGTCCAGTTAGTAGCCTGCAGCATCCGTCAGTACTAGTCATGATCATGAGTAGGCTAGACCATTGATCGACGAGGCTTCACTATTGACTGAGCAGGCCTCCACTACTACTTCTTATATTGATGTTGTATTGCCACTAGCTGATGCATCCATTAGTACTAGTGATCATGATCATGAGCATGCCCGACCATCGACCATCGAGGCTGTACCCTTTACTGAGCAGGCCTCCACTTGTATAACTATTGATGTTGTTATACTACCACCAACTAATCCATGACATTTATATTACAGTTGTATATTTTTAACATTATTCAGTTATATATATATATATATATATATATATATGGTCCATGTATTTGATGTTCATGTTGCAGTTGTACTTAATTTACATGTTGGTGATCATCATGATGTGGCGCATATTGTTAGGTCATGTTAGATATGTTCATTTGATGTTTGTGTTGTGATGATGTTAATATATAATGTTAATTTGATGTTTGAATGTGTTTTTTAGTCGAATATGATGTTTGTACGATGGTTATCATGATCGTGATGATGTTTATTAATTAATTTAATATTAAATGACTATGATATTTATTAAATATTATGTTGTGATTGTAATTGAAATTGAAATTTTAATTGTATGTAAAATTATAAAATTGTATTTGTATTTGTACTAATTGTAATTTTAACTGTAATTGTATGTAAAATATTTATTAATGTAAAATTTTAATTGTAATTGTAATATTTAATTTATTGTGAAATGATTGTAATTGTATATATGAAAAACTGTAAAATTGTAATTGTAATTGTAATTGTATGTAAAATTGTAAAATTGTAATTGTATTTGAAATTGTAATTTTAATTGAATTGTATGTAAAATATTTGTAAAATTGTAATTGTAAATGTAAATGTAATTCTATGTAAAATTGTAAATGTTGTATGTAAAATTCTAAAATTGTAATTGTATTTGTAATTGTAATTTTAATTGAATTGTATGTAAAATATTTGTAAAATTCTAATTGTAAATGTAAATGTAATTCTATGTAAAATTGTAAATGTAATTGTATGTAAAATTAAAATTGTAATTGTAATTCTAATCATAATTCATTTATGTGAAATTAATGTAAAATTGTAATTGCAATTGTAATTTTAATTGTAAATGTAATTTTAATTGTAATTGTATGTAAAATATTTGTAAAATTTTAATTCTATTACTGTGAAAATTTTAATTGTATTAATGTGAAATGATTTTATTTAAATATTTAAATTTGTAAATTTGCAAATAATTGTAAAATAACAAATCTAGAATAATACAAATTTTTGTAACATAATAAAGTTTAGAAAATAATGAAAATAAATTCATGTACTTTAGAATTATCATTATTTTATTATGAACTTACATATAAAAAAAAGAACTTTATACAATCCGGTGCACTTATCATCATAACACGCATTGGTGAGTCGTATTATGAAGACACACCGGTGCTTCACAACTCTTCCGCACCGGTAACGAATAAACGCAAATAAAAAAAACAAAACTCTATTTTCTTTAAGTGAAAAAAAAGTGGAAATTTGAAAAATGGGCAGCAAAATACGTTTGAAAATCTAATTTCATAAAATAATTCTTTAAATACTAAACACTTTTCATTATTTCACTATTTTTGCTAAAATTTTCAGCCAGATGTTTGCAGGAGACAGACCTGGAGCAAGAGAGCACGAGGGCACTATGAATCAGGTAAATACGTTCGAACAGAAGTATTCAGACAATCAGAAACCAAACATCTAGTGTTTCAAACATTGTATCATAGAATTTCAAACCATCTCGTGATTAAATTTGATTATTTTTTTTACCTTTTTTTCTGCAGTTTTTTTACTTTTTTCTGCAGTTTTATCCATTTTTACCCTAAACCCTTCATTTTTTTTGTTTTTTCCCTTTCTTCTCCCTATTTTTCTGATTTCAGGATTAGGTTTTTTCATTTTAGATTGATGTGACGACTTGCATAGTCAGATCCCAATCCATTTGGCCATTGTGTGAATTTTTGGAAAAAATGGATTTTTCTTTATCGGTGTTCCCTGCGTACGTTGCCGCACCGGTGTGATGTATTATACAGTGCACAGCACAAGTATTGTGTAGTAAAAAAATTGAAAACATTTTTTCTAAATCCACGCGCCATATCTAAAATAGGGCACCGGTGCTCCATTTAATGAGGATAGCACCGTACGGTGTATTACACCATTTTTGCGGTGTGTTTATAATATCCCACGCACTGTACGATATATTAAACTATTTTTACGGTGTGTTTATAATACTCAACGCACCGTATGGTCTATTATACTATTTTGCGATGCGTTTTTAATATCTCCACGCATCGGCTGTGGTGCGTACCTCATGAAAGGCGAACCGGTGTCTTGAGATTTATTTTCTACCTGAAAAGTTGAGAATTTATTTATAAATATATTAATGAATGATATGGTACATGTTTTAGATTGATAAAGAAATGAATGACAAGAGATCAAGTAACAAAAATACTGTTAACACATTAAGAAAAGCAGAAAAGGCAAGTTCTTTGTAAATTCTTTATAAAAAATATTATTTTTGAACTATATGTAAGTTTAACTAATATGTATTATTTACTGTATATCATGCAGAGCCACAAAATGACAAAGTGCGATATGATTATTTCTGATCTAGGACCAGAAGAGCGTAAAATGTTAATGGAAAAATTGCAAAAGGATGAATCAGGTGAATGAAAAAATACTATCGATCCAATATGAGTTTCTTTTTTTAATTATCATTAATAATGTAATTAAAATTATTAGATAACATGTGTCAAATAGTCCACTAATTCACATCTATTTAATGTTATACATGGACCAACAACTCAGAAAAGGAATATTGTTCTAAGAAAAGAAAAAAATTAATAGAACATGCAAATGAAAATGAATTTCTCCTTAGCTCATCTGAAGTGGTGTTGGAAGTTAACAAAAGGGGGAAAATTTTTTACAAAAGTTTGAGGGATCTAGTGGAATGAATGTATAGATTTTCTTTCCACTTACAATACAAAAATCAATCCAATGATTCCAAGAACCAAAATTTATCTAAACTGTATGAAGAGTTTCCATAGAATTGGTCAATGAGACATGTCAGACTTTTAATGGAAAAAACGTACAACAACAAAAAAGAAGGAATGAAAAAGTAATATTCCTTTAAATGTTTATCTAGAATTATTTATAAATATCACTTTTGTTATATTTACTTTTCATATATCAATATAAAAATTAAATATTTTATTGTCATGTTACATTTTTAGGAAGATTATGAAAAACTCAAAAGATGAATGAGCTGATATCAGAAATATGCCAGTAGGAATGTCCAAAAAGGTGTACAAGGAGATGGTCAAAGAAATGGAAAAAATTCAATCGTAGGAGGAGCCATCTCAACAAAAACATGCTTCAAATGTAATATGTAATCATTGAATTTTTTGATCATTAGGTACAATAAATAAACAATTTAGCATTAACTATTAATTTTCAAGAAATTTTCTTCGTAAAAGAAAAGAAATGAACCCATTCAAACATACAAAAATAAAAGACGACAAGGAAGAAAAGGGGCTGATCTTCTAAGTTTGTGAGCAATTGTTACTTCCTTATAACAACTTAACTAGATTTACATAAGGTTTGTATTTTTTAGGTTGTTTTACAAAATCATCATTGAATGTCTTCAAACATGTGCTAACATAAAAAGAAGAAATCACCATTTTAATTGATCGAAATTGGGTTAAATATGGGTTGTGAATATATGTTGGCATATCACAAATTAATTGTGGAATCGGTAAGCAACTATCGATCTTGTTTTACTTAGCGTTGTCTATAATTAATAGAACAATAACATCTTTATATTAAATATATGATTTGTTATGGGGTATAAAACTTGCAGGAAACAAAAAGTATGGAACTCGCGCCAACAGATGAAATTTTGAAAGATGGCATGGTACATGATTTTGAAAGAATGTATAGTTTATGAGTCAATTGTTGCTATGGTACGTCATTTTTATTTTCGATTTACATTGATTATATATTATTTAATATTGCAATTTTCATTATTCTCACCAATGTATATACACCTATTCTACTTTATTTTTATGTTTGTAGATGGAAGGTGAAGAAGAATAAAACAATCAAGGTCGTGAATAAACATTCCCGAAAATAACCCGTCATGGAAGTAGCTCTAGTAGTGACATCAAGCGAAGAATGATGACTACTATGTTTGGATATCAAAGCAAGGTTTATTTTTTGAAATATATATGTCTCAGGAAATCGTACATTTTGTTTATTGTAATGGACATAGTGTCCCAATTAAAAGACACAAAGGGATACCAATAACCGTCCCATTTTGTATGATAAAGATTGTCTTATTCATATATATATGTGTGCGTGTGTGTGTGTGTTTTAATTTATTCTATTTCGTTCTCCATTGTCGTTCTCAAATGCACTAATAAAAAATTAATTCACATGAATATAGTTATAAGATATATATGTGTCGACTTCGATGAATAATGAATTTTAAAACCACAATAATTATGATATGATATAAAAAATTAATCCAAACATCACATTCAAATGCATTAATAAAAATTTAATTAATATGAATATCGTTATAAGATGTCTCGACTTTCGATGAATAATGAATTTAAAACAATCACATTAATTGGGCTGTCGCTGTGTCGATGTTTCTAAAAAAGCAACATGAAAAAATCCTACAAGACAAGAATTTATACCCATGTGTTTATGTGGCCTTACACGCACCCATGTCATGCATGATCTATGGGCACCGCACAACATCGACACGCTTAAAATATCGTTGCGTTTGTGTGACACGCACGCACCGGGGCGTTTACGTATCTATAAGCACCGATGCATTTTTATGATCTATGGGCACCGCATGAAGCATCGATACCAATTATAAATCTCGTCTTTCTGATACGACGCACGAAAGGTATTTATATATGTATACGCACCGATGCGTTGATACGACCTATGGGCACCGCACAACCAAGACCAATTGGAATGGCTCCCACATGTGCTAGGCGACCAACACCATGCCCTATATGCTTTACACCTAAACGTCACAATGTTGGACTTAGACTACCCGGGCGCCGTCGAGACAGGCACACACCCCAGGCGTTAAAGCCAAAGTAGCGTACCGATGAAAACCATAACAATCCCCGCCGCCTATTTTTTTTAGTTGTGTTAATTTCTATGAAAACCCGCCAAAACCCTTCCGTAACCATAAACAGACAGAAAATGTTTTTCGACAATTTAACAATTTTATAACTTAAAAACTCTTTATAACCTCCGCTAGAGGGTCTTTTCCTTGTAGTGAGTATCACAAGGAAAGAGTTTAATAAAGGACATTATTGAAAAAAATGCATTACACACACGCACATTTTTCTGTTGCAATCATATATATATATATATATATATATATATACATTGAGAGAGAGAGAGAGAGAGAGAGAGAGAGACATATGATTGATGTTTTAAATAAATATAGGCTTGTGTAAGATACAATTGTATTATTGAATGTCATGAAAATAGATGATTAAATATGTAATGTAATGATGGCTTCTCTTTAAATTAAAGCATTATAGAATTTAATTGGATTGAATGCTTAGATGTATGATGTGATGAAGCAAATTTGTATTGTTTTTAATAAAAGGTCTTAAATAAAAAGATTAAATTTTTGAGAATTAATGTTAATTAAGCCAAGTGAAATTGCATATTGTAGCTAGAATGGCCTTGGAATATGGCCTAGAACATAAGCCCATAATAAAATACTAATCTTAACTACAATAGTCAAATACTCACAGAGAAGGATTTCAATAATTATGATACATATTCATAAGCAAACAAGCTCATGCACAATGAGCTTTATCAGACCTTTAATTGTATCCTAGAAGAGATGTGTGTGTGATACGGCAGATGATGTTTCTATATACGAAGGATGGATGACGACAATGAAGTTTAAATTCACAAGGACAAGGCCATTTCAACGATACTATAACCCTATGACATGTAAACCATGTTAGAGAAAGCTAGTGGGATGGTTTGGCTATAAGACTCTAATAGTCTATTTAATCTTCATATGTAGGAATCCCTTGGTTGAGTAGATTGCTCCTCGAGGAAGGGGATCGATTAATCCAACATGGTGAGTAATCGCAAAGAAGAGAAATCTCTAACAAGCTAGCTATGAAAAGTTGAAAATACAAACTCATCGATTGTAAGTGTGAATGGGTGTGTTGGATACAAGTAGTGAGATAAAAAAAATTCACCTATGGAACCCCGATGGAATGAAGATAAGTATTAAGTTAAAATTTGGTATTTATCAAACACATGATTAATATTCATATGTAAAAATTAATGGTTGTATATACAAATGGCTTTGACACATACATTATGGCCGGTTTTTTAACGTAAGTATCAGATGGAACACCACAAGTCTAGAAGTAAAAGACAACTTCTGCTTACGTAAAGCAAAGGAAAGGAAAAGAAAGAAAATATGCAAATATGTCAAAGAAAGGATGTTGATACAACTAGAAGGAAGTAGTTCACATACTATTACAATAAAAGGCAATCGGAAAGGTGTGTTGTTGAAATAGAAAACAAAAGGACACCCTAAATGGTGTAATGTTGCCGAAAAATGACCCTAGTTGGGTGAAACATAAAGTGTGGTGTTCTTATGGGAGAGGGAATGTCAACACCGTAACCTTTTATCCCCTATCGATCTTGTAATTTAATATAATTAATTACATAATTATTTTTTTCCAAAAAAGAAAAATCAAATTTCTTATTAAGATCATAGAAGGTTGCATGATAGTATATGCCTCGGTATTCAAAACCGCAAGTTTCCTTCGCCATAGGAGGAAGAAAAAGGTATGGAGTCGTAGTTGTATGAAAGACGCTTTATTGCTTCACCAACCTTCGTCAAAATTTAACAACATATGCTCCCCCGTGTTGACCCCTAGGCTTCCTTTAAGGGAAAACAAAGCCCAAACAGGAGTCAAAAACCACTCTTCTATAGTACGTGATAATAACATGTAAATGGTTCAAAACACTCGAAACAAGATTCATTTTATTTAATTTGTTACAAATGAGGAAGACAACAACCAACACATATCCTAATGCTCGAGAGAAAAGTTGCAAGGGGAATCAGGGTTTTCCTATCTACCCGAATTAGTTTTTCAGGTCTTCACACTCTAGCAATCGAATTACTAAACTCTAGTCTCTGCAGTATGGGCCATGTACATAGGAATCAAATTCCAATTGAATTTGAAATCGACTAGGGAGTCAATGTGGAAGCCTTTAGGCTGAGCTACATGCCAAGGGGAATTATCTAGATAGTTGGTCTCTTAACTAGCACATAAAGAACAACAGCAAATTACCCAGAGAATATTTACTTAGTAGAAGAGATAATTTTATATTTTTTGAGGCCTATAGTGGCCGTACCTATTAATGTTATTATTTTAAACTCAACAATTAAAATATCGAGTATTGATTTCCCACAAAATGACGGGGAGAGTGGACTTCATGTTGTTAGAATATGTTGTCATCAAAATAAAGTTGTTTTCATTGGATGACAAAGCTCCTTAATAATTTACTAAGTTTATCGTATGTCAAACGTGGTTTCACTATTACCCAATGTTTCCATTCATGATAAAAGTGTTTCCACGTTGTCATGCTCATGCTCATGTTTTTATTTTTTTCCATACCGATTTCATGATTATGTTTGGTAGCAATTCTTTTGTTGATGTTAAAAGTGTTGGATCTATGTTGATTTCAAAGGTATCGATCTATAAGATGTTAGATGGAATTGTCACTAATGATATAGATCAAAAAAGGAGAAATTTTGGATTAGTTTACAGATAGAAGATTAACAGATGCACTGAAACTCGATTAGAGGGATGTCTTGAACATCCTTTCCAAAGGTGTATGGAACTTGAAAATGACCTTCAATATCACAAGATATGCTCAAGAAAATTGCATGTTTCCCCCCCAAATTTAAACAATATGGCATTTGTTGTACAATTAATGACCACAGACAGCACAGAGAGGGATCGTGACAAGTGTTCACACCCGTATTAGACAACATGAGAAACCCCTTTGCCCCATCGTACTACAAATCAAAAGGGGGTGGTTTCTCAAATCGATGGTTTTCTTCAAACTACTGTCTCCACATATCGACAATCTGTGTGAAATGAGCGACCCCCACCCCCGCCCCCACCCAATTTCAAAACCACTAGGGGGGGGTGGGTGGTGCTCAAAACCACTAGGTGGTTTTTGGATGAGCGACCACAGCTAAAAAATACAATGATGTAAGAACTAATGACATGTCTATACAATCCCGGACACATGGCACTCCAAGATGATGACATGTGGCATGCATATTTGGAATTTCAGTGGCCGAGTGGTCAAAAATAGTACACATGGCACCAATTAGAGATGAACACATGGCAAGCTTCAAATACAGTAGACACAATGGTGTGCTCAATCAACAGGTGACACAATGGTGACATTTCGTAGAGGAAAATCTTCACAGACATGACCTGGAGAAAGAAATTTAACGTCAAATGTTGCATACAGCAAGGACGTCAGATCACACTGAGACAACATTGAATTATGCTTCAGCGTACAGAGTCGCTAAAACGATGACTAGGACAAAGAATTTTTCATCACTTTCCACTAAAATTATCATCTTAGACTAGAGATTGAAGGTAGTTGAAGTGGTGTTGGAAGATGAACATATGTAGAGAGAGATTGACAAATGAAAAGGTTTTTTTCCATTGGAAATCTTTATGGAATTGCACACACCTCCGCAGGTGGTTTTTCATGGATTTAATATGTTAATGTGACCATGGGGTTCAATGGGTTATTCAATGTCTAATTGATGTGTTAGCATTTTGGTGCTTAAAAATGAGCTTAGGTTTTAGGCCATGTGGTTAGTGCTCATGCTTTTGCCTAAAAATGGCTAAGGCCTATAGGCTTAAGTTCATGGAGTCAAGGAACGAGTTGAAAACTTGGAAAGTGTGCCATATTTGGAAGTTCTACCAAAGTGGAAGTTCTCTATAGTTTAGAAGAAGAGGTCATAATTAGTCTGCAAAATTATTTGGAAACATGTGAAACTTTTGGCTGTATTATTTGAAAATTTTCCAAGTCTAGTAGTTTTCTAAAGTTGCAATTGTAGACAATTCTCTACTAAAACTCGTAACTTAATAGACCAAGAAATCAAATTTTTAAATCAATTTCTCTATTAGGATAACATATCATAGATTGAATAATAACACATCAAGAAGACTTAAAGAAAGGGAATACAAGGAAAAAAACAAGTCAATATATGATTCTGTTGAGGTGATTAGACCAAAGTTCTAATCCTAAAATACTTCACCAAAATTCTTTACTAGGCAGTACTGAAATAGCAAGAAGGTTGTCATTGCTATTGTTGTTATTGGTGCAAATAAGATGTTCATTGTAGTATGCATTAGGGGGTGAACAAAAATGCATAGGGTGAATGCATTGGAATTATATTTTGGAGATGTGTGCAAGATTTCAAAAAAAAGAGTGTTTTTATGGTATGTAGTGCCAAGGTAGGTTAGTCGAGGTGCTAGAGATGGGGAATCATGTTTGAAGAAACACGTCATTGTTGATATGATATTGCAAATAGTATGAAATATGGATCAACATAGCCAACAATTTTGGAGCTTACAATCCAAAGGGTATCTCTCCCTTTATTGGTAGCTAACAAATCAAGGGCGATATATGCTTTCAAAGGATAACCCGATAAATTAGTGGAGACCCTTTCAACAGAAATGTGACAATTAGGGGAGTGGTACCTTCCTTCGTGTCATCTCAAACTGAAGTAGAAGCTTGTAGGTAGATTGATGTAATTCAAGTTGTGCTTATAAATTGCATCATAACTTTGTTGGTTTTCTCGTATATATCACAGTGTCACTATGAACTGGTGTGCTTGTACTTATTGGTTCAAGAATTGTTTACTTTTAGAAAAAAGTTTTAAATCGACAATAGCTGTATAATTTGGTCACAATACTTATTCACCCCATAGTATTGCCTCGGTTTCCGGCATGTGTGCTCTACTTCGTCGAATTGAAACTGAGTGAATATTTCTAAAGCATCAAATTTGGTCCAAGTTACCAACCAGCATGAAATGCAGCTACTACTATAGTTAGTGGAGAGTAGCTCTTCTTTTGGTTAAAGGAAAACTTAGAAATAGTTTAGATAAGTGTATGTCTCTTTCTTGAAATGGGTGCTAAGTGTGAATTCATTGATAAATTAATATTTTTGTAATAATTCTTACATTATTTGTAATCTTCATAATAATGAGCTTTGCGATGTAGAATTAGATCTTCAAATAATGTTTACTCTTATACATTATGCATGTGTATTTCCATCTATCATTAGAAATCTCTACAATATAAAGGTTGAAGGATCCGAGTGGGGCCTTAGAATATAATAAGGATATTGTACTATCATATGATTTAATTTTAACGTGTAAATAAGAATGCATTGTCCAAGATAGCTAAGAAAACTATTGCAATTCTCAGGGAATTTTAATCTTGGGATCCCCTTTTGATTTCTCGAAAAGGAGCCTAGTTGTGACCATGGGATTTCCATGAGTTTGGAAGCCTTTAAAACATTTTGTACCTTAATTCCTTGTAACCATAAGGTCTCTATTCAAGCCCAAATGTATCCTACTAAGAAATCGACCAGGAATCTTCGAGGTATCTCAAAATAACTTTTCACCCCCGAACTCTTATTTGGGTGCTCTTTGTGGTCAAAAAAGAAATATATCGAGATACACCATTTTATTTTATGTGTCAATGATTCTTTATGGATTTTAAGGTGTGTTCATTTTAAGGCCATTTTTCAAGAAATAAAGTTTTCGATAGAACCTTGAAATTCCTTCATTATTTTGGCTAACGTTTCACCTAAAACTCGTATTTGGGTGGTTTTGGTGTCAAAATAAATATATTTAATAGCCTCTACAACTTTTATGTTACAAGTGTTTCAATATTCCTCAAGTATTGGGGCGTTCTTTTAGTATCAAAATCAAAGAAATAGTATTTCGACAATGTCAAAAGATTCTTTCTTTGGATTTCAAATATCAAAACAAACGTGTCTCGAAAATATGTGAGGAAAATTCAAAAAATTTATAATATAAAATTTATATAGATATTCAAGAGATTTTTTTACACCAAGAGCGCTCAAATTCAAGTTTAGGGTAAAAGTTATGGCCAAAATACCTAAATATTTTTGTCGTCATGAAAAATGACCTTAAAATGAATGCACCTTAAAATACACATATGAACCGCCAGCCAAAAAAATAAAATAGAAGTTTTATATATCTTCAACATATTTATTTTGACACAAAGACTGCCCAAATTTGGGTTTGGGGTGAAAAATTATGCCTCCAAGATACCCTAAAGCATCCCCAGTCAATTTCTAGTATGACACATTTTGGGTTTCTGGCGTATCTTTATGATGAAACGGAAGTATTTACCATGTTATAGCTGATTTTGATACTAAAATAATGGGATCAAAACTTAGTGGGGATTTTGTGAAATTCTTTATGGATAAACCTTTAAATTTTTTGGGTAAAGCAGCGTGTTTGGAAACTTGGAGCATAGAGGTCAAGCCCTAACCCTTAGTCATGGTATATATGGGGTTATGACTAAGAACTTCGGGATGTAATGATTTCAGCCCAAGAGATGGGATACCAAAATATCGGGATAATGAAACCTCCCATTAAATGTAGAGGTATGTATATCGGATACACTGATATTGGGACTATCTAGCAGTAAATTCCATAAAGATTTCCCCTCGATTTTAACATCACAAAAGCACCATCAATTAATAGATATCATACCTTTAGTTGATGCATTCATTATTGGGAATTTGTTTATCATATCAGCTGTGGATTCGTTGTCGTAAATACTTCGATCAATGACATAATATGAGACATGATACTAAAAACTCGATAAGCTCATTAGTCAATGAGAATTATTGCTTGTTGGAAGACATCGTTATCGGGTGATTGACATCGAATACTTGTGGTCATTGAAGTTTCAAATTCCGTACACGGTGATCAAAATGAATGCGGCTAAGTCCTAACACTAACATATCCTAACACCTTTATCGGTCAATGAAGATAAGATATTTGGGAGCCTCAAGTGACATATATCATCTATCGGATATTTGGAAATCGTGTCGTTCAACTAAGTCACACACATCTACAACCTCAATACTACTAGAACCTAAGACAATGGAAGACATAAAGTGGATTTTTTTTTAGTTGGCATAACATTAATCAAATTATTATGGCTTCACTATTAAGCCTTAAGCTAATGTATTTTACTTATTGGTTGTTAGTAATTGGGATATCGAGAGTTTGAACATCGCGGAATAAAACATCACTTATTGGGACTACCTCCTATTGGGAACATTAATTATACTAAGAGAAATGGTGGACAAGTAAGACATTTTTTTTCATTTATTCAAATGTTCATAAAATATAATAAAAGAATCACATTTGATATCTATTAGTTGCGTAACATGGAAAAACATATTTATGTGGAAAACCTTATAGTAGGAAACAAAAAAAATTCTCTTATAACTCTTTGTGTACACCCACCTATTGTTACAAATATTTATAGAACCAACCTACCTGATACACCAATCCCCACTAGTACAAAACCCCCGTTAGGCACCAATCTAATCTTACATCTTTGTAGATACCAATCTACTAGAGACACCAATCCCCACCACCGTAAATACTGTAGGCACCAACGTATTAGAGACATCAATCCCTACCATTGCATATATTCATAGGAACCAACCTACTAAAGATACCAATCCCCATCACTATGTGTTCATAGGTACCAATCTATTGTAGACACCAATACCATCGCTAAGAGCCGCCTTAGCAAGAGACACCAATCCCTTTGTTTGAGAAACAACCCTCAATTACAAACTCCTTCTTTAGTGCACATAAATTTTTCAAATATGATAACATTCATATCGGTTTCTATTTATCTTTTTCTTTACCACCAGGTCTACTCGTTACTTCTACCTCACTAGGTCTATTCACTACTTTTTCTCCTTCAATGGGTAGTTTCACCAAAATTCTGAATCTCCAAATGAAATTTATGGTAACTCTCCCAATGCTTGTTTTTCTTGGCCCTTCCGTATATTTAACTTTAAGACACCACGTAATTTTTGCAAATATTATTATGAAATTTTTATCTAAGGTACTTTTACAATTTCCTCATATTTTTTTTTTAAATTTCAAGCAACAGTGCCAGAAAATAAGTTATAAGTAAAATGTGAAGCTAACATATTTGAAACTAATTTTAGGACCATTCAAAAACCATAACTTCCACAAGGTATGTCTCTAACATTATAGCGAACCAAAGCCTAATATTTTTCCCCGAGGTACTTTTGTATGTCTCTCGATCTTTGAAAATTTCACTATATAAAATCCTAGAAATGAAGTTATAGCAAAAATGTTAGGCTAACTTTTTTTGGAATTGATTTCAAGACCATTTAGAAACCTATAATCACAGGTGATGTCTATGTAATATTCCTAAATTAGCACACAACACTGGAATATTAAATTTTGATTTTTCTCTTAGATAGAGGAATAAGAGGGTATGATACTCATAAATCTCCTTAAGAGGAATAAAAGACACTCCTACTCGAATGGAGGTCATATAAAAGCTAGATTGAAGACCCTTAGTGTGAAAAGGGGCCTTATACGAAGAATGGGTCAATCTTTACCAAATCAACAATGTTGTTATGGGAGGATGGGTATTCATGGTGGGACAAAACATAGTTTTGGAGGGAGATTGGAATGTGTACCAAGTAGTGACCTAATTGAGTGGGGCCAAGGGTGAGGAAACTCATAAATTATATAATAAGAGGATGGCAGCTTACATGGGATTATGTTTCTGAGATTATTATTTAATATGGTCTATTTAGACTTGTTGCTCTCTTCATCTCGTTTAGCTAAGATTGGTGTTGTTGTTTGTTATTGCAGTGTTGTCGAGTTTGAATCCCACCCTTTTCCTTGGAGAGGTCTCTGTATGGAGTATTGCACTACATTTCCACATTCGCATTCGCCAAGTACATCTTTCTTCATCAAAGACAAATATGTTGAGAGTCACATGTTGCAGCAGGGTGCAAAGAAAGGAGGATTATATTGGTGGCCCTGAAGCTAGTTTTGGTGTTGAGGGAGGTTTCCTTCCAATGGAAGGTTCTAAATAAGCCCCTTGAGCTTTATTGGACATATTTTATATTAAGCTGGCGATATTCATCCCCTGCCAAAGACAGCTTTTCCAAATATGCGTTATTTTAGAGGAGTTACAGGATGGCTTGCATGTTTTGGGAGGTGATTTCTTTAAGGAGGAGCCATTCTTTCATCCGGAGGATCTATTGGAGAATATTTGTAGGTTTATACACTACTCTTCCTCTTGTACTCATATCTTCTCATTTCTATTTTCATAAAGATACCTTCAACCCTAGGGTCATAGCCTACATTGGCACATTGTGTGCATTTTCTCGGAAACCCTCGGGTTGTCTTGGAAGGTTGATCTAGTGCTCTATCTATATGTGTGTAGAACATATCAGGCCTATATCAGTATTTTTATATCATTGTATTATCTCCAGCTTGTAGTTATGCTTAGTATGACCGTGTTGCAGTTATACCTTCCAAGATTTTATATTGTAGCAAAGAAAACTTCATATTTGGGAGTGATTGTTTATGGGAGGCTTGTTTACTCATTTCCATATGGTTTATGCCTCACTATTTTGTACTAATTTGTTGTTCTTATACATAATGTTATGCCTCATATTGGTCTCCATTATCATGTGTTGATTTACACCGTTATTTCCCCCTCAGCTTTTTTTTGTTCATATATTGTTGCTTCCCCATTCGGGAATATTATAGTGGTATCAAAGCATAATCTTGGCTCATCTCCAGGATCTCAGCCCATTATGCTATCAAGAGAATAAGGTGCTGGAGAAAGAGATCAAAATTATGGAAAGAATGATTTTAATCTCATCTCTTTTCGTATCTAATAGGGACCCTACCAAGGAGGTCAAGAAAAGAAAATGGAGAAAAACAATGAAACCACACTAGGTTTAAGAAGAGGAAGGTCCATGTACCATCAAAGAAAAGAAAGATTTAGTATTGCATATAGCTCCAAAGAAACATACTATGCCCTTTAATTTTGAAGAAAAAGAAAAGAGGCATGAATATGGAGGACACTTAGATCATGAGATTCTAAGTGAGTATTCGTATAATACAAATCTCAAACAAGGGCTCTCAAGGAGAATCTAACTCTCCCATGGTTCTGTTCGGCTCAGCAAGAAAGGAGACCTTGCAACAATATATTCTATTGTCTACATTTGATGGGTCATGCACATGCACAACAAGAGCTTGGGGAATGAATTTGGATGTATTTTCTTGGTTAAGGTCCAGAGGGTAGAGAAAGTTGAAGTCACAGATTTTAGCGCCACACCTTGCTGGCACAGTGGGACTTGGTGGTTCAACCATTTGAATCATGTAAAAGTGACTCCAGACATGCAGATTTTACTCAAAGGTTGATCAAGAAGTTTGATAAGAAGAAATCGCAGGAGAATAGGCTTTCACCACTACTTGTCATAGGAGCACTTGCATCAGAGAAAGAACACTCACATCTTTGCAAAGTGGTCTTGATCTCTGAAATTTAGAGTCCCGTGCACTATTCTGGAGATGTACGAGGAGGAGGAGACTTCTATACCAGCATTGATGCGGTACCTATGAGAGCAACCATCATCATCGTAGTTGGAGAAGTCATCACAAGGAGGAAGGAACCCTTGTAGTAGTATGTACAGATGTTCCCAAGCTTTACCAAGGATCAAAAGCACATTGTTGATTTGGAGCAAGAAAACATCACCGCACCGAGGACCTCGATTTGTTCAAGGAGGAGATATATTGTCATCCCGGTTATTCATTACAAGTTGCACACAACTCTTTGGGTTGCCTATATTTTTGGAGGATAGGACAGTTTTTTCTGAATAACGCAATGGCAGAATTATATGTTCATGATTGACATGAGAGCATGAGACAATGAAAGGCACCATTATGGAGATCGCTAGCTACTGCATTAGCAAAGAGGTGATGAGTCAGCTAACTAATATTGAGACATCTTGATGACCAACACAGCTCTTTAGTAGTGGATAGGTAGATGTTTGATGTGGAGGACATCTTATGATGGATAACATCTTTCATTATTATTATGACTACACTTCTTGATGAGCACCTCCACGTCTTAGTGAGAATTTTTTTCTGCCTCATATTTGGATCCTTATGGGGGTCAACTTGGTCATCGATGATTGGTCTTCATTTGGAGATCTCCAGGAGATTTCATTTCAACATCCCATGAAAAATGCAAAGACAAGAATTTATCTTGGAGATGGTATTCTCCATTGGAGGGGTACCATTTTGAGCATGATGATACACTCACAATTGGTCGATGGGTGATGTTGATAAGCAAGAGGTTACCATGTCACTTGCAAATCTATGACACAGAAGAGGTGGTCACATCGCTACCTGAGAGTTTGGTCATCATGTGACATATTCTATTGTGCAGGTGTTGGTGGTCAGACCGGGCATGGCACTTACATCATATGGCGCAAGTAGTTTGGGTATTATGGTAATATGACATTCTTCATGTCGAACATCATGTTTTCACCTCATGATTTGTATGATGGAGGTGTGAGAGCAAAGAAGAGCTATTAGTTGTTTATTACTCTTGGGGAGAGTATGGGCTGAATTTTTCCCCTTTAATTTTACGATAATTCAAAGAGAAGGCGATGGCACAATCAAAGTGCAAAGAGGCTATCTTTCAAGATCAAGGACTGTGGAGGTACTTCTCCACATAGGAAAGTCTCCCACACATAGCAGCATGATGGTGGATGACTTGGCATATGGCATGTCAAAGAATGGAGTCATCGAGTGGCAAGAGCCTTATCACTAAGGCCAAATAGCACCGCCACTGGGAGTATGTATCTATCAAGGGAGTGTTCCAAGGGGAGTATGCATCCCTTCATTTTGCAAACCTTTATGAGGATTTTATCGTTGGGGAGATCATTCATGGACCTCACTTTCATCCTACTCACAATGCATGGTAAACATTTTTGTGTACTTATTGATAATTTTAATAGAATATTTTCTACTCCTCTCACCATCTATGTATAGTGCATTTCTCCACAAGAGGGCAAGAATATATTTGGTTTTCATGGTCATCCCAGGACCAACATTTATGATGGAGATAGGCTCTTCTTTTCATGACTTTAGGCAAATGTGTTTTATTCTCGTTATGCTTAGCCGATTTATAATGCCATTTACTACCCAAGAGACGAGCACGCATGCCCCCCCCCCCCCCCCCCCCCCCCTGGGAGACAAATCGCTACATGATGTTCTAAAACAACGCTGGTAAAACTACGCGTATCCACTGAGAAACCATCGGTACCATCAAAACTTGCACATAAACTTCAAAGATTTTTCTGATTTGGATACCACATGATGATGATGTACCATTCACTTGTATGGGATGGTTTGGGCTCTCATGAAATCAGAGAGGGGGTCATTTGAGATCCAGCCTTGCTCTTGTATCTTCGAGGGCAACATTATCGCATCCCAATACGCGTAGCTCTACACTTTCCATAAGTGGAGAGAGAGACGCATGAGGTAGGCTATTTGGTCTATCATGTTCATTTATGTACCCCCACTCAAATTGCATGAGCCAAAGGTGGAAGAACATTTTCATGAGTTACCATTATGAGGGTGACTCACTTTGTGGATAATAGCTTTGGGGTTTGGAGCTTCACAAGGGAAATTAAAGTTCCTCAATACTTTTCTCATCTCCATGTCTTCAAGAAGGCCTTGCACCACATATACTTGCCTCCATGGATGTCCCACTTGTTCATGATGAGAGCCATTTGGAATTTTCTCACCAAAGGCATACTTATACACTTGGGAGCAGCAACTGTGGAACAGCAATGATGAGAGAATATTTTTCATTGGAGTAACTTATCATATGAGGATGCCACGGTGATAAGACAGGATGCTATTTAGTTCTATCTCAGAAGCCGAGGACAAGAAAATTCTGGGAGGAGGACCCAGAATATTCTAATTAGCACACAGTATCAATTTGGAATATTAGATTTCCACTTTGCTCTTAGATAGAGGAATAAGAGGGTATGGAGACCCATAAATCTCCTTAGTAGGAATAAAATACACCCTAGTGTGAATGGAGATCATCTAAAAAGTTGGATTGAAGACCCTTAGTGTGAAAAGGAGCCTGGAGCATGAAGACTGGAGCCATCTGACCAAATCAATAGCAGTTAAGCTTTGGAGAGTGGCATTCATGGTGGGACACAGCATAGCTTGGGAGGGAGATTGAATGCATGTAAGTAGTGACCTAATCGAGTGGGGGCCAAGGGTGAGGAAGCTCTAACTTATATAAGGAAGAGGATGGGCCATATGGGGATTATGTTCGAGATTACTATTTGATATGGTATGTTTAGACCTGTTTTCCTTCGCATATTTAGCTAAGATTATGTGCCTACGAACACAAGGTGTTCCCGAGGCTTAATCCCACCTCTTTCCTTGAGAGGCTTTCGAAGAGACAGCATCATATTTCCACATTCTCGCATTTTTCCAAGCTACAAATCTCTTTCTACCGGGCCATAGCTTTTGCTGGAGAGTTGTGTTGTGCTGGCAGGGTGCGTAGTGGAGGATTATATCGGGTGTCTTCGCATGGCTGTAGTGGAGGGTTGCTCTCTTCTAGCATAGCCCAGAACAAGCCCTTGAGCTTTACGCTGACACAGTTTGGCACTGTGCCAAGGAGGCTTTATCCTCACAACGTAACATCAAATCCTGTTATTTTAGGGAGAGTTGCGTGGTGGCTGCGGTGCGAAAGGTTTGGGATATGATTTTCGTTGGAGGAGCTATTCTTTCATCTGGAGGATCTGCTGGAGAAGTTTTGGTTTTTGGCATCACCAGCCATATCTTCTCATTTCTGCTTTGTAGGATACCTTCTGCACTTAGGTTGCATTATACTGCATATTAGTGTATTTTCCAGAACCCCTCGGGTTGTTCAGAAGGTTGATCAGGTGTCGAGATCCGTATGTGTAGAATCTATTATGGCATATATCATGTTTAATATCATTGTATGATCTCCAAACTGGCGATATTCTTAGTGGTGACCCGTGTTATAGCGTCCATATTTTATATTTACAGAAATTTCTGATTGGGAGTGATTATTTATGGGAGGATTTTACCCATTTCATATGGTTTATGTTCCACTATTTTGTATTGATTTGTTGTTATTATACATAACATATGGCTCCATATTGGTTCCATTGTTGATGTGTTGATTTTATAATCGTTATTTCTAGTTTTGTGTTCATATATCGTTGCTTCCATTTGGGAATATTACACTTACAAGTATAGTCAACTAAATACCGAAAACTTTGACCATGTATCTATAGAGATCTGCCTCCATCTCATAAAAATTTCATAGTTTTAAAACATAGTGTAAAAAATAAGTTACAGCGAAAATTTTAAACTCCAAGCTAAAAATTGATTTCCGTACTCTCCTTTTAGAATTATATTCATTTTTTTCTCATTAGCTTCTTCAAAATAATACTTAAATTTTCACTCCACATACTTTTTGTTTGTATACTTTATCATAAGCCTTCATGAAGGGATATTTTGATTCAAACAACATGGCGCCCATTAATTAAATAATTAATAACCTTTTTATTTTACTTTTTCACGTATCATTGAAAATACCATGGACTTCCAAAAAAGTAACAGAAACCTCCATTTCACTTTTTAATTTTTCATGTGCAATTCCTTTTAAGCATACTCTGTAATGTCTTAATGTGACATTAATGACAACATTAATCCCTTGACATCAATGACAAAATTCCAACACCTCCTATTGTTTTTAAAACTCTATAAGATGTCGTGGTGGCTATGGATGACATGTCATGTGGACATATAAATTTCAAGGCATGTTGACATGGTGCGATGATGTGGCATGAAGGTGGGCCTTTGAAGACATGTCACACTAATGAGGCCTTGATATGGTGTGTTGACATGGCTATATGACATGGCACAAAGATGAAGCTTTTAATGAGTGGCAGTGTCAATGTGACAAAGTGACATGGAAATATGATGTGGATTAGAACATGTGGGTGTTGGAGGTGACAACCAAGTGAAGCTGAGATAGAGAAGACATGGAGTTCATGATATTGGGTTATCAGATGTCAAGTTTCTCAAGATCTCAAGTATTTCTGGAGATCATAGAATGTATGTGGCAGAATAATACTAACAAATATTGACAATTTTATTAGTTGTATATTTTTGTGTTATCATATTGGACACTATCGACCTCCAAGTGTCTAGATTTTGGCTAGTTGGGTATTGGGACACCGATATACTACCTATTGAGGCTTCCTCCCAACACTAATAAACCATTATAATATTTTGAAACATATTGCGTAGAAAATGTATACGAACATGGAATGTACAATGGTGACATGGGAAAATTTATTACCACAGCCACAAAACAGCATGGTACAAAATGTGGATGCTGTGATTTCTCTGCAGGAGAAACTTCTTAAGGTGACTAGATAATTTCGCAACCTTAATCAAGGCTTAATGAGTTGTGTGTTACACTAGGTGCTCGGATAAAATAATTATATTTTTTTTCATCCATCTTCGATACTTTGAAAGTGGAAAAAGTGGAGGAATTAGCTCACGGACCATTTTTAATACCGTATAGGACCCAGTTTGGAAATTTTGGGTTTGAAACCTTCCAGAGAATTTCGAGGGCATCAAATGAAATTTTGGGGCGTAAAATTTATTGATTTATTGCAAAAAAAAATTCATATTCTACATATAGGACCTTTCCACCCGCATAATAATTTCCATAATCAAATTCTATATGTAAATTGATGCCACTCAAGTTGATCTTCCTATTGTTGCCACCATAATTCGAGAGGATGCCATACCAACCACCATTATTCATGGAAAAGGGCTAGACACATGATTATGATAAAGAAGATTCTAGAGGAGTATATATTGTATCTTTTGGTTTTGAGTTGAGGTAATCAAACCCCAATCCACTAGTAGGCTATTGGGTTGTGTTATAATCGGCCACTACGAGGAAAAGGGGTTCATTGTTTTTCAAAGGAATTTGTTCCATAGATGGGAAAAAAAAATAGTTGGAGAGGAATAGGATATAGAGAACACATCAAGGATTTATGCATTGAATTGTCCCAGTGGGCCACAGACATACTTTGTGACCATAACCATTTTTTGTTCGTATAACAGAAAGGCAGCGACCTCACCTCGCACCTTGGTTTTCCCATGATTTCCAAAGTTATATCTTGCGTCAAACAGTGGTTTGTGAGTTTACCTACCGTTATATATTTTTTCATTATTTTACCCCATGCATACACAATTACAGTAACTGCAGTATCCAAATCTAAATAGAAATAAAACCACCTTAATTGTGTATATTTCGATTTTTAAATATAGTTTTATCATATTGTTGTGGACGAACTCATTCAAAGGAACATCCATGACATTTTATTGATCATATTAGTATCAAATTAGGATTATTTGGGTATATTATGGATATTTTCGTGGGTTCTATATCGGCTAAGACAAAATTCACAAAACCATAATCATGGTCAACGAATTTGTGAATAACCCTCTCGATCCCACAGACCAGAGGTTTTCACTTACTGGGAAGCACAAGTTGCGTATATCAATCGTAATTTGAATTTTCATGTTGGCTGAATAATAATCTCTAGATACTGGATAAGATGGGGTTCTAATGCGTATAACAGCACGAGAGGAGATTAGGAGATTTGGAAGAAACAAACAACCAACCAAAGAAAGGATTCGAAAGAGATCATTCCATTTATGTCGTAACCATTCATTGTCCATGTTCAAAATAGAAGTGAAGGTCAATATCAAGACATATCAAAGTTATATCATGTTATGAAGCTAAATAATTATTGTGAATAATTAGAAGTGCATTTAAATTCTATACCATATAGATGAAAACAATACTCTCATTTATGCACTGAAAATTAGAGGGCTATGCCCCGACCTAGTGGGAAAGCCATACAGATAACTCGAGGTTGAGAGAGATCCTCCAATGACTAAGTGGGATGACTTTAAAACCATCATAAATTCACGATTTTATCCTATCGTATGTATAGGACCAAAGGGGATCCAATGGTACTACTGCAGAAGAAAAGGTAGCTCAGAGCACACCATAGAATTTATAAATATGGCCATAATTTTTTGTAATATCACATAAGAACCTAGATGTACTTTGTTATGTCTAAATCAGCCACATATACATATGTGGAAGAAAGTAATGTTGTTCAAGCCTACTGGTGGGCGTGCTTTTTTATATGCATAATACATGGAGAACATAGGCCCAAAGAAAGGAAAATCAAGTACTGAAGTATAAGGAGCAAGATGATGCTTATAAGGAGGGGAAGAAGGAGGGAAAGGGGGGAATATAAAAGTATAACAAACTAAAACACACCAAAGGAATTATCCCACAACCATCGTACCCATTTTGATATCGATGTACATACAAAAAGAGATATAATAAGAAGAATAATCGTATTATTATTGATTCAAGAAACTAGATTGAAATCATTCGGTATAAGGATGAGAATACCGTTTCAGACATTAGTGCGAAGGAGGTGAATCTAAGTATCCTTCAACAAGTTACATGAAGAGAAGGAAATGACCAAACTCTTCGACATAAACATACAAAGTCAAGAAGACAAAGATTGATTCTTAGTTTCAGACTGGGCTGATCATTGGAAAAACATAATCGTAGAGCAGTCAAAAATTTGGGATTAGAAGTTCTTGATCATCCAATCCTACATCCATTGGGATGGGTAAATAAGTATAAAGAGTTAAAGATAACAAAATAGTGCAAAATTATATTTTCTAACACTGTTGATTTTATGTGACCAAGTAAAACTAGATGTTGTTCCCATTGATTTATGTGGAGCCGTATTTGGGAGTCCCTACATGTACAAGAAAGATGCAATATTCATAAGGAGATAACCAATATCATCTCGTGAAGTATGGAAAATCGTTGGACTAATAATAACATGCACAAAGGCAAGTTAAAAATTTCACTAGTAAGGCAAAAAAAAAGCTAAGCAATTGATCAGCTCAAAGAAGAAGTATGTTTTACTATTTTTTCGCAGAAAATCTCCATTTATAGAAGAGTTTGTAAGAGGCAAGGCATCCCTGAGAGGGTATTAAGAAACCAAAATAATAATCGGAAGAGCTTATACATGCATACAGGGATCTATTTCTATATACTAAAGGGTTACCACCCAAGAGGGGAAGTGAAGAACTAGATCCAAATACTATAAAAACCTGCTACCAAACATTGGGTTGTACAAAAAATCATTATAGAATCAAGTGGGAGGTGAATAAATAGTTTCTACCAATTAATAGAATAGGTTGACATTTGATTGAGCATATCACCATGGGATCATCCATCATCATAGTGCCAAAAGGATGGGACTTGGCCGATGTGTATATTACAAGGTGTTGAACAAAATAACGCTCAATAACAAGTACCCATACGAGGATAGATGATTTTTCGAACTTATAAATTAAGAGAAGTACTTCACTAAGCTAGACATAAAGTTTTGGATATCATTAAGTTTGATTCAAAGAAGAAGATACCTAGAAAACCACCTTCTTCAAACCCAAGTAAGGTTTTTATGAGTGTTTAGCTATTCCATTCGCCTACAATGCACGATATATCACGAGGTTAATGAAGATATATTGTGCCATTTTACATTCATTTGTTACTTGTTTATTTGAGGATATATTGGTATCTAGTGCTACCTAGAGGAGCACATCTCACATTTGACAAAGGTGTTGGAGACATTAAAGAAGCACCAAATACATCAAATCTCACAAAGGTGGAGTTTTCACAATAATATTTAGCATTCAGTGGTATGTGATAGGTGGAGGAGAGCTGAGATAGATCCCGCCAAGATGGGAGGCCATCATGAAATATCCAATGACTACTAATGTTTTTTAGGTTAGGATTTTCATTTGGGTAGCATAGTACTATGCAAATTCGTAGCCTCATTTTTAAAATAGCACCACCTCCATGCCATAACAACAAGTGGTAAGCATTTTTAGTGAGGAAAGGGTCAACAAAGGGCCTTGAGGAGCAAAAGAAGAAGATCAACCAAGTGTCAACTCACATTACCAAACTTTTAGGGGCCCTCTTCAAAGTGGAGACAAATTCAAGCGTGTATACAGGAGTGGTCCTTATTTAGGGAGGAAGGTATAGAAAGCACACCGAATTTTTTTGTGGGGAAGTTCTTAATCACTCCTACCTATGACAATGAGCTCTTATGCCCTAGTGAAAGGAAGAAATGGAAGAACTAAATAATGGGAAAGGAGAAAATAACACACACAAATCACCGTACCAACAATAAGCATAGTCTCAGAGTAAGCTACAACATACCAAGCATTATGTTGAAGGACATGCTTTCAATGCCACCCACATCAAATATCACATCTGGTAACTTTGATGCACATGGATCCATTCACCCATGATGCAGCAGGAGAGGCATATTCAAAGGATGGGGACTTCAAGGAGGTGTATCAATAGTTGCAGAGCTGCAAATCACGTGCACACCATGATGAGATTATTAAGTATTACCATCTCCAAGACAACATTTCACATGTTGGATAAGTTATGTTTTCCTAAAGGTGAGAAATTCACTAATCGCAGAGGCTCACACCTCCAAGGTTGCGGGGTACCCTTGATTTTGGGAAGAAAATGGCCAACTTGTATAGGTGTGTTTATTGGCTCAATATGTAAAAACAGTAGCTAGGTTCGTAAGAGGATGCATGCTATGTTATACCAACAATCATAGTAACAAAAAATAGGGTCTTATATCATCTCATTTTTACCCACTCATCCCTAGGAAATCATTTTCCATGGAATTTTAGGGATGTTTACCAACAACCAAGAAGCATGAACACTGCTCTGCGACATTTCCGATCGATTTAGCAAGATATGTGTTCGATTCCTTGTAAAAATACTATCAATGGGCAAGAAGCAGTTGTGCTTGTTCTTAGACGAGAATGAGTGGACTTTGGATACCAAGGAACATCATTTCGCATAGTGAAAATATCAACACATTTGGACTACATTGGGGAGAACACACAAGTTAAAGAGGTTTACAACATTCCATATTTAGACAAATGGGTAGACAAAATTAGTCAATAAGACTTTAAAAGTACTTTTCGAGGTTACATAATTAAAAGCATCCAAATACTTGGGATGAAAATATGGTATATATACAATACTTATAATAGCGTAGTCCACACTTAACGTTAGTTCGCATTTGAATCTTATTTTGGATATTTTCCACTTTCATCTTCTATTTCATATGGAATAAAGGAGGTATAAGGAAGGAACTTATAGGATTCTCGTAGGGCTAAAAAAATTGTTGAGAAGTCATTCAAGGTGGGATAAAAAGTATGGTTACAATTGAAAATAGAGGCTACAAGGTCCTTAAAAGAAGAAAATCAAGGTTTTCATTATGGTACCTTTGAGATAATGGAAAAAGTGGGAGATGATGCTCATATACTCATTCTACCCCATATATGCACACTTACTCGCCTGTGAAAGTAGAGAATCTAAACTCTATGAGCCTTCCGTTATCACCAAAAAAAGTAAAACATCATTTGGACACAGTCTTTGAAGTTCATTTGTCAAAGGTATGGTCAAAGAGTTCATTAGGGAAAAATTAAATTTTTTCATATTATCATATCCTAAGGTCCAAACCCACCCCCATTCATGTCATATTATGTCCCATCAAGCACTGCCTATTTAATATTTCCATTTCCCAACCTTTGAACTCGAAAAGGTCACTTTAGCCAAGATTTCTTGTTTTCGTAGCAATTAAACAATAAAAGGCAAAGCTTTTTACAATACACCGCCTAATTGTTTTACAGAGAAAAACCGTTTAAAATTGAACTAACTATGCTACGAAAAGGGGTTTTTCATTTGTCTTCTCTCAAATTTGTGCAAGGTTTACCAATGATTAGAAGTATTAGGGTGGATGTCAGTCTTAGGCTTATTAGGGTTAAACAAGGTACAATGGTTATGGTTGAGGTCATTATTACCGTTTTTAGCATGTATGAGTCATGATTAAGCCATACGTCATCGAACCTTAAAACATTACCCAATTAAGTCATTTGTCATTCTCCGCTTCATCTTTGGCTAACAAGTTCGGGAGAGTTGCTCACCAAGCTAAGTCAAGGTCGTGGCATTTTCAAAAGTCACAGTGTCAGATCGATCAAGCGAGGCGTAGAATGCATAAAAAATCATCATGGTCGCAAAGAGGAAGACTAAAAGGTGGAACCGCTCAGATATGAGCCATCATACATGAATTTTATTAATGAAGACCCAACTACCTTAGAAGTTTTCGAAGAACAATGGTGGTGTTTGGCAGCTTTTTCCAAAGATCGCAAGGGTGCCATGTGCAGGTGTTTCTAAGGAGTTTTCATCGCTTCTTCACGATGTAGCTCTTTCAAAGGTGGGAATGTTGAACCTCAACGTAACACTAGAGACCATTGCACCAACAACAGAACTTACAGGAGGAGGAACAATGGTTCAAAGGCTTTAAGTTCACCATGCAGATCGGTAAGGAATTTATCGTTTTGGCAGTATTGAAAGTGAGATTGATCTCACAAATGCCATCCCAAGGAGCTACATGAAAGAAAATTTCTCAAATTTGTTTAAGTTATCATTCGGTACAATTCACTTGTGAAGGGAGGTATCATATGGTTTATTCCTACCACCCTGTGCTTCCGCTACATTTTGTTGGTAAGAGGTCTCTTGATTTACCTTTATTTATACGTAGGATTAGCTGAAATATCGACAAAGTTCAAGCTAAATCTCAAGGAAATGAAACCTCGCTCTTTCATCATGGTTTAATCAATATGGTATTAGAGGAGTTAAAGAGATTAGGTCGAGACCGGTTATATTTATGTTCACGTTGTTTGAAGGATTCCATCACTCCTAAAAATACTCCCAAACCTAGAGATATCCCATCACCTTTCACAATGGTTAGAGTCATTGAGCAATATGAGCCATGATCATGGAGACAAGAGTTTTGTAGGAGGTTGATACACCTAAAGCTACACTCGCAAAACAAAATCCAACAAAGGAGCAAAAAAAATGAGCAAGAGGGTTACAAGAATCCAAACAAAGCAAGCAAGGGTAACGAGAAGTCATTCTACATGCTATCGATATCAAGAAACTCCTATAGTCTCAAACTTCCAAGATATAGATGAGGGAGAAAGAAGCTCAAGAAAGCCAAAACAACTATGAAAATAGAGTTTGCAAAGAAGATGAGCAGATTCATGTTTCAAGTTAGGAAACCAATGACAAGACGTGCTAGAAAGGTCTTGGAAAGAGGCAAAGAAGCTCAAGGTCACCGAAACTGTCCACCACCACCAAGCATCATCGACTTCCCTTCATCACCTGCAGAAAAGAAGATCTAGTCATCACAAAAAGAAAGGCAAAAGAGAAAATCATTGCAAAAACATAAACATTGAAGTCCTTAAGGAGCAAAATAGTCGGGGTGCAAACGTCGAAATATCAATCTTAAAGAAAGAGGCAAGGAAGCACAAGGTTCAAAAGGTACAATGGAAAAAATGAAAGAGATTTGGAGATCAAGTCAAGCAAGTGTCTCTAATACCTTGAAAACACAGAACCGATCAAAATGGACTAAGCCATTGAGAGGAGAGGTGGAAGCATATCCGAAAATGAACTCGCACTTACGCTTCAAGAATGTGACATTAAAGGACCAAGTCAAAGACTTGGCAGCAATTAGAACGATTCAAGTAATATCGGGAGAAAAAGGCTTAAAGTATGATCAAAGGAGAGCTCATAGCTCTGAATCGATCATTAATGAAGAGGAAACACCACAAGGGTCTTAAGTTGACTACTATGTTTTAGAAGTTTCATGGCATGCTTAAGACCAATTTTTTACACTGAGGTCACTTTTTTGAGATAGTGTTGAAATTCTGGAAAATTTTAAAGAAGCATAATTTCGTAGTGTTTCCTAGGCTAGTGTCAGAACGCGACGAAATTTTGTAGCGGTACCTATTTGCTTCAAAACGCTCTTTGGTGCGCTTTTAAGAGGGAGTTTGATGGTGATGATGTGTCATGACAAGACAGACACCATGGAACAACAAAGGAGCGTAGCTCGTCCCTAAGAAACCGTCCTATTTTTCATAGCGAGTCGTTTTTGGCTGTTTTCTTGAGTATCCCAATGGAATTTTTGACAACTCGACCTCCAACATGTCAAGGGATTCCTAATATCATACATTTAACACTCAAGGACGTGTTGCTGAGACAAATACCCGCCAAATCTCTCGTCGAAGATAAAGGTCATGCATTCCCGAAAGTAGGGATTAATTCCACATGTCTATGAAGGTTTTTAATATGTAAAGGTGGTAATGAACCTATCATCTATCATTCGAGCATGTGATGATTATTTTGTGGAATCGAGTACAAATCGTTTCAAGAGATAAGGTAGAATGATGTAACAAATAGGAGTTTGAGTCCTATTAGGAAATGTCACTTCAGTGTAACGTAATTTTCTTGTTGTAAGATATAAGCTTTTTCGCTATGTGATGTGTTTATAGGAAGAATTCGATGAATCTACCACTGCTGCATCATCCTTTTTGTAAGAATGTCTATTTAAAGGCAAATCATCGAAGTAGTAAAGGGTTGGAGATTTTTTTGCACCAACTACTCCTTTATGTATTTTGACTTATACTGCAAGAATACAAAGGAATTTCTTTTCTCGACAGCACCGAGATTCTCATGGGGTTTCTAATGTCTTTTCTCGATCTATATCTTTACGTTTACCACTTTCAATATATTTCATATATATTACTAAGAATTCATATGTTTATGCTTTGACTTCTCATCATGAAATGATCGTGTTGCCCTATGTTCTATGTGTAATTTGCCTTTGTTAAAGATCCTTATCCTGCTTCTCAACTTCCATGTCAAGAAACCCTGCTAATTAAACTACCAATTGTTGAACTGATAAGCCCAATGGTAGCAAGCCCACATTATTTTCAACCCACATACATAAAAATCAAGTTATTTTCAAATGAAATAGTTAGCCATCTAAAAGATTATCTAACATCATAAACCCCTTTAAGAGAGCCCTCTCGCATTGAAGAGGCTAAGTCACCAAAAGATGGTTTGGTGTCAGCTATATAGAGTCACCGATTATGCCCTATCTAGTACAATTTTGTGACAACACCCTCCATGCTATATTAGGAAGAGAACAGTCCTACCCTATTTAGGATTTGGAAATGTAGACACCAGACAGTAGTCAAAAGAAGATATATTTTTTCAAAAGACATCCATAACTATAAGATAGGGACAACATGATTTTTACAGATTTGGTTGAAAGGACAACTTCTAGGCAAAGCAATTATATGGCAGAGAGAAGGTGAAGGAAAACTTTCTCGCCTTTCATTAAGTAGAAGTTTTTAGACCAAAAACCTTCCAAAATGTGAATGTGTGATCTATATTTGATCATTATATTTTTGTCATCCACATGGATGATTTTAGAGGAAAAATGGAGGAATAAGCTCAGTGAAATTTCTTACTTGCACGACCAAAGATGGAAAATTAGGGTCTCAACATTCTGTGACATTTTGAGGCATCAAATGACATTTTTTGGGTGGTAAAATTTATTACTTTAGAGTGACACCTTTTTTCTTACATTTCACAACATGAAGGCCTTCCCAAGAATGCAAGAACCGCCTACCAAATCTTCATGTGGAAAATTTATTCCACACATAAGTTGACCTTCTTGTTTTGGCCACCATAATTTGAGAGGATGTCGTGTTAGCCCTCATTATTCATGGAAAAGGGGCTAGCCACATGATTATGTTTAACATGACTTTAAATATTCTATACTATAACCTGTTAAGAGTTGAGGTAGTCAAATCCCAACTACCAGTAGGCTAGCAAGGTTAAACATAACTAGGCCACCAGAGGAAAGGATTCCATTATTTCGAGTGCATTTGTTCCATAAAATGAGCAAAAAATACCTCGAGAGGGATAGGAGATAGAGCACATAAATAGTATTTGCGTGTTCTAATATCCTGTATGTGTCACAATCCATACTTCTTTGTACTTCATAACCATTTTATATCCACATAAAGAGAGCAAGAGTGGCACAGTTGTGTTTTCTCTCGAAAGTTTTTCCCAGTTATGAGCCCTAAATCGTGGTTGTGAGTTTATTTTTTTCTTTGTTATTTGTTTTCTACATAATTTTAATTTGCATGCATATGCAATTAATAATAATCAGGATCTAGAAATATAAAGAAAAATAAAACCATAATAGTGTATTTCATATTTTTAAATATAGTTTTATCAAATTTGTTTATCAAACTGCCCAATGGAATATCCACAATACCAGTTTATGGATCACTAGGTAAACCAATTCTACTACCATAAAGAATTCCTATCTCATCTAGTTATCTTTCCTATGGTATAAAATATCCTATCTCTTAGATCACATATCACTTGAGGGCTGCTGTGGGATAAAACAAGCATGTCCCCCTCGCTTTTGATCTAGGGATTTAACAATTTGAACTTTGTCTCCTTTTTCCACTCACCAAACCATCTAGTTCTCAAACAGTGGAAATGATATAATAACCATTTTCCAAAGAATCAAGGCATTTTGTATTCTCTTTACAAGATTTTCAACTTGCCTCGCCATTTTGTTTGATTTATAATACTTGCCCCTAATAGCTTTATCCCATAGTCTAATACCTTTTGGATAAATGTCATATAATATTTGTAGCTAATTATAAAAATGAATATATTCTTTAAACCCCAACTTCCTTATGCCTTTGGTAATGCAATTTTTTTTCCAAGAAGTGAATGCAATGTTTTTGCTTTATCCCTTATCCAAATGAAATTATAGTGAAACTTGAAGACATTCCAAAACTCCTTTGAGATCCATGCAAGCAACATCCAATGTAATCGAATTTTTCAGAGAAACTTTTAACCAATACCATGGAACACCCTTTAGATGGCTACCAATTAAAAATTCATGCTGAGTTTTTTCTCCACCTTTTGCTACCAACCATTGCTAGTCACACCTTTTATAAAAATGATTTTATTTGGAAGTCCAACACGATACTCTAATTCAGCCATACTAAAGGGGAATAGGATGATCGACAAAAGTTTCTTTCCATTGTAGATATACCCCAAAAGGGTATTTTTAATTTACTACATTTATTATCATACAAGTGGCCATGTAGAATAGATCAAAATTTCTTTGAGCTTCTCAACCAAGCCTCTGCTTTAACTCAGAGAAAACGAAAATATCATCTACAAAAAAAGAAAATGTGTGACATGATAGAGTTACCTACTTTCACCCTTTGGAATCACCATTCCCAATGGCCTCCTAATGATCTACAAAAACCTTTCGAATACTAAGAGAAAGAGGAGTGGGGACTGGGAAACCTCGTTCAAGTCCTCTTTATGAATTAAAGAAGTGGGAGATTACACCAATTATAAGAATAACAAATGAAACAAATGTGATATGATTCATCACCCAAGAAATGAATTGAGAACAAAACCACCAAATTGATTAGTATTAATCTTATATACAACAAACTTACCCTACTTGGTGCTTTGGATAAGTCCACTTTCGACAACCATCGCTCTTAAATTTTTAACCTTAATCGAATGCAATCCCACTTGGGAAAGCTTCATTGCCTCATGAAATGTTTCTTTCCTCTAGAATAAAACTATTCAACAGTAGTTTTTCCTAGATATGATCCTTTTCAATCTTCTAGCAATAATATTTGATATGATTTTATATACACAATTGTATAACATTAGAGATAGGTCAGAAATTTTCGTAAGAAGGATTATTAGGCTTGGAATCAAAGCTATGAAGGTTGTCTCTAAAGATGCTAGTATTTTACCCATGGTTTCGATGACTTAGGCAATTTCTCCTTAAATCCTTCTTCCATGAATTCATACCAATTCTCAGAATAATTCCATGAGTGACCCATTTGAGCTTTGAATTTTATCTTTCTAAAATATTTGTAGTATCGTGTAATTATTCTCTACCTACTTCCTCCATCAATGCCCAATTGTCTTTCAAATTTATGAAACTTTGGGAAATTATTTGACACACTTAATATTTTTTCCATTATAGCTCATTTCTCAACCCTAAATATGGATTCAAAATCATTTATACCTTACGCAACCATACCCTTATTTTTCAAGGTGTCATCTTCCTTTTTAATCTTCCATATAGAGTGTATATTCTTTTTCAAAATTTTTGCATATATGTAAAAGAATTATGAATTTTAATGCTAGCCTAAACCCACACAAGGTCCTTACATTGTTCTTATGGAGGGAACAATGCCAAGGCACTCTACGCAGGATTTGAAAAACCTCCATGTGTTAGGCCTCAAAGCTACTGAAAGCAGAGAGGGTGACCCTCAAACTTTCACAGAATAGTTGTTCAAAGTCACCTCATAAACAACACACCATGCACAATTTAATACTATATTTAAAAATTCTTAAGATAAATAAATATTGACAAGATAAAATTATTCGAGATAGAAACTTTATTCAAACGATCATACTAAGACCTCTTTCATTGAGCAACTTTATATTGCATTACAAACACAAAATTTGAGCGATGAGATACAAAAGAAGCTAAGTTGATGTATATCGTAACAGTATGGTGCTCCTTGGAATCGAAGAACACACAAGAATGAAATGGAATTTTGATAATAAAAATATATGGTAATATCCAAATGAGATCGATAGTATGCAAGAAAACATTTTCGTACAATATTTAAATGAATCTACGTTTCACAATAACCATAAAGCATCGAATAACCTTGATTTTATGCTGGGTATTTTACCATAATAGAAAATATTTTATATTGTATCCATTGCAAAAAATTTAAAGATTAAAAATCCTAATACAATCTTCAAAAATAAGACAATACACAATTCAGGAAATGTATTTCACTTAGACACTTAGCATACATTCAAAGAAAAATAAAGATTAACATATCATGCTCCTTACACCATTAACCCTTATAATTGAAACAAAGTCATCCAAAAATGTATATACCACAGAAAAGTTGTTCCAATATTTTCCAAACACGACGACCATGTGGTCTCTCGAGCAATTCAACATCTTTGCAAAAGTCTCCAAACCCATTTTTTCCCTTTCAAATGTGCTCCTTTTCCTTTTTCTTTGTCTTTACTCTATCTGTGTTGCCAAGTTCCTTATTTTACTTACCTTTATTTATGTTAGTGGCTCCTCCCTTGAATTAAGGAATTTATCATATTCATCTCCCTCCACTCGATTTGGAAGAACTTTAACAATACCAACTTGCTACCATGTTTCGCTTTCCGCGCCTTTCGACAAACAATCGATCTTGTTCCTCTTACCTTATTTTTTTGGTGAGGCTCGACTAAACACACGTGTACGAGAATGTTGGATAAGTGCTCCATGAATACTCTTTGAATAGAGGCGAGATCCATACCGACTTCGTTAAACGTTATGCCTCCCACAAGTTGCCCTACGTTGTTGACCACCATGGCAGCCCAGTGAGCTGGTGCATATAGGGCTAGCTTTCCGTATGTGGACTGAAGAAGACCTAGAAGGTTCAAAACTCATATACTTCTAGTCACATGGAATGAAGGAGACACTAGAAGGCTCAAACTCATAACTCGCTAAGGGTTGAGGGTGTTAAACTCACTCCCTAGTTGGCTATTGAGCTAAGTGTCAAATATCAAACCATTAGGAGTAGGGGTTCCATTATATGCTATCATATTTTATTACATAGTTGAGCACAAAAGCAATTGGGAATGGGAAGCATGAGAACAAAACAAAAGGATACGATTATGTATCACTTTACAAGCCATAGGTTTTAGGTAACTCCATAAAGTGTACCTATTCTTTGTACTTGCAATATTTTCCATACCAAAAAAAAGAGTAGAGTAATATCACCTTCTAGTTGGGTTTTCTCCTACAAGGGTTTTCCACTCAAAATCTTTGTATTTATCGTAGATGGTGTGTGCATTTAATTTTGTTTTTTATTTTTCTCGCATTTCATCTAATTAATTATTTATGAGCACCCGCTTAACTCAAGAATATGAGATTCAAATGTAAGAATTACAGTGAAATGCCTAGGTAATTTTATCAAATTTGTTGTGACAAATTATTCTAGTGGAAAATATCCACATTTATAGATCGCCTAAGGGGTTTCCTCCTCGAGGACATTTTAACTTGGGAGTTGGATAAACCCTAGTGTAACAATTGTACACCCTGTATCGAAAAGAACTTCTAGGTGGGTTACTTGTATGGACTTAATTCCATGTTTTATGTTGGCCCCCTCAACTTTAGTCCATGTAAAGGAAGTAAAGCTTTGTTGTATGGAACATCATTGTACCCTTTATTATATATTTGTGATTTTCTTGGGAGAATCTCTAGGGAGAATGACTTAGATTTGTGTAAAACCCCAAGATAAAGAAATAAAAAGAGAGAAAACATTTCAATGTTTCTAGGGAGATTACTTCCCATGGAACCAATGAGGAGTGATAGAAGTTATGCTAAGCAAGAAAATGTTAGAGAATAATATAATGCTAAAGGAGAAGGTGATTTGTATTTTGTGAATGTGTTGGATCTTCTCGTAAAGAAAGAAGCAGTAGTGGTGGTTTCAAACCTTATAACACATGAAGATAAGTGCTAACATTTTCATGATATTGCAACCTTGTTCTAGTGTGATTCATAAAAGGTAAGATATATCATGGTAAACCTAGTTTGATGAGTCTCACCTTTGTGTGATACCTTGCTTGGAAGAAGATTTGGCTGTTCTCAGATGTTCTTTTGATGTTCCTTGGAGGTCTTGATGCTTATGTTGATACAAGAGCTGAAAACTTGTGGTTTGAGTATTCAAACATCAAGATGGACATGTAGACTTGGAGGTTAGTGTTAGAGCTATATTTTCATGTACTTGTGTGACATAAAATGGCTTTTGATTTGTAAATTCCATGGAAGAGTATACATTAATGTGATAGCTTATGATGTGTGCTTAGTGAAAAACCAATGAGGGCTTTCCAATGTGCTTACCTACAGAGGTTCTTTTTGTGGAGTGATTCGCATTGGTTGAGAGTGATTTTCATTTAGGAGTTAAAAGCTAAGGCTTCTCTTATAATGTTCCTATCCAAGGTTTGGAGAATCCTCGAGTTGTGCCAACTTGTGAGATATATTTTTAATATGCAAATGTATTTCTAATCTCTTACATACATATGAAGTATCAATTGTCCAAATTTTGTCATTCACAAATTTGAATTTCAATATTTGTTATTTTTTTTAGTGGATGGATTCCAACCCTAGTTGTTCATACTCATTTAACATTAAAATTATATTAGTTAAGTGATTTAACACACATTCAGAAGATAAATGTGAGTATTTTTTTACTAGGTATAATTTACTATACAAGACGTTTATGATATGTTATATATTTAAAAATTGTGCCCTAAGCATTGTAGCACTTTGTTATTGAAAGACATTTGAATGGTATTTATAATCTTATTTTTTGTTGTTGCTCAAAATCATAGGGTTGTGAGGGGAGCTAACAAGGCAAGAACTAGACCAAGTAACAACATTATGAGGTGACGCATCGTCACATACAACGACCACCTCCTTCTTTTAGTGGATCACCACAAGGAAGGCTTCCTATGTTAGGTCATCTAGAAGGATATATCAAGTCTAAAGCCTTGAGGTGGCAAGGATAGGCCTACGATAGACAATCAACTTAAGTACAAATCTCAAACTAGCTTAGACCGAGCAAAGCATACCCTCCAAAAGGCTTACTGCGGCACAAGTGACCTAGGTTTGTGAATAAGAGGTTAACAAGCTTTCACTTAGCTCACAAGGCCAAGAAAAGGCTAGAATCGATGAATGTGATCAATTTTAGGACAACAAACCTTCAACAAGTGCTAAGTTGAAGTTTCCTATTAGATTAGGGTATTCTAAGGCTTATGACATCAACCCTAAAATGAAAGAATGAAGCCTACAGGAAAAGGATTGTTTTGACGTAATGTCTTACCAACCATGTCTTGAATCCTCCTCGCACCAACACATGCACCATAGTTGAATTTTTGGCCCCAACCTCTAGCCCAGTGGCTTGCGTTAAAGGGCCGAAAATTAGAAAGAGGAGAAAGAAATTAAGTTTATGGGTAATTAACGTGTGATCAACAATGTGGAAAGGTTGGTGCTTGACTTTGGTGATGGAGCCAAGAGGGATATCTACTTTAGAAAAAAACAAACCCAGAATGGGAGTAAGGAATATGGAAAACCATAGTTTTAAGCAATTTTCAGCTATTATGTGGGAATAAAATCGGTGAGGAGCTTAACATGAATAATCACTCAAGGAATTTTCACACAAAATCTTAAAAGGGTAATGCAATAAGTATCATTATTTCCAAGATTTCATACAGGAAATTTTTCAATAAAAAATAGCAGAAAGTATAAACCTACCAATATCCATTCAAGGAAATAGCCATAAAGATATTCAAATACATAGAATACTACAAGAAAATCTATGAATCAATATTTTTGATGGCCTCCAAAATGACATCTCCAAAGCAGGGGAAAAGCTCCATAACCAAATACTCCACAAAAGACAAGAGACAAGTCAATTTCAGCTAGGACGAAATCTTATAAGGAGGTCAAATTGATCCATAAGTGATGATGAAAATGAAAATGAGGTGACCTCTATTTATATGAGGTCTATCTCAATCAATTTTAGACTAATGAAACCCCATACCAAGTTTGACAGGCAAAACTTCGATTACAAGACAACCCACTAGCCAAGTGACAAAATAGCTAATAAATGCCTCTCCACACATGTGAGCCATAGTCTTCTAATAATGGTAATAGCATGCCCTTTTAGGGTTCCAAATGGCATGCCGAGGTGTGCCGAGGTAAAAAGGTGTCAAAGTGCTTCGATCATCCAAAAAATTTGGGAATTTCTCAACACACCTCAAACCTTTGGGGTCCAAAGTGCAATTGGGGTGCCATCTTATGGTTTCCATGGGTCTCCAAGCATCAAAATGAGGCATCATCTCTCCAACGTTAGGCTTCTCCAAGAGAAACAAACCCTCTTAGTCTCTCAATGGGAGACCATCCTCATATGATCCAATAAGGTCTTTCCCATCAAGTTGTGTCAAGGCCAGCTCCGGGGGGAAACTAGGTCCAATGGTGTCATCATGAAGAATCCTTTGTTCTAGTCAAAGTAGACCAATGTCTCTGGCCCCGAGGGTGGTCTAGCACATGTAATATATGATTATGTTTTTAGGAGGCTCAACTCTCTCAACGTTGCACTTGTTAATCCATTGACTCTCTCAAAATGGTTTGGGTACTTCTCTGTGGAATGGGTGCCCCCAAGGCTTGGGCTACAATGGACCACTTGAAAAAAACAACATGAACTTATGAAAGCAACCATCCATCAAATATTGAGATCATATAATATGCATTTAAATGGACCAAACTTGAATGTTAAGCACATATTAACACCAAACAAGGATCACCTTCTCGATATCTAACCAGACCAAGTCCCGTAGCGGTTTGCCATATTGGTAGAGGTGGTTAATGGTCAACTCGTTAGGGTGCTTCTCTCCAAAGGCTCAAGGAAGTAACAATTCCAAGGTCAACCCTCAACTGGTCAGTGTTAGTGTAAGTATGTATGATAATGGAAGGGACAAGGCTTGATGGCCAAATTTCATGGTCATGAGAACCGCCTAATGGGGTGTCCACATCCCCGAGTGTATGGATATACTGTGAGAGCGGTTGTGGCCACGAGTTACCCGACTCAACATGATTTTTCCACCCTCTTTGTACATATTTTAACTTCTTCTTGATAATGCTTTGTATTACCACACATAGCTCAAGGGTTAGGAGTTTCTCTTTATGATGTGGAACTTGTATACCCTTTAAGATGAGATAGTCCATCACTCCTTGGGGTTTGGGACATGCAAGGGTCTTTATGCAATGGAGTATCATGTGCTCAAAAAATTAGGTGATGGATAATGAGGAGGGTAGAGTTCACACTAGGCTTTTTCCCACGCACTAATTTATGTCCTTGACCATCTTTTACATTTTGATTTTTATTATTTTCTTTGTTGTGCTTTAAGACATGTTTTTTCATTATTTTAATTGCATCAACCTCCAATGAACACTTTTCTGTACCTTCTACTCAAAGAGTATGGAGATATGGGTGAAAAATCTCCAAAGAACCAATGACAAGTTAGATGCAAAGAATGTATATGGAATAAGGGCTTGTAATGTGTGATGCAATATGTCAATTAAGATATAGAAGTTAATGAGCACGTTATCTCAATCATGGTTTTCCAAGTAGTGCCCCTCCTATAACCCAAAGGTCTCAAGGGAGGTCCTACTTCAGACTACCGCCGCGAATTAACTCCCCCGTTAATGTAAGATAACAAAATTACGCTCAAGATCAACACCTTTCTATATCACCCCATTATCCATTACTAAATTCATGGTGCGAGTCCTCATATAATAGTAACCAAAGTACTCAGTTTCTAAGTAATTTGGTCAAGTTGTTAGGTTTGTTGATTTTTGTAGCTTGGGAGGTTACACTCCAAGCCTTGAGGATCAAGAGTTTGGAGGAAGGAGCCTCACAATGGCCTTGTGGGCTTGAACTTTATTAAGGTTTTGCACCTATTAGGATTTGGACAAAACCATAAGTAATTTGAGCATGAGAAAAATTGTGGTGATAGAGTTTGGCGTGCCGATTCCAAGGCTTTGAAAATCACCCAAATCGGAGCTCTAGAACTTTAGTTACTTAATTTTTGAAGTTGTCATTATTGTTTGGACAACCAAGTCATGTAGGCTTCTCGAGGAGAATTTATCCAATATCCATATCTTCATTCATTGATGGAGCCTCATTTTGTGTATAAATAGGAGGTGAGTGAAGGTCATTTAGACCATCCAAAAGTGCAACACACAAGGAAAAAACAAACTCATTGGAGAGGAGGAATCTCCTAATTAGTCGATCAAAGGAGGAAGTGATGTTGTGGGAGTTTCAGGGTTGTTGGAGCCTATTTTTAGCTATTTGGAGGGTTATATTTTTAGGCCACGGCTAGGCCGAGTTTATTGGGCGGCTACATGTGTCTATTGAGGGAAAATCAAGGCAACGGGAGGTTGTTGGGGAGACGTAGCCAATCGAGGTAGGCCGCAAGCCTAGCCCTCCAAAACAAAAGTCAATGTTGGGTTCATATGGCTGCTACTTGGCGCCTCCCGGCATTAACAACCCAATGAAGAGGGCATCTCTCCTGGGCCCAGCCACATTAAATTCAAAGCGTTCATGGATTGTTGAGTGGGTTGAAGGGTTTTTATGAAGCGTGGTCACTTGCCTTAACTGCATTGTACTGTAAGGACAAACAGAACAACAAACTTCGAGGATATTGTTAGATGTGTGTTGGGTTAAGAAAGTGATTGGACGGATTAGAGTATTGGCACCGTGGAAGCCATGCATTGAAGGTGACTTGGGTGGCGAGAAGACTTCAATTAGCTACAGATTTCGTTAAGGAAGGATTGGGCATCATTGGTCCGGTGGAGGCGCGTGTTGATGCCCCAAAGTAGCCCTGCACAAGCAATTTTGAAGTGACAAATAGAGCGAAAGGTTGGGTGAATTTTGAGTTTAGGCAAAGACTCGATGGACAAAGGTGTCTGCTAGCCTCGGGTATTTGGAGCTCGTAAATTAGGCTTACCCAAAGAGAAGATTGATCAAAGATGTGCACACTCTGCTTATGACTTGCGCAGTTGTTAGGTGGCAACCCTCCGGAGTCTCGATGTGTTGTCCCTTGAAGGACTAAGTGTGCCTAGTGAGCGTACGAGAGCCGGGAGCAAGGACCTGGCAGGACAAGACACGCCATCGAGTTCACGCAACATGTTTGTCCTTATATCTTTGAATACTATAGACCTTGTATTATTCATATTTCAGTTTGTTACAACGAAGATTAGGTTGCACATTATCGTATCATTTGTTAAAGACTATGTATATTTGTGCAGTGTATTTCATCGATTTATATTTTCCGTTGTGCAAAGTAGTTTTGGTGGGAGTATTCTTGGTTTGGTAGCGTGATTTTAAGACTCTAACCTAGACCCATATCGTGAAATTCAACATGGTATCAAAGCGTATCCTCGAGCTACCAGGATGTTGAACTTGAGTGGTACAAAGAAGCAAACTCAAAAGGGAGTTGGGGTGTTCAGAACATGGCGGGGAGGTCTGTTCCAAGACATGGAGATGTGGTCTTGACCTGCTTAGCAGCGACTGGCCGAGAGAGTTCAGGTGTGATTGGCGGGAGAGCTCCGGGACAACAACAGTGGTAGGGTAGATTGTTAATCTTGACTTCCTTTTGACTCCACAGCGGATGGTTGGGACAACTCGAGGTTTCTTTGCATGGACGAGATCAAAGGATCTTAGAAATTGCCTATGTGAGAACGGCGTATCAAGTGTTGGAGTCTTCTGTCTGATCGTGATGTTGCAGAAGCATCGACATTGGAGGGATTTTTCACGTAGTGGCCTTCATCCAGGAGACGAGGTTTTCAGACCCAGCCAATGGAGATCATGTAGGTTCGCAGGGGAGTCTTAGCCCCAGAGATGGACCCTGGTGAGTCAGACCTCATGTTCGTGATGAGGCAAAGGCACCACCGAGATTGTCGTATCTATCTTACAAGGTATGTTGGCAACATGGATGCCAAAGAGGGGCCAGTGTCACCGGGAGATGATAATGGCTGTTTCCTGTGTCTTGGAGTACCTCTCGCTAAGAGGAGTGTTGATTTTTGTGGCTTGGGAGGTACCTGCCTTTAAGGATCAAGGGTTTGGAGGAAGGATCCTCCACAAATGGCCTTGGGATTGAAACCCCAAGCTTGGGGTTGTGCACCCATCGATTTCCAACAAAACCATATGAAATTTAAGTATGAGAAAAATTGTGGCAATAGAGTTTGGCATGTCATCTTAATGACTTCAAATCACCTGCAACTGGGCGTCAGAACTTGAGTTATGGATTTTTGAAGTTGTCATTAATGTTTGGATAGTCAAGTCATGTAGGCTTTGTGAGGAATTATTCAATTGACATGACCTTCATTAATTCTAGGACCCTCTCCCTATTTGTACAACAGATGTGAGTGAAGGTCATTGCAGAGACCGCCCAAAAGTGCAATACACAAGGAGAAACAAACCGTCGAGAGGAATATTTAAATTAGCTACAACAAAGGAGTGAAGGGACAACATGTGAGTTTAGGGGTTGCTGTAGCCTCTTTGTAGTCACAAGGAGGGCTGAGCGAGGGCCACAACCAGGCTTGTGCTTGGGCAAGGCACGCAGTGTCCGTTTATGAGGAAAAAATCGAAGCAATGAGGGTTTTTTTGGAGGGTTGTTTGGGGAGCTGACAACCATTCCGGACAGTAGGCTTTGTGCTCATTTCTCCAAAAACAGTTGTTGTTGGGTTGTTAAGGCTGTTACTGTTCATTGAAAGCCTCAGAAGAGGGCATCTTCTGCCTAGGCCGCAAGAAATTTCAGGCTATTCATGGATTGTTGAGCAGTTGAAGGCTACAGAAGTGGCTGGTCACTTGCCCCACCAGAACAACTGGAAGGACAATAAGAACAACAGACTTGGAGGACACCAGATGTGTGTTGCCAAGAAAGTACCGTATTTGGACTGCAGGGATTATGTACCCTGTGGAAGCAGAATAAAGGATTTGGGTGGCGAGAACATTTCACTAGAGCAACATTTCGCAGCAGATTGGGCATCATTGGTCCGGGTGGAGGGCAGAAGATAGCCCAAAGTAGCCCTAGGCGAGCTATCTTGGAAGCACAAGCAGGAGTTGAAGGTTACAAAGCCTGGTGCCCAAGTGCAGACCTGATGGGACAAAGCTAACCCATGCTCAACAGCTTGGAGCTGTGTTCAGGGCTCACCTGCAGGCTGCACTGACTCACTGCACACTCTACACAAGTGACTTGCACAGTTGTTAGGCAAGACCCTTCCGAGTCTCGGCGTGTTGTCTTTAAAGGACCATGGCACTAGGGGTGAGCAGATGACATCCAAGGATCTCGTAAAACAAACATACGACATCGAGTTCCGCAAGATTATTGTAGGTCTGGTATGTTTGTTAAATCGTTATTATTCATATTTGGTTTAATATACCCAGATTGGGGTCATACATTATTATACAATTTCCATGAAACCATGTATATTTGTGCACAGCAATTATTGTTTAGATTTTTGTTGTGCAAAGTATTTTGCTGAGATTCTTGGGTTTGGTAGTGTTAATGATTTTAAGACTTCTAACTCTGTAACTCAAGGTCGTGGAAATTCAACAAAGCTTAGTCATGATCTTACAGTGACCAAGTCTAAAGTGTCATTTAAGAAATAAGTGGGTGCTCACCATGAGCTAGTGTCATGACATAGTGTCCGTTGTGGAGAATTGGGTGGCTAACAAGTCCTTATCATCATAAAAGGTGTGTTGCACTTCCAAAAAGAAAGTTTCTGAGTTTAACATGCCTATGTACGTTCAAGTTTTCTAATGGATTTGAAATGTTGTATGTGGGCCATTCCATACATCCCTAGTACCCCCACTACGATGATGGTTAAGATAGTATAAGCTTGGAACATTGTGCTTACACCACGCTTTCACACAACAATATACTTACCTATCCTAAAACCCTATAATTTACTTGCCATGAAAAGTTTATGAGATGCATGGGGGATGTGAATAATCTCACTAATTTTAGGTCAAAATGTTTCGCTGTTTTCGAGAAACGAGTCACCGTCATCTACAACCATTTTGAGATTTTCTCTAGATCCATGAGCCGGATTTGGCCTAAAATTTGTGGAGAAGGGTTATAATAATATTAACTTGTCAAAATATCAGTCAATCCCTGATTCACTATTTAGGGAGATATTAAAAAATACAATTGATGTTTTTATGCTGCGCTTTTGGACAGTTTCTGCCTCAAGATTAACTTGACCAAATGGAGAAGAATTTTTGAAAAAATAAAGAGATTTTTATAATAGTTTAACCAACAACAAAAACCTCTTCAGTTTTTCATAGGTGTCATAGAATGAACAGCCCGAACAAATCTACAATGTATTTTATTTTGTTTTTTCCTTGTTTTTTGTCACAGACTTTGGGGCGCCAATTCCAAGGAGCTGGAGAGGAATTTTCGAAAACTTTCGAGAGAGGTAGATTCTAGCCTTAAAAGCAGATTGTGGTTATTTTTGGTAATCCTTTCTAGACTAAAGGAAATTGGCAAAGTGCTAACACATGGAAGAAACAAGTGATAAGTGCCTGATTGCAAAATGATCAAAATATTTTGAATAGCAGGCCTCATTCAAGTGTAATTGCCAAATAGTAAGAGTGTGCTCCATGTGGTTGAGGCAATGGCGGGGAGGCAGCATGGCATATCATCATCAACAGTGGCTGTGGTTATCGCTGGTTAGCTGGCTGTCAAATGTAGGAGAAATTTTTTTGCCCATGGGATTTATCCATGTTAGTGGGTAACAGTTTGCATTATGAAATTGGATTGAAGAGAAGTGAAACACACTGTAACCATATTTTGTTATTCAACACTAAGGCTGAAACATATAGGAAGTTAGAGCCAATAAAACTGTCAGAAGGTTTGTATGAAATTTCAGAATTTGCATTCATGACAAATTTCCAACAACCAAATTCTATTATGAATAGCTGGGTAGTTTGGTCAGGTACAAGGAAAAATGTGTACAGATAAACTATGGACCGGAGCACAAAAGAACAGTCTTACTGAATTCAAACTTTTTAGGCAGTGATATTGTTATGATCCTCCTAGCTCAAGAGAGCATTACTCATGGGGTGAGAACAGGAAATGGTGTGGACTGCTGAAGCTGCTTAAAATTTTGTGCCAAGTCTGTAAATTTTTCTGTTGACGTACAATACAAATTCACTTGACTCACCCAAAAGATTGTGCTAGATATATTTTGCCCTGAATTATTGGAATTGAACTCAAACTCCATGCAACCTGAATTTTACCTGCTCCACCTCTGCGGGACTATTACTCTTAACTGCCAATTTTCTGTCCTATGTTTGTACACGGATTTGCTTCTTAACTTGAATTTTTAATTTGACAGGCATTGCTAAATTTATAAAGCACTCAATCAGGTTTGCATATACTTCATATTGTCTGACAGAGAAAAAGTTACACCGGAAAACATGTAACAAGATTCCCCATTGTTAAATGTTATTTTAAGGGAGAACAAACTAGAATGTTGGGTATATAGAAGAGAATTGGAAGTTTTCGTATATAAAGATTTGGACTCTAAGTTTGCAGATCAATATTCAGGAACTATGTAGCCAACGGGAAACTGAGAGAATCAACAATATCGGTAATTTCAGTATCCCCAACTTCCTTGTAATCATTATCGTAATGCATGGATTAATTCAGTAAAAGAACCAATCAGCAACTTGCCGGAGCTGTATTTTTATGCTGCTCTAGCAGAGTCCAATATAGCAGAGAACCACATATTTGCCCTTGCTAATGTTCCATTATAAATATTAGATGCGCTAATCATCAAAGGAATTGACCTGATTTAAATCTTCTCCATCACTCAATTTTATTGCTAAGCCATGGTATTCTAACCACAAACATGCAAAGAATTTCACCTAGTTCCTGTCAGAGGCAGAGTTTGTATCAGCCAAAATCATTGTGGTCAGTTAAATGGTATAAGATTCCCCTGTTGGCTTAATAACAGTCTTCAAAGGGATTTGTTGGCAAGCCAAGCTAGTCCTAACAAACTACATTTACTCTTACTGACAACAAAATTTCTAGTTACCTTGATATTATATAAATGAAGATTAAACACATTAGTCTATTATATTTTCATGTCTGTTTGGAATAGCACAAATGGATACAATGGATAAAATTAATAATACAGCATGTCAATTCACAAAGATTGATTCTGATTGTTTTACAGTATGAATCCACAGAGATTGACTGGACTACTTTTACAGTACTGTTGTGCTAAGAGGGTATGTTGTGTAGAAGGTACAATATGTTTCACTGTTCTTCTTTAGAGTATGCATTACTACTTTTTGCATTGAAACGAGGCCTAGTTGTGACATAAAATTGGTAGGCATGTCTTCGTGATTCTGAATCCTCTCTGCCCTAAAAATGAGGCAAGACTTAAACCCCATGATGTTACAAAGTACAACAGAACAAGCTGGTGAACTGCATTAGTACTACCAAGGCACTGTGTGGCTAATAGTCCCACAATGATAAAATTACCACAAATGCTTAATTCACAAAGATTGATTCGATTACATTTTCAGTATGAATACACAGAGACGGATTGGATTACGATGGTATCACTAAACTGTGTTGTTAGGTATAAGCTGTGTGGTAGAAGGTACAATGTTTCACTGGTTCTCTCCTTAGAGTACGTATTACTACTTTCTACTGAAACGAGTGCTCAGTTGCATACAAAATTGGTAGGCATGTTCCCTGATTCTGAACTGCCCAAAATGAGGCAAGACTTAAACCCATGATAGCTATAGCCAACAACAGAACAAGCTGTGGGAACTGCATTAGTACTACCATGAACTGTGTATTAATAGTCCTACAATGATAAAATTACATTAATACAACATGCTTAATTCACAAATATTGATTTAATTACTTAGCATGAATACACAGAGATTGATTGGATTACTTTTGTTGGGTATCAATAAACTGTGTTGGTAGGTATAAACTGTGTGGTAGACACAATATGTTTCACTGGTTCTTCTTTAGGAGTATGCCCATTACTTAGAATGAAAGCAGTTGTATATAAAATACATGGACTTCTTGATTTGAACCTTCTGTTCAATGAGGTAAGACTTAAACCCATGATAGCCATAGCCACAACAGAACAAGCTGTGGGGGAACTGTAACAGTCCTACAATGGATAAAATTACTAATACAACATGCTTAATTCAGCATTGATTTGATTACCTTTTCAGTATGAATACATGAGATTGATTGGATTACATTTACGGTATCAATAAACTCGTGTTATTATTAGTATAAGCTGCAGAAGGTACAATATGTTTCACTGGTTCTTCTTTAGGAGCGCATTACTACTTTCTGCATTGAAACGAGTGCCTAGTTGTGACACAAAATTGGTAGGCATGTCTCTCTGATTCTGAATTCTGCCTCAAAATGAGGCAAGGCTTTGAACCCATGAGGCTATAGCCACAATATACGGGGTTATGAACTGCATTATACTACCAAGGAACTGTGTGGCTAATAGTCCTACAACGGATAAAATTACTAATACAACATGCTTAATTTACAAAGATTGATTTGATTACTTTTTCAGTATGAATAATAATGACGATTGGACTATTTTTTCGGTATCAATAAACTGTGTTGGTAGGTAAGGGGCTCTGTGGTAGAAGGTACAATATGTTTCACTGGTTCTTCTTTAGGAGTATGCATTACTACTTTCTGCATTGGAAACAAGTCAGTTGTGACATAAAATTGGTAGGAATGTCTCTGATTCTGGAATCCCTTTCCCCAAAATGAGGCAAGACTTAAACCCATGATAGCCATAGCCACAACCGAATAAGTCATGGAACTGCATTAGTACTACCAAGGAACTGTGTGGCTAATAGTCCAGCAAGGGTAGAGCTCTGTGCATTCCAGTACAAAGCATGAAATAGTTCTGCAAACATTTTCTTCTTGCCTGTTGAACAATAAGAAACAGTCAGACAGTTGTGTTCCACCAAGACAACACAAAACCTATTAATCCTTTTCGTCTCAAACTGTTACCTCAACTGATCTCTCTAAGAAAATCAGGCTTCAATGGTGTATAAAATATTAAAACAATAAACAGATAAGCATATATACAGACCACCCTTTATCCATGGTTTTCCTAGTAGATCATGCGCCACATATGAAAATGCATAAAAGAAACAAATGAAAGAATAATGCATCAATCTAGTTCAAAGAAGATTGCATGGTCGCAAAGAAAAATATGAATGAAATAAAATAAATTAAATTCTGTAATAATCGGAACAATTAGCAGGGGCAATTTGGCCACCCAGTAGCCAATCACGAATGCAAAAGTATGGAATGACAGTACTGGAAGCACTAGTTGGAGGCTCTTCCATGGATATAATCTGACTTTGATTTAGTGCAAAAGTGGGCTTCCAATGCAGAGTGATGTAGGCAGACCATGCACATCAATGGCATGAATGGACGGATGGGCTTACAAAAGGTTTGGCATAGGTATTCAGGACCAGACCCATGGCCACAGGAATCAGAACAACCTGGAACACATGAATGCTGGTAAGAGAGACTGTATTCAGAAAAGTCTGTAGATAAGGGAAAACAATTATCATGGCTGCAGAATATACCTGTGTGTTGACTTGGACATTGCTATTGCATCCACTGGTACCACGGAACCTATCAGAAGACCAGTCAACACAGGCGTAATGATTACAGATGATATAGTTGTCAAGCTCGTTAAGACGATGCTTAGTGCCACATTCCTCCCTTACTCAAATAGCTTCCGTAAGTTGACAATTGAGACCAGCAACACATGCTGTAAGAATGAAACCTGGCAAATATGGGGTGTACCAAAGCTCTTGCTATCAATACGCCCAAGATGGGTTTCAGCAAATATTGCGTACAAATAGCCAATAGTTAGGGGCACATACTGTAAATATAAAAAGGACAGTCAACCATGTGTCAAATTCAGCATTTGCATAGAACAACAGGGTTCTCAAAAAACAAAAAAAATTCTCCCAACCAAAGAGTTTATAAGCCTAATTCTCATAGTAACGTGTTCCTTTCCAAGATCATAAAAATAAATTTTATCACACAACTAAGGCTCTAAAAGAGGGGGTTTGGCTATCAAACATAAAATGTCTACAATCAGTCATAGTCTCTAGGTACTTGATTTATACAAGAAAAGATGTGCATTTCTGCATATGTTCACTATCAGTCATAGTTTCTAGGTATTTGATCTATACAAGAAAAGATGGCTTCTCTTGCAGAAGTAGAAATTTTATCAAGAACATCATAGCAGCTGAAACAGTTAGAAAAACAGCAAGGTACCCCTTTCAAAGTGCATTTTATTGAGCAACAGTGTGAAATGTGTAAAAACCTGTCCAAAGAAATTTCTCATTAAAAACAAATGACCTTCTTATCAAGGGAAACTTCATAGAGCAATTCAAATAGCAAGAAGAAATAGGTTCAGAAGGGTTCCTCTGCATAAGTAGCTTAAGAGCATAGATGAAATAAGTTAATAACACATTTTGCATTTTCATAACTAAAAATTGCAGAAAAATGCAGAGTAAATATTTGACCAAAGTGAAATGATTGAGAAAGCAACAAAGGAGACTGAGCATAACTAATTTGGTACTACAGTTGCATATCACAGTTTTATTCACTTTTTAACAAAATGAAATTGAATGTTTTGTCATTTATACCAAACAGGAGTGTTGTTAAAACTTAAAACAAAGCTATGGCCTGATAATTCTAACTCTTCTCACGCTGTTTTCTAAAAACATATACTGCTTATGGGAAGCATCCCAGAAAGAAATGGTTTCATGCATTTGAAAAAAAACCAAAGATTGATCTTTACCAATCTTCCTAAACAAGACATTTCAACAGTGTAAGTATCATGGAGTAGAAAATGTACTCTTGAAAGGCAAGGGCAAATCCTTAACGGACAGCTGAACACCAATAGATAACATTATCCCACCAAGAGCAGGAGCATACTCTTTTGCAACCCTGTTCAGCAGACATGATTCTCCAATTCAGCAAATGCTCAAAAACTGTGAAAAAGGAAGTGCAAAACACTGCATTTTTAAAAAACCTTATGCTTAGGCTACTGAAAGGGATGCAATTATCATCCCTTAGCAGATAAGGCTATCATCACATCAATAAGCAATGTCATGAAAATTTTGGCTTGACCTTGATGAGGGCTGAAACTGTATGAGCTGGACTCAGACTCGGAAAAAGTTTACAAATGGAGATCGTTCAAAAGTAGGGGTTTTTCCCCAACATTTTTGGTATTTATATTTAACACTGAAGTATCATTAGCAGCCCACAGGTCTGAGTCTCTTCTGGGAAGCTTCACTCACCGGCAAAGAGTCAGACCTTTAGGGGCAAAATTAACTAGGCTGAGCAGCAGGGCTATGTTAGACTGACTAGGATTACCTGGTGATTGGGTCATTTTTTTCAAATATGAACAAGATAGCCTTTACCTACATGCCCATGCAAGCAGTGCTAGTTGACAGCAAACTAACTCCTATGTCTAGATTTTTCCTCTCAGGTTTAAATATGATGGAGAGGGGTTGAGGTGGGAACAATTGTGTGGTTCCATTGTCTCAAGGGACAATGATGTCAGCTCACAATTCTGATAACAGCATCTAGTAGTTGGAAAAATCACTCTTCCATCCAACATAATCCTGATAACAGCATCCAGCAGTTGGAAAATCATTTTCCAGCCAACATGTGAGCCTGCCCAGACTCTTAATTCAATTTAATACAGAAAATAAAATAAAAATAAACAAGTTGAATGTTAAATAGCTTGGGAATCCAAAAGAGCTCACCAGTTTTAGTAACCTTTAGTTAGGCTGCCTTAGCACATCTCTTTGGCCACAAAAAATTAAAACTAAACTAAACTTGAGTACCTCAACATCCTAAAAATGCTACAACCAGATGGTAAGTGATTCCATACCCATCAAACCTATCTCTCTTTAATGTAATATGAACTGGTAAAAATTGATCAAATTCCTAATACTTTACAGTTCAAAGCAATTAGACCCGCTATTTTTGTCAAGAAACTTATCAAATTATTCTCTCTTTCTCCTGTTGCAGAAACATAGCCTAATATAGGGCTTATTAGAGTTAAATGATTACCAGGCAAAGGTGGCAGGTTTAATGAGAGCAGCTGCTGCTGTTCCAGCAACAACCAACGGTAGCACTCCAGATAAAGACTCAGTAAAATCCACTCTCTGGCCATTTAGGAATCTCTTGGGATTAATGTCAAATGAAGCTAATGTCACATTCCCTTCTCTGCTGTGAGTCCCAACCTTCCAGTATATGTCATGTTGAACAAGCCACCAGAGTCAGCCTATGTTTTCTGTTTATTTCCTCCTGTTGATGCTTGTGCGCTGATTGCTAAAAGGAACCGTTTCCTCTGGGTATCTGATTTCTCTCTTCTCCTGCTGGTTTTCCTGGACTTAGGAAGCAAAATGGGCCTCAATTTTATTGCTTAAAACACAGGTTGTACTGAACCCAATTGTGATGCCATGGGAAACCACTTTTGGCTGGATAAAGTCTATCCCCAACTGCTGCAAACTGTAGACGCTATGATAGAGCAGCATACAAGGTCAATTGTTAACATGGCGAAATATTGCAGCCCATGGTTACAACACACCAAATGATGCCGATGCTCTATAGTATCACGCAGGTTTTGATAGAGAAAGCATGAGGGTCAAGTTACATGATATGCGCTGGGCCGAGATTTGAACACCAGAGAGTGAGTGTGATAACTTATTCCATACATTATTGAGTGAGACTCTTGGAGAATGGATGTGGGGGGAGCGTAGGATTCTATTGGAATTTCATATGTTGAAGGCTGCCAACTGTCCCATTGATTATGGTTTTAACAACCTCATCACCTTGTACATAACATTATGCATGGCCTTATGAGTTAAAAAAATGAATGAAATTCATCAAGATGGGTATTAAATCGATTTTTTTTATTTATATTCTTAAAATATAAATAATATCATTTGGCTAGGTATCTATCAAGCCAAATGTCTTTGTATTTTGAATTTTCTGTTGTGTGGATGGAATGATTGGGATAACACTATTTACAAACATACGAATTTTTGTTTTATTTGTATTTTGAATTTCTGTTGTGTGGATAGAATGATTGGGATGATACTATTTTACAAACATATGAATTTTTGTTTTATTGGATTGAATTGTTGGATTGATATTAACATCCCTTGAAAAAGATCAAGTGATTTTCATAATAGTATGATAAACTCCAAAAATATAAAAGAATAATCATGACTTTTTGTTTTATTGGATTGATACACATCCTTGAAAAGATCCACCTCTACAATTGATATAGGTTCCAAAGATATAAAGAATAGTCGATGCTTTGAATTGACTACCATGTGACCCCATGTGACACTTGAATCATGCCAGTAACCGCGCAGGCACATTTTTGTTCTTTTTAAAGTTTTGAGGTAAGTTAATTATCATAATGGTTATGATAGTATTTTTATGTGATATAGAATTAAAATTATTATAATAAATATAATTTTATGTGATATGTTTAATTTTATGTATTTGATAAAAGTTAAGGTATATGATCTTATTGTTATGGCTATAGTTTTAGTGATGATAAAATGAAATATTGATTTTTTGTGTGGATATTATCTAAATTGAAATTATTTTATCGATTTAAAGTATTATATAAAATTATTCATGAGATTAGTTAAGAGTTTTTTCGGTAAGGAAAGAGGTAAATATTTAAAGATTTAAGGTATTTGGTAAAAGTGGAAGTTTGTCTCCTTATAGATCGTTAGTGAGTTATTTCAAGTGGTTAGACTTTGTTTACACACAATGATGTTGTTGCACATTTAGTATAAAGATTATTTCAACAAAGGCTACTTTAGTAAGCCCTGATATTGTTGTTTTTTCTTGCTTTTGAAAAAAATTGTGTTTCATATTTAGAATAGCTTTATTGTGCCAAGAGGCACTCTACATCCTTAAAGATGGAAGAGATGTTTTCATTTCATGTAAACATTAGCATTTTTCGACTCCGAGTTTTGATAACCCATGGTTTCTTAACCCATAGGTTTCCCCCCATTGTATTCTTCTAATGTAGCCTATTTAAAGGCATAAAATCTCCAATGAATTTTTCCTTTTTTCCAAAGAGAAATACTTGGTTGGGACATAATCCAAGTGCAAATGCTAGGCATCAATCAACGCCCAAAGAATAAACAACCCATCTTTCATCGAGAAAAGTATAGAAATAGTAAGGATCATCATGATCACCAAAACCTCCCTTCCGATCGTAGCTCCCAGATGTGGGAACTCACAAACTCAATTGGATGGAATTTGAAGTCTCAAACATGGAACCGTAATGGTCAAACTGTTATGTATATTGAATAATAGTCTTGACAAATTTCAGGCATCTCTTAAGTGATCGGATTAAGGTCTAGTGTATTTACATAGCCCAAGATCTCGCTACTCAGGGAGGATGTGGAGACTATACATCACGAATACCCTCACTTTTTGACCATTTTGTATGCCCATTTTGACTTAGATAACTACCTATGAGGCCTCATTTGTGTTTTCTTCGTTGTTGTTTCATTTAAGTATCAGTTATGTAATATTGATACATTTTTAATGGACATATGAACTTACTTATATAAAACATTTGATGGATTATGTTTTGTTAATTAAAGTATTTGATGTACGACTTACCCGATGTATGGTTTATCTCGTGTATGACTTATCAAAGTTATGATTTAGATAATGTAATATTTACTTCCAACATATTGATATTAATTGAAAAAAATTGGGTACATGTATATCTAGCCTAATAACATGATGATTATGATGACCCATATATATATATATATATATATATATATATATATATATATATATATATATATAGTTGTTATGTAAATGCTTGGATGAAACTAACCCTGCATATTGAAGGACTATGTGACAACCAAGATACAAAGCCAAAGAATTAGGATGTCGAGACATTCAATGATGAATGGTAAGGATGTACATTGTTTCATTACATTTTATCTACTTGATATGCACTATTATGACACTGTATAAGGTGTTATATTTATAACATGATTGCCTCGACTAGATTATTCATCGAAAAGGTCCAATTAGCATTGTCATGTACCATATTAGGGTGTTACCCTAGTTCTTTAAGGAGGGAGTGAGGCATTTCTAATCGTGTAACCTTCAATCCTCGGAATCGTGGGACGCTAATGATGGGCACGTTTCCCTAGATATGTGATGACAATATCCCGCTCGCTAGGAAGTTAGGTCATAGTTTACGTTTTTTGCCATCTTGATTCTATCGGTTAGATCGTTGGTAATCAGCGTGCCATAAGATATTGTAGTAGAGGATGATAGGATGTGACTGGGGTTGTGTTAGGGAGGATAGTGGTGTTTAATTTTGGTAACTATGGTCAGTCTTCATAATTAACATATTTTGCCTGATGTATCGGAAAATGGATAAATATAAAGCATGTTCTTCATATTATCGTTAAAAGAGAAATTTAAGGCATGTTCTTCTATGTCCTTTTTAAAAGAAAATTTAAATTGGAAAATAGAATTTTTGGTCGAACAAACCATGTCCTCCCTCCTCCTAGTCAAGTTCGCCCAATCAAAGAGGCACCCATTCTACGAAAGGAAAAGTATATAAATACACTTTCCCTCCATCATTTGGACTCAACAATTCTAGATCTTACAAGCAATTATATTTCTATTCATCAAAAAAGGACACAAGGACAAGGAAGGCCAAAGTCGACCGTAAGAAGACCGAGCTCTCTCTCTCTCACCATTAACGCCGCATGTTTCGATCTCGATCTCCCTTTGTGACCTCACATATGTGATAGAAAGGACCTTGAAACTTCACAACAAAATTGCAAGACTAATATTTTTTGGCAAAAGAAGAAGGTCGGGCTATGGCTCCCAATAAGACAAAAACCAAACCAAGTCTCTTGGGCAGATGTTTGAATTTACTAGGTGGAAGTTGGACCCATTTTGACCAAGTTTCACTTTTGGTTATTTTGACCTCGTCATTGACTAGAAGATCTAGGTGTGTCTTATGTTAAACTAAAGAATTTCTTTAAGGAAAAGGTTGTTGGTTTTTTTCCCCCATGTTGGTTTTTCTAGTGGTAAATGTTTGTGTTCTTGTTTGGTTGTCTCTTTATAATCATATTGGAATTTAGTTTCTACTTTGAGATCTTCTATGTAATTTTCATGATGAATATAAATGCAAGATAAGAGTAACTAAAGAAATCATAAGAAGTAATTATCGTGCTTAGGAAGATCCTATGAAAAATCAACATGGTTTTTTGCAGCTTGGTAAAAGAGAACCAACTTGTTCCATGTTAATATTTATGGCTTATTCTTGTTACAGCCCAATCCTAGTTTTAAGGAGGATGCAAAATATCCCTAAAGGAAAAATTATCTGGCTCGTACCCCAGACTGCGCCAAGTCAAAAATCTCTTAAGCTTGTGACAAAACCATAAGATATTTGTGATGGTTAATTAGAAGGGTTGAACTTTGTAGATTGCGGTGCGAATTCAAGAAGGTTGGGAGAATCTCAAATTTTTCATCAAAGAGATTGATCAAATATTGTGATCCATTCTTAAGGCCAAAGTATACTTGGATTGGGTATATGTCTTAATTTATGTTAAAGATAGGTTGAAAGGCCTTACCTCATTTTAAAGATAACGAAATTAAAAGTGCGTTCTTATATGTCATGACAATGCTAAAAAGACCTTGGGGTTATTGAAATAACAAGTTTGAGAAGCTCTCAAACATGGCCTCAAAAGCCCGAAATACCTTAGAAACCAAATTTGGTCATGTACACCAAACATGACCACCCGTGTTTACTTATGTAGCCACAAATTCATATAATTGAAGTAAAAGGATTGTACTTTTCTTTAAATCATACCATGTTGAAATCTAGCAAGCTTTTGAAGAAGAAACATTTTCTTATAATGTTTAAAAGTTGGGTCCCTAAAGTCCTTGAAGAGTTGAGTTGGTGTCAATTTTGGAGTGGAAGCAACCCAAAAAAGTTTGAAAACATCTTAGTCCGAAGATAAGCTAACAAAGTCATCATTTTTACATGAGTTTCCCTCAAAGATTTGATACACAATAGAACGGTATTGGCTAAGAAGAAGAACTACGCTTTAGCATAAATGACAAGGTTGAAGTATTGAAGACCTATTATGGTCGCCAAGAAGTCTTTAATTTGTTTCCATTCAAGCATACCATAACAAGGAGTTAAAAATTGTGGGAAAGAGACCTATAAATATACCAACGAAGCTAAGTCTGTCAGCTTAATGTTAGGAATGAAAGGTATCCATTTATCTAAAGTGATTCCATTTGGATCATTTATTTTTCCCGGAATGAAAATATGTATCAAGATTGTTTCCCGAAAACTAAATAAGAGTATGATATGTCCCTTAGAAATATCATAAGACTTGTATCAAATTTGTTTTCATGAGAAAGTGGAGAGGATCGTGATCTACTCCTTAGTCGCATCATAAAGACTATGTCTAATTAAGGTTTCCTACAATAAGGGATCCTTCAACAATTTATTAAGGGTTGTTAAGAAGGATTCCCTTCACTCAAAGTTTACAATTTGTAGCATGAATGTCATATTGATATTCCGTGTTGAAGCAATGATAGTTCAAATTGTCGAAGTAAAGAAAGATAAAGAAACATAAGGGAAATATGCATCAATACGTACAAGTTAAAACAACGAACCTATGTGTCTCCTTTAAAACAGCATACTTTGTTTCAAAAGCAAGATATCAAGCTGGCAGCCTAAAACCTAGAAATATTACATTATGCTAAGGTAAGACCCATGTTGTAGATATTTTATATGGATGCTCAAAGATAAATTCCTACCTGTACATCAAGTAGGAAAAAGGAATACTGTTATGTCTTTGAAGAAAGCACACTCTTTGATGAAGGAAGTTCGCTTGCTTATTACCTTCACTCTATAAAAATATTTCAATGAAAATAGTGAGTCATGTTGATTTTTCATAGATCTTTCTAAAATGATAATTACTTGTTATGATTTCTTTAGCTATCTTTTCTTTCATTCATATTCATCATAAATCAATTACACAAAATATCTCAACAAAATAAGCTAAATGTCACTGTAATCATAAAGAGATAACCAAATAAGAACATGAACATTTATCCCTGGGAAACCCACATGGGGAAAAAACCCAACAACCTTTTCCTTAGAGAATTTATTTAGTTCAACAAGAGACACACCAGATATTCTAGTCAATAACAAAGAAACTAACTAACAAATTAGACTTAGTCAAACTGAACTAAATCCCCCATAGCTTCAAGTCAAACATCTAAACCAAAAACCTTGACCGATTTGATTTACTAGGGCAAAAATTTAGTCATTTTCCACCATCCAAGAAACTTGGTCCTCGTTGCTTGGAGCATACCTTTGACATTCGCCCTCCTTCGCTCCACATGTGCGATGATAGTAACATAGAGAATACCACACGTGTGAATTCAAATTAGAGATATCATAATATTTATTCTTCCTCGTAGTCTCCTTCTTTCCTCTCTTGAATGAATAAAGATACTTTTGTGCGTGATCCAAATTGTGTGTGTAAATGATGTAGGAGGAGTGTCTTTATATAGTATTCTAGTTGGCCGAAAGGCAAATTTCTGACCGGGGCCGACTTGACTAGGGAGGAGGGCCGGACCTTGATCAGAGTGGAGTCAAAATTTGATTTTCAAAATTGAAATTTTCTTTTCAAAAGGACATGAGGAATATGCCTAAAAAATTTTCTCTTTTAACAATAACATTAAGAAAAATATATATATTTATCATTACAAATACGTCAAGAGCTAAAAGTATTAATTATGATTATCGCATGTTAGTGCCTCGAAATTCCCCACAACAACATGTGTGGGGATGACCAATTTGTATCTCGACCTTAAAGTACCTTTTCCGTTTGGAATGGTGGTTCCGAATCGATTTAACCAGGGTCCGCTTTCCTTCTCTCAATCTCCAATGGCTTAAAATACAACTTTTTTGTTTACCATTTATAATAGACATTAGATCATCCATTTTGTTGACTGTGCAAGAAAGTGATCCTTAAGTCAATTTGGGGCTCCCATGCCACAACTAAAGTGTTTTTTCTTTCGAAGAGGGACTTCTAATAATGTAACTAATCTAAATGCAAAAAATCATTCTAAAATGCAAAACTAAAAGGAACTTTATCCTAATCCTATCTCAATTAGAAATATATAGATTCATCCCGAACCAAGAGCAAGATATTTAAATGATTGAGATTTAAATATGTCTCCGTTTATATATATCAAGCTAAATGAAGTAGTTCATTAGCCGACATTATGTATACCAAAACACATTCTATTCGCAGACCTCAACTAAATAATCAACCAACAACATTTAAAGTGTCTATAAAATGATATTGATTGTTAAATCAATAATTCGAAAATTAAATAATAATATGAGGAAATAGTTCACAACATAACATTGTTTGTTAAATGAATATTAAAAGACATATTTTCGAGTAAATAGTTACTCGTAAACTTAATTCAACCCATAAGAGCAATAGGATAAATAATAACATATAATTGAGACACATTATTCATATCAATAATAGTGAAAAATATGAATAAAACACACATTCTTTGTCACCTACAAATGAAACTAGTATTTAAAGCAATAGTATTAGAAATATCAATTTATTGAATCCATTTCCTTCGGTTCGGGTCTTCAACAAATTTCACAATGCTTGAACTGGCGAAACTAGAGTCGTGCAGTACAAGCTCCTTCTCCATATATAATTCAACATGCAAAGGAAAAAATTTCCTCAACAATTCCGTATCCGAGTTTTCTCCTCTACCCTACAACTCGAATCCTTCTATACAATAGTGCCTTCAAGAATTCTTGAATTTCAAAGAAGAGGAGCCTCTAACACATTTTACAATCTACTATTTATAATATTTACAAAAGAATTCTCAAATAAAACATTATTGAGAGTGGTTCGCTAAATCAATTTTCATTGGCCCATAATAATATTTTTCATTGTTAGAGAATTCTACCGATTGAAATCTTCTTTCTCTCATCTCTTCAATCGTTTTCCCCGCAAAAAAACAAACCGAAAGAAATTTAAATTAAAATAAAATAAAAAATTCCAAATCTTGAATTAAAACAAACCCAATTAAATTTAATTAATAAATAAAATAAAAAAGGAAATGAGATTTCAATTGATGTATGTAGTGATATAATTGGTCAAATAGAACATAGATGAATGGACCTGCACTCAAGAGTTCACAAATAAGAATGCATAAAATAAAACTTAGACAATTGGATTTTGTTTAAAAATTCGTAGCATGATCTTTTCATTTATTCTAGACCCATTAAATGATCAACATGGTTTCGTAACCATTTTAAATAATCCCTATGGTCTCATTCAACGCAGCTACCGCCCTCATTTGGCCAAGTAAAACTCTATTTATGAGTTCAATGTTAGTATATTAAAACTGCACTATGAAATTTCGTTTGGGCTAAAAATAGAATTTTTAATTAAAATCTAATTTAAATTAGACTATAGTTATTAATTAATTAATACTAAACAATTAAATCTATTATTAAACTTAATTAATTAAAAATTATATATTAACATAATTAAATTAATTAAAAATAAATAAATTAATGATTAATTAAAATGTTATTATATTAAAATATTAAAACTGTATTATATAAAAATTATAATTAATATATAATGATTATAATATTAATATAATATTATATTCTAATTAAAAATTAAAATACAAAATTTTAAGATTATTCACGTATTATCGTGAGGAGGGTGGAGAGTATGGAGTTATAAGGAGTGGAGGGTATGGAGGGATAACAGAAGTCAATGGAGGGATGAGGAGAGGTGGAAGGAAAGTGACATGAGGGATAAGGATGAGGTGGATGGAGTGTGAGGATGAGGTCATGGTGTTGGGAGGAATAAGAGCGAATTAAAAAAAAATAGTATTAAATCTTATTACTCATCGCATTTTCAATAGCAAGATTGCAAGTTTTGAATGAGATGGCTTAAAAAAATATAAGATATTTGATGAGGAGGAAGGAAAGTGACGTGAGGGATAAGGATGAGGTGGATGGAGCGTGAGGATGAGGTCACGGTTTCGGAGAGAAATAAGGAATGAATTAAAAAACTTAATATTAAATCTTCTTTACCCCATCGCATTTCCAAATTGCAAGATTAAAGTTTTGAAATGAGGTGCTTTAAAAATATAAGATATGCGACAGACATCGCATATTTTTAAAGCACCCTCATTTCAAAACTTGTGATCTTACGATTTGGAAAAATGCGGCGTTACAAGACTTAACAAGTTTTTTTTTTTAATTCATTACCTATTCCTCCTGACATCGTAACCTCACTCTACACCCATCCAATTCTATTCTTATCCCTCACATCACTTCTCTCTTCCACATTGCAAATTTTCATCGCAATAATTTTAAAATCAACAATTTTTATTTTTTTGGAGTGCATTTTTATTTCGGTGCTTTTGAAATTGAGATTTTTGGAAGGAAAGAGGTAATGTGAAGTGGGTCCTATCGTGGAAAATCCTACAAATTGGACTACAACCACTTTGCAATTTTGGGTTTTAAATTTGGTAATTTGTTTTAAAATTATAAATTGGAGTAAACTACCAAGATCCCAAAAGTTTTTCAAACTGTTCTACAATTTACCGGGTCATTTCGTAGAATCGTTAGTGAGAAAATGAAAAAGTGAAAATATTAACTAAAAGCTTAATATTTACATTAAATACATTATTGAACTAAATTAATTACAAAAAATTGAATATTGACACATTTTTTACATTTTTTACCCATGCGAATACCTAATGATCAAACTTCAAAAGAGTGTCATTTACAAACCGGTTGACCAAATGAGGCAAAACAAGTATCGACAGCTTGCTAAAAAATTGAATTCAATGAAACTATTTAATAAATCCGATAAAAATGAAAAATGACAAAATCGTAGGACAATTAATTTAATGAAAAACATAAAAGGTGCTAGCCAAAAATTAATAAAAAGGATCCCCAATATTGAAGTAAATAATTCAAAAATAGGAGATGTTGGGGTTTCTCACAACACGAGACACACTTCAGAGAATGACCATTATCTCTCGATTAAAGATAATGAATTTTACTTTACCCAAAGGTTAAAAATAATGGAAATCATGAAATCGTCCAACAAAGAAACATTCCAAGGGTCCTACATAATAGATTAAGTAGTATGAGTTTATAAAGATAAGTACTTAAAACACTTATAAAAGTGATGAATCCAAATTTAAATTTGTTTAAACTTTCTCATATGAAAAAATAGAAGAAGGTAGAGATATGAGTTTTTGATAAAGCATATATCCATTTTATGATTGGTCTTTGACATTGCTTTTGTTGCCAATGAGCTCGAACAATACCCTGCCGAAGTTGTCTTTTATGCCATACAAGCCTAGTCCCCGCTCCGCGAGCGTCCATAGCCCCGACGCCCAGTTTACTTGTATTTCCTATGCCTCTTTAATCACCCTTTTCGATAAGCGCATTTCAGCTTTTATTTTATGATGTATTTGGAGTGAAAGAGGCGGGATGGTAATAGAGATTTATTTTTGCACGGACATACGATTACATAATGTTAACTCCAAATTATTTCCTCGCAACTATCAATCGCAGGAATTTATGTGAGGTGGGAGGATTCATTATATTCAACTCAAACTCGCTCTTTCTGAAAAATAAATCCAATACCTTGCAGAGATGTGTTCCTCTATGAAAGGATTTAAAGCAAGATAGTTTTATGGTTGCATAAAGATATGCCTAAAATGATAATTGAAATTGGATCGAAATAGATAGAGAAATATTCCCCATGTTTAGCACCGTTATATAGTAAGAAAATTTTTTTTCTCGTCAATCATGGAAGAGTCACCGAAATCAAAACAAAAACCGAAAGTAAAGGAAAAGAATTCCTAAACTAAAGTAAGAAAAGAAATCAATAAACAAAAATAAAAAATAGGAAAAGGTGGAAGGTAAAAGAAAAATCCAAATTTAAAAGATGAACCCAACAAGACTTCTTATATGAATGTCTCAACAAAAGAGATAAAAATAAGCATATGTAAATTCATTCCTATGTTGAGATTTAAAATATTTTATCTTGTGGAATTATACGAAATGGAGTCTTCAAAATGTAGAGGGAAAATAATATCGATGATAGATAACAAGCAAAATGAGAAGTCTCTCGTCCGTTGCAAAACTTTCTTGCTTAAGTAAAACCCCCGCAAAGCATCTTAACCATTTTATAATAAAAAGTAATGCTTAAAGAAATAGACTAGAGGTCCTATAAACTCCCCTAATTTAGTTGATTCGATGAGGCTTATTATCGTTTCTCTTAAGAATCTCAAAACAAATTGATCAAAAGAGAATGAATTTCTAAAATTGATCTAGAAGTGTGAAAGGTTTATAAAGACCCGTAAAAATGAATTTCTAAGATCAAGAAATGAAAATAAATGAAAGTGGGCTCCATGAAATTACCATTGGAGAATTGTATTTAATCTTACATAAGAGATTATTTTCTCCAATACAAGTTAATTTCTTCCTTTAATTAGAATTGGAAACATGAAGAAGTCGAATTGATTAAAATCTTATCGACTCAAAATCATTATTTATCGAATCTAAACTAAAAGCAAGCAAAGAACTAAAACAATGTTTCATGTTCAATGAATCGTAAATAAATCGAATCCACTATAAATGTGGATGAAAATATGTTTTTTTTTAATGAATTGAAGGATGAATTACCCTTGCTTTTCCATTCGAATTTATATCAACCGTAAAATATTGAAGTTGATTTAAAGTCCCAAATAATGTAGCAATTATGTATATGAAGATGAATGAAATTTTTATATGATAAGTATGGAGTGATATATCAAAATAAAAGAGAATTAAAATATGAATTAACCAATGGTTTATTACCTTTACCCGTTCCAAATTCCCTTAAGAGTGAAGGAGATTGCCGAGAAGAGTAAAATAAGCACATGTACATACAATATGAAGAATGTATATCCCTTTAGTCATAAAGTCATCCCTATGAATGAATAATCGTACTTAGCCAAAATTATGATTAAAAATATATCCAAGTTTTGGACCACCATGATAACATGAAAGTAGCATATATATTAAAAGATAATCGAACAAGACTTCATGTATACATAGTGAAATATCATAATGAACCGACTGTGTGACCCGTGAAGATTTCAATCTGATTTTTCTCAAGTTTTAAGTTTCGAGAAAACTAAAAAGCAAAACATAAGAGCTCAAGTTTTCCAAAAGATATATGGACAAAAATTTGATAAATAAAGATCTTGCTTGATACTGCTTCCGATGACATTTGTTTTTAGAAGTTTAATGAAATTTCCTCTTCCGAGACAAGAAGTTCGTATTTAAAACATGAGGGCGCAAGACCTGAACAAGAGCTTTTATGTAACTTTTACAAATAAAACTTATGATATTAATCATGTCTCGATAAGAAATGTTTGATAAATGAATAATGTAAAAATATTGTTTTCACCGAAACATTCTCATATCAGAGAAAATTTCGTAAAATTCTATAAAAATAACCTAATGACTTTCATTCCAATAATGAAAAATTAAATTTCAAAAATGATTGCAAGAGCACTTACATTTACCTTTAAAATAAGTTTCAAGGAGAGGGATTCAATATTTAATAAATATGAGAATAAATCACGTGTCAAATATCTCAAAATCCTTTTCCGAAGCTAAAATCAATTTTACAAAATTCAAAACCAGAAAATTCCAATGAAGATAGTAAAATAAGGGTTATTTTCTTTGCTAAATATGATAGACAAGATAGTAGAAAGACAAGGAAATGTGAAGATTGAAGAAGTAAATCTTAGAATTTGTTTTAAATGCTTCGATATAATACAAACCCAAGAGTTTAATAAGCGAAACAACTTTGAAATTTTGAGGAAAACTTTGAAAAATGAAAACAGAGGATTGGGATTTCAAATCTCATCAATTAGAGGCTCTAAGTTCCTTTGAAAGAAATGAATATAACTAATTGGGAAAACAATTTTGTGAGGTGATACAATGATTCAATCTATCTTGGAAAATTGTAATATTTGGAATAGCATAGATAAAATCATGGATAACATCATTCACAAAGAAAGCATACAAATTTCTTTGATTTGTAGCAATTTAAAATAACGAGTACAAGCATTTCATTCCGCCCACTAATGAGAGGTGGAACATGAAAATGTGTGTCCACATGGTGTTTCGTATAGGTTAGCACCTCACCCCATTGCCTATCGTGTTTCTTATCAGTATAAATTAAGAGTTATGACTTTCACTCTTGTTGACATGCTACCGAGTGTTACATAACAAGTATACGTACAATGACAAGAGAGGCATATATCGCTCTTATCGTACTCCATCATCTTAGAAAAAATCTTGATTGAGTTTTGTGATGCGAAGACAATCATGGCGATGGAAAATTTGTGATATGAGCATGTGCAATGGGAAACTACAAATATCGTAGAACAGTCATAATGTATATTGGATCATAGTTGTATCGATATAGGAAACACATATATTATTTTTTGTGATAAAGGTGAATGCGATAAATGACGTGGTTCATTTGTGGACCTATTGACTTTATAAGAGATCGACGATCAAAATGTTTGAGCACGTGATGTAACATTGTTTATATGCGTATATGCGATAAAGAACAAGAATCCGATAGTTTTATTATATGGATTTAATTTTCATATCGGATTTAGGACATCGAACCTTTAAACACATGCCCCTATCAAAATTGCAATTTATCAATGGACGCAAAATCTTTCGTAACCGAGTTTAAATGTCGTATTGGGTGTAAGGTTGTGTGACATCACAATTTCTAGCGAAGTCATTTTTATCGAGAATGGGAGAGAAGGAATATCCGGGGACTCTGTACCGCAGGTTTGTTATTGGGAATGGCAGAAGAGTTTCTCCCATCAAATACCGCAATACAAACATTATGATACTGATGATGCAATGCTCAAGGAAAAGGTTCATAAGAGATCATAGGGAATGGGAATATCGAGGGAACACAGATACTGGAGTATGTTCATTCGATAATCTATGTTATGAAAATTTCAATATTATGATGTGCCATATATGGGCCGATGATTTCTCGAAGTATTTAATTCAAAAATAAAGAGACTAATTTAACTTTGCTTTTAAATGAATAACCCTTTAATAATTTAATTAACTCGTCGAATATCGGATCGGAAAGTAATTTATCAAACTTATAGAAGAGAGTTATGAAATATAATGGATTCGACATGACTCTTCCGAAAAATTTACTAATAACTACCAAGATTTCAACGAACAGAAGCAAAATTAGATAATCCCCAAATTTAGACGAAATCATAAATACTTCCTTGAACATGTTGTTGATTTGAAGAAAAGGGTTGGTTGCTTGCTTACTCGCATCTACATAATCGCGGCAATGAAGACCTAAAGAAACAAAACAGAAATAAGAAATAACCTTCAAAAAGTCAAACTAACAATAGATGAAGATGAACCTTAAACTAAGTACTTGGAAGAAATTGTAAATTTTACCTCATGACCCTGGAATTTCTCCTATGTCGATTATCATCTACTTATTTAGTTTTATTGAAAAGTAATGAGTTTTGGAATCTGCATCATTTCTAAATTTACATTAGGAGGGAAAATGGGGTGAAAATGAGCTCTCTAAACTGCTAAGCTTAGTTGCTCCTATGAATTTCTTCATATGATTTTTTAAAGCAATCTTGTCATTGTGATGTGAGGTTTTAAAACAAGACAATCTGTTATTCATAAGATTCTACATTTTTAAAGCTACTTTTCCAACAAAGGAAAGGGGATGCTGAAAATTTTAGATTTATTACTTGCTTATTAAAATTTTGAATAATAAAATAAATGAAAACAGAAAAGAAAATTAATTCATTCTTATTTCAAATTTACTTAGCGAAACATGACTAGGTATAGCTACATTTCCAATGTAACCACTCTCTCATTTTAATTTTGATTATGTATATGTAAAACATTAACACCAAGACATAAATATAACTAAATTAAGAAAACTAATTTCAAAGAAGAATGTATACTTATTGTTATAGGCTTATTTACAATCACCCTCTCTTGAAATTTCTTCCAACTCGAACTTGAATTAGATCATAGAAATTTGGATGGATTTCAATTATTGATCGAAGTAGGTCTAAAAGAGGGGATGAAGTGCTGCATTGTGAAAAAAAAAATTTAGATAATGGCCCCAAGATTTTGTTAGTGTTATGTTCAAGTGTTAATTATTAACAATTTTCCGTGAAGGAAAATTTTCCAAATGTATTTCAAATGGATCAATGAAAAAACGGATGGAAGCCCGACAGATCCAAAGAAAGATTATTAATTGAATTATATTGTTGGCCATATTGTGAAAATACACTTTCGTTGGCATTGCTTTTAAGCAGGAACAAGGTAATTAGATAAGAACTTCAACATCAATTGGAATTGGAAGATAAATAGCTCTTGATGTTTATGATTATAATTTGAATCTTGATTTTTCCATTGAGCCATCGCTTCAATTCGAGTGTTCAATATTGAGTTGCTCAATATGTAATAACATAAAGTATTTCAAAAAATTGAAAACTAAAACAAAATAAATACAGTTAAACAAAACAATGATTAACAATAACAAAATTGAATCACGCTTTACACTAGTGTTACAAATTATTGTTACAACACACCAACTGATTTAAAGTAATTTCCTCTTCAAGCAAGAATTGGGCAATAACGTGCACTGAATGACCGCTAATACCAACTTGTGAATTCAGAGAGGGCTATGACTATGAATAGGAATGCGCTTCGATCATCAATAAAATCATATATCAAATTAATTTTTGAATAAATTAGGAGTATGACACTGTTTTAAAATGAAAACTATTTGAAACATTAGAGTGTTCTTCTATTTTCACATGTGATTAAACTGATCATGAGGATTCAATCAGAAAGAAACCAAATCAAGATTCCAATGTCAAAGTAACTATCATAAATGGAGAATTTCCTTCGATCTTATTCAATGTATCAAAACAAGAAGGAATATTGAGCTCATGTTTAATAATGCCGTAAGAATGATCAATTAATTTTCTAGTCTTGGATAAAACCAATTGGAAATTAATTAAATTCGGGTCACGGTAAAATATATTTAAAGTGAAGATAGGGTAAAGTTCTATTAGGAAAAAATATTAGGATAAAGGAAAATATGAGTTTCAAACATTGCATTTGAAAATGTCTCTATTTGAGAACTCTTGTCTATTTTCATTGCAAATTTCAAATTTACATCATTACATGGTTATCTGAAGCCAAGAATGTGGTCATTGGCCCCGAATTTGACATTTGCTAATTTAAAAGACCAAAATTTTGTATAGTCATGTGGTCTCATAATAATAGGATTCACAATTTTTTAATTGACTTCTATCAGTCTTTTGGTATTATGTAATATACTTAAGTCAGTAAGTTGTTTTCCCATATTAGAAAATAAAAATGTAAAGATGGTAAAAGTCCTAAAAGAAAAATCAAAGCATTTAAAAGAAAATATAAAAAAAGAAAAAGTAAAAATGGAATTCAAACACAAAAAAGAGATAAGAATAAAACATGAAAGTGATGCAAGTCAAAATGCCACTACTAGTTACTTTTTTACCCAAAATAAATGATTATGTGCTTGTTCAAAATGCCATAATCCATGATTAGGTCAAATAGCTTAGTCTCGACTTTTCATTTCCTCAAATTTCATGTCGATAGATGATAACAAAGATTCAGCTGGGCCTACTTAATCTTGCGTACAAGTAGTTAGTAGATAATAAATGAGAGTCATATAGTTTAAATCAGAGCTCGGGATGAACATGTTATAATTAATATTTTCCTATTTTTTAAAAGAAAATGGATAAGGGTTTGTGTTTTTCTAAATGCAACTGCTGCAAATAAAGGAAAACAGAATAAATTACAGAAGAAAGCAGTTTGCTGAAGGCATGGATAAACATCATTTAAAAGGTTATTAATTTCCCCTCAATAATGTGTTCAAGATTAAATCCTTTAGTCATAAAGACCTTGTTACTCGATTTTGTGATAAGATCCACGTCTTAATGACCGTATTGGCACCAAGGTATTGGATTCCACCTCATTGAAACCTCTTTCCCCTTCATAAAAACTATTTTCCCTTCACATCACTCATCTTTCTCACTAAAACCCTGCTTCAAGTCAAAATGCATAATCACCTCCTAAGTAAAAAACCCCTAAAATGCACTTATTCTAAGTTTTTAAGTGTAAAATGTTAATATTGTTTCTCACTATGAAAATCTCCTTACTTAAAATTATGTTTCTTAAATTATATCCTATGTATTTATTTCTACATTCATTTCATTATTAACATACTAATATAAATGTATTAATTCTTTTTACATACTTCCTTTTCATCTTCGTAGTATATAATAATTATTTTATATTAAATAATCCAACCCATATTTTATTTTTTAACCTATGCTTCTTATTTTTCCCCGCGTGAATTATTATCCTCATTCTCTACAGGTTAAAAGTATTTCTATTATATAAATAACCTACCAATGTTTACATTCCACTCCATATGCATTACATTGGTTAAATAACATTAAACTCGCACATCACATTTCGCACACAAAAATTTATAATAAAAATATGTTTTAATATATAATTCAATCCCATCGCATTAAAAGAATCCTTGCCCCACGCTCATTACCCTACATCTTCATTATTAAAATCCCGAATGTTCGCTTCCACCAAACAAATCCAACTAACAGATCTCCCATCGCAAATCTTCACATGTATTATGAACAAATTGAAATTTGCGATAAAAGTTGTTTTAACAAGCTTTCCTCCACGCGCCTACATTTGTATCGATCATACCGATTCACACAATACCATTTACCGCTTTAAACCATGCAAAACCACTGCATCAATTCCTCCTCCAAGCCTAAACCGTCTCGATTTGAAATGACCTAGTTAATGAGATCATCGTTTAACTCAAATTCATTATAAACACCAAAATGTATGCATTTTCAAGCCTTTTCTACCTTTTACTCGTAAATTTTCCATCGATAGAACACGTTGCCACCCTTGTTTTAGTGGATAAACCAACAAGACTCAAACTAAATTCATTGTAAGTCAGGTCACCTAAAAGCCTCTAGATTGCATTTAAAAGGTTACATCAAGCTGCTTTCAACTCCTGAAGAAACTCCTTTCTCAAGAAATTCCTAAAATCGCAGTACCGTTGAATTGAAGCCTTTAAGCCTCGTTTGCCTAAGGAATAGCCATATTGCCTCAAAAATTCATCTCTCGAGCATTCCCTACGCTTATGAAGTCGTAATTTGTTTTCTTTTAAAAGCAAAAATCTAATTGAGTTTAGGAATCATGAGACCTTAAGAAGCTCCTCTAAGTTACCCAAAGCCTTTCTACAATACCAAAAGCCCTTTTGCATAAGGCCGAACGTTTTAGGATTTTTTTTTCTATCAACAATTTTTACAAAATAAAAAAACCCTTGATATCTTTTTCCTCAGTTCAAAATGTTAATAAATTGGTTTTTAAAGCATAATTTATAGTTTCCGTAGCTGCAGTAACCATAAAATTATAATTTTTTCAATCCAATATGGAGTCTTCGTTATACTTAAATCCTTCTCAGAATAGTTTAACTTTTTATTAGTATGTGTTAAAGACCTAAAAATAGAGTTTTAAAGATCAAGAGGGGTTAAATTGTTAAAAACCTATCAATGGAATCTAAAAGCACAATCTTCAGTCAATCCACTACAATCTCCTATTATAGACAGGAACAGGCCCTATCGACAGATGTGGACTGAAATCATAGATCCAATGATTGAATTTAACCTTCTTGAGCTCCACTGAGCCAAGAGAAATCCTTGGACCAAGTAGATGATGTGCTTGTTTGGGAATCTAATTTTTCCAAGTATGTTGTTCCTCACACCTACTAATGCTCAAGCCATCAACATTGTGTCAAACTCATTATTCCCGCATCAAAGAGCCATTGTAAATTATAGTAGCGTATTATTTATCATAACAATTGAATCTATAAAATAAATTGTTTAATAACCTCAACTTCACTAAATTCCTTTATTCATTTATGATCCACAAAGTCTCTATTTGGAGTTAGATTTTTCCAAAAGATTTAAACTTTTCAAACATTTATTCTCCTATGGTAGTCCCCATGCTTAACCCTCCATATTCCTCTTCTAAATTCTTTAAGGAACCAGTATATATTATTCAATGTTGTCTTTTATCCTTGGTTACTTCACTAATGAACACATCAATAATTCATACTTGCTTTTCTGTTCATTTTTGTGTCCAGTCAACCCTTTAATCATCTATACTCTTTCCTATATATATTATTTATAGAATCCATGAACAGATTATTAAACTACCCAGTGGAATGTGTCTTTAGGTACAATTTTCATTTCTCTTCCATATGTTCCTCTACTTTCACTTATGCTCATAGCCTTTCAAAAGATGGATGTAGAAGGAAATGCACAACAAGTTATTTTTCCTGACCTCCTTGATTTTACAAAAGGGGAGTCAAATCGAGTTTACATATAAAATTTACAGACCATTTATCTGATCATCGGGTAAATATGCTTAAAAACAAATACGTTAAATCCAGAACTGCTGGTGAAATCAAGAGGGTTTTGCTAGCTTTACTTATCAGCAGACATGTGATTGGTATTTATACCAAATCACACCTGAAGTAAGAGTTTATGGGTCAAACCCTTATCTTTACAAGTTTCCAAAAAAGTATTTACCAAAGAGATTGTTTGCTTTAGAATATACAAGAGCAAATTCTAAATTTACCCAGACCACAAAGAAGAAAACCCAGCTTAAAAATGAAAACCAAGGGGTCCTTTCCATATGGAATAAATTAGAAGGGCGAGAGGTAGCAAGCTGTGTATTGTTAGAGTACAAATTCAAGGAAAGTTTTTGCACTAAGGATCCACATGGTATAATCATCAAGATGAGAGTTATGTAAATTCAACTCCATACATTCATGAGAAAAAGTCTCATATTTGTGCAAATTTTTCAAACCAAACAGAATGGCTGAAAACATTTAGAAGTTGTTAGTGGCAAGGATACTACTACACTTTCAACACTCCAGCCAGATATTTAAACAGAAAAGAAATAGGAAGAAGGCCTACATCAAACTACCAGAAACCAAGTTTAAACTCAAGTACAACAAGAAACCAAAGATCAAATCAGAGATAAAGAAAAGAGAAGTGAGATTATAGACATAAAGATTCCGCAGAAAGATGATCGTGCTTCTGCTGTTGAAAATGAACAAATAACCTACAACTTCCAATACAAAATCGATTCACAACAACAGGAGGAAGTATCATCAAAATGTATTACATAAAGATATGACACAATAAAGTACAAGGAGATTAAATCCAAAATGATAGAAATTAAGAATGAAATTATCTTCAACATTTGAACACTCAGTATACAAAAGCTACTTTGTACCTTTGATTATAAGAATGAAGAAATTATTAATGTCAGTGTTTCCCAACCTATACAAATTCCTAAACAATCAAGTTATAAAAAGGTTGATTTTAGTACCAAAATAAGACATTCATCCATTGGACCAAACTGAATTCTGGCCAAGCAAAGTCTGGAATGACATATTCCACAATGACTACAAAACAATGAGTGCTCAAAAACTCCATAATGCTTTGACAAATGTGAAAGATCATATTAAGATATGCCTATCATTTCACAAAGACACTAATCAAAATATTTAGAGTGAGTTAGTGATCAAGTGGTTATGCCTCTAATGTAAAAGTCACAGAAGAACTAATAAAAAGAAAAAAATGTTGATACTACATAAAGAAATAATTGAAATTACCTCACAGTATCCAAGAATAAGGAGATTCACATACCAAGCACCAAAAGATGAGATGATGAATCTCACATGGCATATGACAAGACAAATTAAAGAAATGGAGATTGAGATGGACACCAGTCCAAGAAAAGAAGCCTACAAGAAAAATGTCCTCACATCAGACCATACAAGACAATGAGCAGCCATAACCACTCAGTAGCGTAAGACCACTCAAAGGTCTAACGTACACAGCTTTAACTTCATCTACTACTCGCCATCGAGTCTCCTACCAGTGTACCGGTAAATCACAGAGGCTGCTAGCACTAATAAAGGAAATGGAGACATGTCCATACAAAATAATGAAATATACAGTTTAAAGAACAAATAAGAATCTTGGAAGTGATACATGAAGTCAACATATCAATGCTAAAAACCCAAGAACAAAAGTGTTAAAAGAAGTTATGAAATAAACTGAAAAGTTAGGCCAGGTTAACCATGAAAGAACCCATGGCATATATTAAAAAGAATTAGGTCCAAATACTGGTCAATTAGTCAATGATACTTCTGCTATTCATACAGTACCAGAACAAAAGGATTTTCTCAGCAAACAAAGAAGAAATACAAAGGACCAAAGAGTGAACGGCAAGCAAACTACAGAACTGGAAATTGCTGAAAGTCTCAAATCTAAAAATAAACAAGAACTAGACGAAATAGGAATAACAATGACATAAACTATTCTTGAGGTAAGAAAAGCATCAAAAAGAATTTCCGATGAACAATCGAGGAATGTCAAAATATGGATAAGTGGCCATCACAAGATTCATGGTGAAATTCTGACACTTGAGGTAAGGATTCTCCAAATCTTCTGCAATCAATGATAAATGATGAAACAAGAAGATTATAATAAAAAGATATGGAATTTTCAAAAGAAGAGGTGAAACAAATGATTGGCAGATCCTAACAGCAGTAAAGTCAGACAAAGAGTTTGTAATTTGTTTTTATTCAGAAAGACAGATGAAATAAAACACTTTTGTACACAAGTCAACCTCAGAAACATATTTAGTTTACTATAAAAACTTTCCAGATACTCATGAAGATCAAATTACTTGCAGAATTTCAGGGTAGAAGCTACAGATTACTCTGAAAATCAGTTTACAGAAATAAAAATAAAAAATGAAAGTTGCTATTTTTACTACACAAGAACATTCTTAAACAAAGAAACAATTTTTAGCAACAAAGTATCAGGTCACATCAAGAAAGAGTATTAGATGAAAAAGAAGTTCCAAAACTGATTTAAGATCAAATTTATTAGCGGGAGGGGACACCCTTTAACCGTCCAACCTAGCCCAACCAAACAAAGTTATTTAATTTCAATAAATAGACAATAGCAATTTGTTAGGGAAATTGTCACTATATTTTTTGTAAAAAGATATTTATTTTCCAAGAAAAATTCAAGATTATTCTTTCAGGATATTTTGTAATTTTTTGTATAAATACTTCATCATTTGAAGTATTGAGTGTGGATTAACTGTCGAATATTTCTATATTTGTTATATTATGAAACCAAGGGTTTTTGTATCAAGTTCAAGTCAACAACACTGATCTCAAGCAATAAAGCATCATATTTGAGGACCCATGTGTTGGGCCACCGAAGGCTGTATTATTTTCTAATGTTATTTGTCAATTCTCTTATGTTTTTCATCCATTCATGAATGTGTTCTAAATTTTAATGTGAAATTAGGAATCATAGTATCAAAATTTGTTAAAAGCACTGTTATTGACCGATTTTCATTTAAATGTTTTTCATCGATATCCAAACTAGGGAACCCTTAATTGCCCTCAATTTCGATCGAATTTCACCTTTTCACTCCTTATCCTAGATTAAATACCCTTATTTGCTCTTTATCCCAATTAAAACCATTTCACCATCAAATTTTTGAAGATATGAAGTGACTCTACTATCTTGCCTTGTAAAAATTTGCCTTTAGACTCGTATCCGATCTCGTCTACTGACATATTGACTCACTTTTCCTCTAATGGATTACAAAGATCTACGCCTATCCATCTCTATGATTTTCCCCACCAACTCAAATCAAAACCCAAAACCAATTTTCCCCATATAACCAGCTTCAAAATCGAATATAAAAACAAAATTAAATCTTATAGAGAGAGCTCCCTCTAAGCATTAGGAAGGCTAGATCCCAAAGCTTAAAAGTAGGTTTGTGGTCATTTCGATATTCTTTAAACTATAATAAAAAATCTCACAACTTTAAGAATTTGCCAGAGTGATAAATATTAACGTTTAATTCCACTAGGGGAACTAACCAATCTTCAGCTTTTAAAATAGATCTTAAAAAGGAAATATTTTCATTATCTTTTCACCTTAAGATTGTTTTTTAATAAGTCATAAGCATATTTTTCATAAAAATGTATCTCCATTTAAGAGTTCACTATACCAGTCAAATCTAGATCCACAACTCGATGTCATAGTAGATCATCCTGACAAGAATTAGGAAAAGAAAAATGAAAGAGGAGATTTGTGTAATAAAATTAATAACAAAGCAAATTCCTTCCAAAACAACTATCAAGTTTACAAGACATAGAAATTGATTTGAGTTTTAACAATTTTTATTCATAAACAAACTTAAACTGGTTTACATAGGCAATTTATAGATCCCATTTTATTTCTTACTTATCGAAACTAAGAATAGAAACCGTTCTGCAAGAGATTCGAGGAAAATATTTTTGAAGTTTATGATAAGCTTGATGCAACAATTGCTACTTTGATTGGTTAAAATAAGATGAAGCTTATTTTCAATATCTGGGCTAAATCGAGTGCTTTATCATCCTATACCCCTAAACCTTCTACTACCATTTAGATGCTAGACCATAGAATCAAGTTTCATCTCTATTCACTACCACATCATCCATTATTTCCACCACACTTCATTCCACAGTTCATTTTTTCCCACAACCATTTCAACCCAGAATATTATTCCCATCCTCCACCACCTCAAGTCCATCCACTTGTTTTCTTCTCGCATTTTCTAACACATCATTCTTATTCCCAAGCACCTCTTCATATATACCAACCATCTTTCACATCCTCAACCACATTTTCCAAGACATCTTCTTATATTCCAATCTCATCCGCAATTTCTTTAACTACATCAAATAGTAAAGCACTTCTTACCTCTTCACCAAGTACTTCCAACTTACCTCCTAGCCAAGCTAGAATCCAAGCCATGGTCGAAACATATGCTCTCTGGGTCCTACCAAAGACTATTAAATGACATGCCCCAGATTATCAAAATAAAATACCTCAATTTGATGCAAACACTAACATAATCGCCCAACAACATGTTAATAAGATGACAGACTATTTTGAAATTCATGAAATATTATTGATGTCCAAATGAGACTCTTTGCCCAAAATTTAACTGTGAGGGTAAAAAAATGGTTTAAGGTTTAAATGCTATTATATTGCTGATTTAACAGCTTTTTCTAAGGAAGTTGTTTCCAAATAGATGGAAAAGAAGAAAAAATCCATTACAAATCTTATCTAAATTTGAAAATATAAAAAAATAGCACCAAATGAAATGTTAGCTTCAAGATTATTGTATCAGGATATAACAAAAAGATTATAATTCAATTCCTCACAATCTAAATCTCCTCCAAATCGTTCTTATCAAATTCCCTAATGGATTTGACACCGATATAGCCTATCAACGAAGAGAGAGAAATCCGCAGACCCGTAGAAGATGCAAAGTAAATGTTGTTAGTGTAGAGGCAAACCTAATAGCAAAAGCAGCCAGATTAAGGAGTGAAAGAAAGTAAACAACAAAAGAAGAGACATCTACTTCGTATTTAAAAAATAGATCAATTAGCAAAAACATTAGAGAGAGTGATGGATAGATTAGATAATGAAAATAAAGCCATAGTGGGATAACCAACAACAAGAACTTCAAATTAGAAATCCCAATTTCAAGAAAAACACCAACACCGGAAAATCTAGAGAATCGCACCGACCAAAAAATAAGACCACCTTTCCGAGAGACAACTATGATGAAATTTCTCATTAAAATGAAGATGATGAATACACCATAAATCTAATAGTATTAATGAATATAACACCATTTTTCTTACACAAGAAGAACAAGAGTTATACGACCCATAAATAACTACAATTAGATTCTGTGAGTTTTTTATTGCGGCCAAGTTATGAGTTTGCTATCACCATACATAAGAAATATAACCTTAGGAGCAAAAAAATGTAGAGCCTTCTATTAAGAAATACGTCCAAACACAAACAAAGAAAACAATAGAGGCTCCTACCACTAAATGTCTCTGGGTAAATTCTCTCAGGAAACCAAGAAAAACTCTACCAACTAAAAAGATTCAAGTCCTAAAATTTCACCTAATCCCAAAATTGTTGACACTGAAGGAAGATGTTGTCCAAAACATCAATAGATTCAATAAAAATTCTGTTGTCGCTAAGACAACTAATTCTCGCTAAAACAACAATTAGACTCCAAAACATCTACCGATTCGGAAGTCGCCAATGCGAAATAAATTACCTAAAAATACACCGTAAAAAAACATCTATCGTTTCTCAAACTCGTTCTTAAAATAAATGTAAAAATAGTAAGACAAGAGAAATACAAACAGAAAATGAGAAAAACAATTGTAGAAAAAGAAGACAAACCTACCCAAAATACTATTACAAAAGAAGAAATACTCCCACTAGGAAAATCACAAGCTCGTTTTAACATCCAGCTGAAATTTCCAATTAAAGATACCAATTCCTTTCGATGCACTGGTAAAACATGACCTATACAAAACACCTATCACCGAAACTCAAATATGAATGATGAGAAGATTTAGTAAATCTAAGTGATGATCAACCAAAATTAATCTTTGTCCCGATGTTAATGGGAAACACCTAGATGGGAGTGCCTCCACCGTTTTACATTAGCTTAATTGTTCATGATCGCATTTTTACATAATGCAATGTTAGATTCGTGCTTTCACACACCGAATGCGAAACAATAATGGAAACCCTAATTAGACATCACTAGACTCATAAATATCTCTTCTCATTCGATTCCCGAAATAAAGTGAAAAGTTTAGGTTTGATAAAAGATTTATCTCTAAGTATTTATTCAATATCTTGGAAAAATAATAGCTGCGGGACATTGTAGTAGTCGACATACCTGCTAAGTATGGAATTTGTTCGGCCATGGGAGCCAATTACAAAGATCTCTACAACTTGATATGTCTTATGCAACGATATCATTGTATTTTGTCCAACCAAAGAAATTTATAGGGAAACATTGATGAAGTATATGGTTAGTAGTGTACAAAGACCAAGAAATTATCCCTGCTCATACCACACTTAGTGACATGGATCATTCATTTTATGTAACTTTGAAAACTAGAATTGAAAACAATACCGAACTAAAAGAGAAAAACAAAGCACCAGACAAAGTTGAAAACATTTTTTTATGAATCAATATAAAATTTGATTGCATGGCTTAGTCAATAAATTAGGAGCAAGGAGTCGGAGTTTGGATACACAACATGGAAAACAATCAAAGGCAGTAAGGTCAGTGCTTTTAGACTAAATTTCAAATGTACAACAATATGGCTAAATATGAGGCTCTTATTTTAGGGCCGTATATTGTTAGGAATTTCAGAGGTAAAAGAGTGGCTAATTATGGGATACCTTGAAAGTTAATCAGAAACAGACAACTGGAGAATATTATGTTTATAATCCAAGATTGGCCGATATAGAGACATTGCTTAGACGGTTAAAGAACCTGAATGTGACTCTTCTCGCAATCCCAAGAAAACAGGAATGACACAAGCTCATTTTCATACCTGCTAGTACCCAGAACTGCCATTTCAACCAAATCATAGATACACCTTAAGTTAAACATATGCCTACAATTCCATACAATCTTAAATATTGGTAAATTTTCTCATAGATGAATATATTTATCATTTCATGAACAATGAAAGAGAATTGGTAAGTAGTAATATAAAGACAGATTGCTAGTAGATTAGAACTTAGATAGTGAAATTGAATTAAATAATGTAGATGTAAGAATTTAAAATTTCAATAAACCTACTAAATTTAGTCAATTAGACATAGATAATTTAGAAATAGTAGAAATTGAAGAGCAGACGATGAGAAACCGATATTTTAAACCTCAAAGACAACTTTTTACCTAAGGGATTAGCCTTTTAAGATCCGTTCTACCAATGATGTTGCAAGAAAACCCAAGATGGGAGCCATTAAGACCGATATTGAGGAGTATAATATAGGGACATAATTAAAAACCCAAGATGATTAAACTTTCAAAAGCTCTACCTCATGAAGAAAAAGTAAACACATAGCTTCGTTTAAGGAATTTCAAAAGATGTATTTTACTGGAGTTATGAGGACTTAAAATCCTATCACACTTAGAGCATACTACAACATAAAATACCCATAAAAGAAGATCAAAAACCATATTGCAAAACTTAGAAGGATCAATCATAAGCTGACGTTTTAATTGAGAAAGAGGTAAAGAGAATGCATGATGCCCAAATAATTGCACCAATCGCATATTCTCGATCGGGGTTTCTAATCCAGTTCCCACTAGGAAAAAAAAATGGAGAATCAAACCATGTTGATTTCCCATAAATTTAAATAAAGTGTCTTTAAAAGACAAATCACCCTCTCCCCAAGATGGATCACACCGCGCAGGGTGTTGGTTCAATCCATACCTATCATAGATGGATTCTCCGGATATAACCGCATTCTAGTCCAACGAGAAGACTCAAACTCAAACGTTTTTAATACTCCATGGGGCACTTTCATGTATGTGAAAATGCCTTTTGGGTTAATGAATGCAGAGCCACTTTTCAAAGAGCTATGGATACACTTTAAAGGAAATTATTGAATTCCTTTGTGATTTATTTAGATGACATTACCGTATTTTCAAAGACCGATAATGAACATTTAGACCAATTCGGTATGTTTTTTCAAATGCAGGAAATTTGGCATCTTCAAATCCCAAGAAGACTTTATTTGGATTGGAAGAAGGTAAATTATTAGGACATATTATATCTAAAGAGGGAATTAGATAGACCGAGTCAAAATAGAAGCTATTCTAACATTTTTCCTCCTAGGAATATTAAAGAATTACAAGATTTCTTGTAAAATTAACTTTCTTAAGATCTATCTCAAATATAGCTAAAATAATTAGAGTAAAATAAACAGTTTGTTGAAAAAATATTCAAGAATTAAAATGGACCGTGGAGGTAAAGCAATCATTCGAATCAATTAAAACAAGGCTTGATAAAAACACCAGCCCTTATAAGTCCCCGACTTAAAAAATATTTCATTATTTTTTCCTTTGCTTCATAACACACCATCGTCATAGCTTTACTACAAAAAAATGATTAGGGCTATGAGCATTCTATTGCTTTCTTTAGCAAATCACTCAAATATGCCACTTTAAAGTATAACATAATGGAAAAGTGCACTAGCATTAGTGAAATCCATCAAAGACTTTAGAGTATACATTTTATTCACGTATCATTGTTTATGTCCCAACACAAATAAAGGACATTCTAACACCGAATGGGCCTAATGTGGTAAAAGAGGCAAGTGAGCCACAATAATTTTGGAATATGACACAGAAATCAAACCAAACAAACTCATAAAAGCTTATGATTAACCAAAATCGCGTCGAATCAAATGTCATCTTTTAGATATTAATTTTACTCTAAACAGATGACTCCAGAAGAGATGGCAACTCAGTATACTAGCGAAGCCTTTTAGACTCACCATGGCATGCAAAATATTATATTTGTATTACCTAACTTACAAGCCCTCCTACATTATCAAGAACTAAAGCTAGATTTTTAAAATTAAAAGCACTAACATTTTTTATCGAGACAATGTGCACTCTTTTCGGAAAGATCATGGTGAATTTTATCAATTTTTCTTCTTGAAGAAGCCGACAAATTTTTGGAAGAATTTCACAGTGCGACCGTAGGGGATGATTCTACTAAGATTACCTAGAAAATCTCAGAGTCAAGCTTACCGGCCTACCTTTGTTCAGAGATGTAAAAAAGTATGTGACTCTGTTTACAAGTGGAAAATCTTTGAAGGAAAGAAAAGCCGCTACCTCGCTCTTAAAACCCATCTCAACATAAATTCCTTTTCAACAATGTAAATCTGATCATTGGTGAAAATTCACCCTCCATCCTAAGCCCAACACAAGGGATTCAGCTGTGCACATACTATTTCACCAAGTGGAGGAAGCCATACTTTCCAAGCAAGCCACCGACATTGTTATAATCTCATTTTTAGAAACAACATACTCTCAAGATTTGGATGCCCTCAAAATATTATCTCTAAAAAAATGCAACCGCATTCAAACCAAAAATATCGACTTCGCTAAATACCATATTGCTCCCTGCCATTCTATCACATATTACCCTCAAGGTAATGGCCCTATTTAATCCTCCAATAAAAGCCTCGTAAACATCATCAAAAATTACTAGAAGACAACAAGAAAACTTGGAACAAGAGGAAAGAAGAATGCCTTATGGGCATATAGACTTACCGCTAAGAAATTTATTGGTACATCCCCTTGTCACCTTGTTTATGGATGTATGTTGTTTTTCCATCTTCCCTTAGGAGCATTTGTTAAAATATAATCCAAGAACCATGTTGAGACCAATGATATTCAAAGGAGAATTAAACAAACCATACACTTACAACAAACCGTAGAAGAGGTTTATCTTAAGTCTCAAGTTTTCCAAAACAAGATTAAGAATATTTTTGATAAAAAGAGTAAAGAAGATGATTTCTATATAGGTGACAAAGCTCTAAAGTAGGATTCAAGAAGAGAAGAGAAAGATAAACATGGGAAATTTGATTTCCTATGGAAAGGACCTTATGTTATTTATGGTTACAGAGAAAACAATGCTGAAAGAAATGGATGGATCGTATCTACTAGTGGACTCGTCAATGGCGTAATGCCCAAGCGTTATTATTCTTCGTGATAATGTTGGTGCGAACTTAAGCTTACTTTAATTAATAAAGCAAAACATTACAGTATTTTAGATCGTATTGATGTTTTTTCCTAACAAAGTCGAAGCCCTAGGATAAGGTCCTAAGCTTTTGAAAGGTAAAATATCACAAGTATGAATAAAATTGCAGAGGCTCGTAAAACATTTCAAGGCCATCATAGTCGAATTCAAAGTGTCACTAGTCTCAAAGTTTTCTGTTGGCTCACCAGAAATGCCATCCCCCATAAACTATTGTTAGGGTCCCGTTAACATGAGATCTATAATTTTTGAATTGATTTTTATTAGTATTGTATACATTTTTTCTCGTGTTCGTTTCCATATTAGAAAATAAAAAAATGTAAAGAGGTAAAAATTTCTAAAATTAAAATCAAAGGACTTAAAAGAAAATATCAACAACAACAAAAAAAAATGGACCCTAAACACAAAAAAGAGATAAGAACAAGACACAGTGACAAGTCAAAAGGCCACTACTAGTTACTTTTTAGTACAAAAACAAATGATTATGTGTAGCTTGTTAAAATGCCAAGAATCCTCCTGTGACATGGCACGAGAAGACAGATAATCGTCGATATGCTGGTAAGCACGTGGTCTACCACCACCGCCACCGCGCTCCGAGCTTTCCATCCAATTGCGCCGCCCAACACAAAAGAATGTCGCATTAATGTACTTTTCCGCCTCGTTATCTCGACCTTTCCACCGCAATGGCGCCCTATTCCTTCGTTGTCGTGTGTCTCTCCGTTGAGTTCCCGTTGTTCTCAGATTCTCGAACCCCTACCGCGCACCGCATCGGGAAAAGGTGTCGTTGCCGCCGTACTGAGCTCTCGGTTTTCACGTTCTTCCGGCCGCATTGTAACTTCAAATCGCCCTTCGTTGGTTTAAAGCCGGTCGAGCTCGCCCTCCATTCCTTTCTTGTTTTCTTTACCGCCTTCTCGTCAATCTCACTATGCCTCGTCCGAGGCCAAGAATGACCAGGCAGAGGGGTTCTTCTCGTGGGCGGTTATTAGCCACCCGCGTTCCCCTCTCTCGCTCCCTCGCCGATTCTTCTCGACCCGACGGGCCGGCTTCCGACCGTCGCTCCCGCAAGGAAGTCGAGGTCGCGGGTCGTGGCGTGCTTTCTCCTCTACCTTCTGGCCGGCGATGTTCGCCCACCTCCAATGAGCACTTCCGTCCTCGCCCGCGTTCAATTATCCCCCGTTCCTTCAACCGACCGCGATTTCATCGCACTTCCGTTTCCATTAAATTCGGTGACCAACCCGACCGCTCGAAGCTCCGCCCTTCTCGCTCCTCCCAACTGTTCGGGTGAACCGAGGATGGAATTCTCGCTTAGCCCCCCGGGCCGGGCCACAAAGTATTCGGTGGAAATGGGCCTCTCACCCCGAGGCCCGGAAGAAGCCGTGCCCCCGCGCTCCTTCCTCGAGTGTCTCCCCGGCAAGTTTCCTCCGTCTTCTCAGATGTCGATTTCAACCGTATGCTTGCCTGTGGTGGAAGAAGCGCTCGCCCACCAACGACGCCAAATGGTTCTCGCTCACGCTTTTGCAAACGTGCCTTAAGGGGTTCATCTCCCTTCTCCTTCACAGCTTTTGCACGCATTATAAAGGTAAATCTCCTTCGTCGAATAAATGCTTCAAGCATTGTTATCCATGCTATCATGCTCAAGTCGTTGTTTCGCAGCATCATTCGTATGCTTGTAATTTTTGTTATGGACAATGTCCGTCTCGGTCTTACATGTTGTGGAGAGTCTCGTACTCCAATCATCATTTTTTTTTTTCGTAATCAAATTGCTTAGGAAGGAGGACAAGGTCCTCGGTCATCAAGGTTTTTCCTTTATAGTAAATGCCCGGGTCTTATGATATGAATGCCTCTTCTCTCGCTAGCCGAGGCCTCTCCGCCTTTGTAACATATTTTCGTACGAATATAGAAGTAGACAGATTTACAAAAAAAAAAAAAAAAAATGCCATAATCCATGATTAGTAAAACAACTTAGTCTTGACTTTTCATTGCTTTAAATTTCATGTCGATAGATAGATAATAAAAATATAGCCAAACAACTTAATCTTGAATAAGAGGTTAGGTAGAGAATAAATGAGGAGCTCAACAAGCTTAACTGAGGCCCTTGGATTAAATAAGGTTAGAATTAGAGTAGTTTCCCCCTCGTTTTAAAAGAAAATGGATATGCTTGCAAGCTCAAATGCACCTATGCAACAAAGGAAAAAATGGTAGAATAAATGATGGGTAGGAAGAAAGAAGTTTCACAAGGCATGGATAAACATCATTTGGCATAGCTAATTTCCTTTCCCCACAATGTGGTGTTCCAAGATAAATCCTTCAAATACAAAGACTCAAAGCATTTATCCGATTTTCGTGGGACCAAAACCTACGTCTTAATGACCGATTGGCATCAAGGTATTGGATTCCACCTCATTGAAATCCTTCTTCATAAAAAACCCTTTTTCCCTTAACATCACTAATTTTTCCTTACTAAAACCCCGTTTCCTAAGTCAAAATGCATATTCACCTTTGGAAAAGTAAAACCCCTAAAAATGCACTTATTCTAAGTTTTCATGTAAAATGCTAATATTGTCCTCACTATGAAAAAATCCTCGCCTAAAATTATGTTTTAACATTATCCTAAGTGTATTTTATTTCCCGCATTCATTTCATTATTAACATACTAATATAATGTATTAATTCCTTTTATATACCTTTTCATCTCGTAGTATATTAATTCATTTTATATTAGATAACCCAACCCATATTTTACTTTTTAACCTATATTTATTTTCCCCACGTGAATGTTATCCCGCTCCCCCATAGGTTAAAAGTATTTCTATTATATAAATAACTCACCCAATGTTTACATTCCACCTATATGTATTACATTGGTTAAATAACATTAAACCCGCATATCACATTTCACATACAAACTTTATATTAAAACTATGTTTTAATATATAATTCAATCTCACCGCATTAAAGTAATCTCGGCCCCACGCTCATTACCTTTGCATCTTCACTATTAAATCCCGACCGTTCACTTCCACTCAGATCCAATGGCATTGTATTCCCACTTGAAATCTCTTAAGACGATCATTAAACAAAATGAAATTTGGTAACAAAAGTTGTTTTAGGCCGTTCTTCTCCTCCACGCGTCGTATTTGTACTGGATCACATCGATTCATACAATACCATTTACCACCTTTAAACCATGCGAAAATCGATCAATGTACCCTCCCCCCCACTTCAAACCCCCCCCCCCCCTCACTTGAAATGACCCAGAGCACGGTGAGATCACCGTTCAACTCAAAATTCATTATAAAAACACCGTAATGCACATTTCAAGCTCGTTACTCCTTTTTTCTCATAAATTTTTTGATTGAGAGAAATATGTTGCCGCCTTGTTTTAGTGATAAATCAACAAAATTCAACCAAATTCATTGCTGCTGAAGGCCGAAAGCCTGCATTTCATTTAAAGGTTACAACAAGCTGTTTTCAACCCTAGCAAACCTTTTTCCGCACCTCAAAATTCCTAAAAATCGCAAGTATTCTTCTTTAAAAAAAAGACCTAACCATCCATCAAAAGAAGCATATTGTTGAACTGAAGCCTTTTTAAGCTCTAAAGCGACATATGGAATAATACATACCTAAAAATCTATCTCGAGTATTCCTATAGTTTCTCAAGTTATAATTTGTTTTTAAAAGCAAAACGTTGATTTAGGCATCTCATATCTTTAAGAATCCCTTTGAGTTACTCAAAGCGACAATACCCGTGTTTCTCCTTTTTCGCATAAGGTTGAATGTTGTTTTTTTAGGATTGTTTTCATAAAAGAAATTTAAAAACCCTTTGATATCTTTTCATGAGTCTCGTAAATGCCGACAAATTGGTTTTTGTGCTGCATTGATAGTTCGAGTCAAAATAATAAATTATACCTTTTGGTAATCCATGATAAAGCCTTTGTTATACTTAAAAACTTTCCGTAAACAATTTAATCTTACAAAAGTGTGTTAAATACCTAAAAACAAGAAGTTTTAAAGACTGGAGGGGTTAAATCGTTAAAAACAAACCTATCAATCGCATCTAAAAGCACAATTGTGATCAATCCACTACAACCTCCCCGTCGTAGATGTAGAACATACACCATTAGCGTATGTGGACTATAAAATCACAAACATCCAATGAATGAATTTAACCTTCTTGATCTCCACATTGCTAGAGCTAAGAGAAATCCTCGGACCAAGTAGATGATGCTCGTCGGGAATCTAATTTTCCCAAGTATGTTGTTCCTCACACCCATCAATTCCCCGTACTCATCGCATTGTGCCAAACCCATTATTCCCCAAATCAAAGAGCCATCAGAAATTTTGAGAAAGAAGACTATTTACCATAACAATTGAATCCATAAAACAATGTCACATTGCAACTTGAAACTTAATGCGTCCCTTTGTCTATCGAGGCTCTTACAAAGTTCTATTTGTTAGATTTTCTCAAAAAAGATTTCAAATCTTTCAAACATTCATGCCCTCCTATGTAGAAATCCTCAAGCTTTCAACTCTTCCATATTCCTCTTCTAAATTCCTGCATGAACCAAACATATTATCTCAACATGTTCTTTATCCTTGTTTACTTCATCGATGAACATGTCGATGCATCTATACTCGGTTTTCTTTCCATTTTCAGGCTCGGTCAACCCCCTCGCAATCATCTATACCCAGTCGAGTATATCGCTAATAGAATCCATAAACAACTTGTTAAACTACCTACTAAAGGTGTCTTTTAGGCATAGCCTCTTTTCTTCCATATGCTCCTCTACTTTCACGTACAAGTTTCCCATAGCTCTTCAAAAAGATGGATGTAGAAGGAAATGCACAATCTATTATTTTCAGACCTCCTTGATTAGAAAGGAGTCAAATCGAGCTTACATATGGCTACCTTTACAGATCAAGCTTCATTCATCCATTGGTAAATCAACTTAAAAATAGTGTGCAACCCAGAATCACAGATGAAATCAAGAGGGTTTTATAGTTACCGTAATAGAGCCAGGACAAGTGATTGGTATTTATACCAAAATCAATAATTTCCATAAGACATGTCAAACCTCATTCTTACAAGTCACAAAGTATTTACTAATGTGATTGTTTGCTTTATAATATATAAGACATATTTCGAACTCGCATTTTGTAAATTTTTTATTTAAAGAAGAAAACCCAAATTTTAAACTACAAAAACCATGGGTCCCTTCATATGTAATAACAAGAGACGCAGAGAGGTCGCAAAGAAGTCATGGAGTACAAATTCAATGAAAATTTTCTTTTACCATGATCCACATGGTATAATCAGCAAGATGAGAGTTAAGCAAATTAACTCATACATTCATGAGAAAAAGCTTGACATTGAGAAATTTTCAAACCAAACAGAATGGTTGGAAAATATATTGGTAGAAGTTGTTAAGAAAGTGATACTTGTCACATTTTTTGTAGACTGTAACCCAGAGGATTAAACACAAATCAAAAATAGGGAAGAAGGCTCATATACTATTGAACTACCAGGAAACCAAGTTTAAACCCTGCACAACAAGAAACCAAAGATCAACCCTGGGCAGATAAAGAAAAAGAGACAAAGGAGATTATAGACATGCAGAGATTCCAAGAGAAAGACACCGTGCTTTCCACAATGATTGAAATGAACATCAACCTACATCTTCCAATATACAATTGATTCATAAGCAACAAAGTATGAAGCCTTATCATCAAAAAAGATACAGAGGATAAAGATAGACATAAAGGAAAAGTATAAAGATATTAAAGCAAAAATGAGGAAATTAAGAATGAAATTTATTCTCAATACTTGAAACAGATCTAAGCATACAAAAAGCAAAACAAGCCAAATTTTGATTATAAGAATAAGAAACATTAATGCCATGCTTCAACCTACATTGCAAATTCCAAAACAACAATTGACTACAAAAGGTTGATTTTGTAGTACCAAACAAGACATTCATCCCTGGGACCAAATTGAATTCCACAAGAAAAGTTCGTAAATGATATTCCACAATGACTACAAAGAAATGAGTGCTCAAAAACACTAGAATGCTTTAACAAATGTGAAATATCAAGCCAAGATTGAAAAGCCATCATATGCCAAAGATACCGTAATCAAATCTTTAGAGGAGTTAGTGATCAAGTGGGTTAAGACCTCTTCAATGTAAAAGCAGTGAAGAACTAGTAAAAGAAAATGATGATACTACACTCTAAACAATTAAGAAATTACTCCTCACAGAGTGTCCACGACCAAGGAGATTGTACAAGAAGTAAATCAAAAGGATGATATGATGAATCTCATATTACATATGACAACACAAATTAAGGAAATAGAGATTGAGATGGACAAATTAGTCCAAGAAAAGAAGTCGCTAAGGCACAAAATGTCCCTCCTACTATAATTCTTGGTGACAACAAAGCAGTTGCTATCCACTCTAGTAGAAGAATTAGCTCAAGGGTTCTATTGGCTATAACAAAGGTTGCAAGAACTCATCTATCACTTATGCCACCTAGTCCTCTACTACAATAGTCCAGGAATCAGATGATAGTATAAATTAATAAAGGCAATGGAGGACATGTTCACACAAAATAACGAAATAAACAAAGCTATTAGTAACAAACAATCTTGAAGATGCCAAGAAGTCAGCACAAATCAATGCTAAAACCTAAGAATAAAAGGCTAAAAGGTTAAGTGAACAACTCAAAAAAGCGTTAGGTCAACTTCTAAAGAACCCATACCATTAAAAAATAAACTATGGTCCAACATCATTGAATCAATCAATGATACTGCAATCTATACAGTGATTTATGAATGTATGATTTTCAGCATCTAAAGAAGAAATACAGAAGACCAAAGAGGAATTAGGTGCCAAACCAAGAAGTACCTGAAATTATTAGGTTCCTCAATTCTAAAAATAAACAAGAATTGGGATGAAATAGCAATAACAAGAGGAGCGAAAACCATTCTCGTAGTAAGAAAAGTAATTTCCAAAAATAATTACGAAACAATTGGAGGAAATGCCAAAATATGGATATGGCCATCACAAGATTCACAGAAATTCGAAAGACTTTGAGGTGGCATATTTCTCTCCAAATCTTCTAGTAATCAATGATAAATTGATGAAACAAGAAGATTATAATAAAAAGATAAGGAATTCTTCAAAGAAGAGGTGATCAAATTAGATCGCGCGATCCAACAGAAAAGTTTTAATAAAGTATTGAAAATTTATTTCACTAAGTGATGAAATAAAACACCTTTTTTAGGAGCCAGCCAATTTTTCAGAAATACACTAAAGATGATGAAAAATTCAGAAACTCATGAAGATCAAATTACCGCAGGCATAATTTATGTTAACAGACGATCACAACCGCCTTTATAGTATAAGAAAAATGAAAACAAAGTTGTTGTTTTTACTACACAAGAACATATTCTTAAACAAAAAGAAACAATTTTCAGTAATCAAAGTGTATAAGGTCAAAGAGTATCAATAAAAGAGTATCATATGAAAAATGAAGTTCAAAACCGATTGAAGATCAAACTGCCAGTCATGAGGGACAATTTCAACTATCCAACCCAGGCCCAAGTCCAAACAACAAGCTATTTAATTTCAATAAATAGGACAACTAGCAATTTGTCGTGCAACTCACATTATCTTTTTGTGTTGAAAATGGCAACAAGAAACAAATTAGCAGCTCTAAACATCTTTCCCGATCCTAGTTGGAAAGATCATCAAACTAGGTGGGGACCACACATGTGATTTGTCGAAAAATCTATTTTTAGACTATGTCTATTTTTAGACATATGGAGCATGGTCCGGGGATTTCATGTGATGTTATTCTTGGAGTATTGGTCATGTTGGTAAAAGAGATGGATCTTCATTTTTTGGACCCAGGTCGAAGTCTATTTTTAGACCGCCTATCCTAAAAATAAAGTCAAACATTATTTACCCTTAATAACATTTGGACTCTAAACTTCAGCTTTACCTTCGGGAGCACTTCTTACCAGCCTTGGAAGTGGCTCATGTATCCGACAGAGGAATTACGCTATTCCTAGGGGTTTGGTGAGCTCATGCATGGTTGACTTCGCTAGGACTGCGGCGGTGGCTTGTGAGTTAACAGACAACAAGGAGTTGTTCAGTGTTAACTACTGAACTAATGGATTTAGTTTAACTGCTAATACACTAGAGATGAGTTGTGTGAATTAAATATTATTTAATTCACTAAATTATTAACTCATTATTCAACTAAAGAACACACCGCTTTAACTTCAAAGGTATGGATGGGCCTGAAGTGGGTTTACAAGTGAAAGAGGTAGATGAAAGGGTTGAGTTAGCTATCGCTCTTTGGGACATTAGCTTGCAGCAGATTTGCACCACACCTGGAGGAATACTGGGCCGAGCACACCTCAGCTTGGAGTCAAAGTGAGATTTGAACTTGGATCTCTATTTAGACCAAATTTTCGATCGCGCAATAGAGGCAGAAATTAGTGGGTGTGTTTTGAACCCGTGACTTGTTCAAAACCAAGCTAGTTTTCAGTAGCTTTGGAGATAGTACCGAGTACTCGGAGAGTTTGTACTCATGTATTTGGCCGCATGTTCTCTCCATTTATAATATACTATAGCTGGGGTTTTCAGCTATGCTTCTTCCCCATACACACCGTGTTAATGTGTGTGATGATTTGATGTGCTATTGCTTCATTCTTTCCGCATGTGACAATTAATTGTAGAAGAGATTAAGTGTGTTATGCATGAAATTTGAAATTGATGTGTGATCAAAGTTGACTCATCGAATAAGTGATTTTATTCGAAATAAATTTCTACATTTTGTGAAAAGATATTTTATTTTTCAAGAAAAATTCCTAAGATTGTTTTAGGATATTTTAGCCTATTTTTTTGTATAAATATCATCATTTGAAGTATTGAGTGTGGATTAATTGCTGAATATTTCCATATCCGGTTATATTATGAAATCAAGGGTTTTTGTATCAAGTTCAAGTCACCGTAATTGATCTCAAGCACAAAGCATCATATTTCGTGATTCATGTGTTAAAGCAACGAGTGAATTATTTTCTAATGTTATCTCGTAAATTTTCTTTCTTATGTTTTTCATCCATTCATGAATGTGTTTTAAATTTGAATGTGAAATTGGGAATTGTTATATCATAATTTGTTAAAGAACTCACAAGTATTTGGATCGATTTTTAATTTAAATGTTTTATGTTGATATCCAGACTAGGAACCCTTAATTGCTCCCTACCTCTTACTGACCCCTACCTTTTCACTCCTTATCCTGATTAAAACAATCTTTAATTTCTCTTTATCCCGATTAAAACCATTTCCACCACTGTGTACTGAAGATCTCGAAGTGACTCTACTATCTTTCCCCGTAAAGATTTGCCTTTAGATTCTCGATTCTTAACTGTCCGTTTGACACATTGACTCCATTTTCCCAATGGATTACACATCCACAAACCTATCCATCTCAATAAGTGATTTTCCACCTCAACCTCAAATCAAAACCCCAAACCAATTTGCCCTATATAATTAGCCTAAAATCCATATAAAAACAAAGTTAAATCTTACAGAGAGAGACCCTCCAGCATTAGGAAGGCTAGATCCTAAAGCTTAAAAGTAGGTTTGTGTTGTCTCTCGATATTCTTTAAACTATAATAAAAAATCTCACAACTTTGAGAATTATTGCAGTGATAACATAGCTAATTGTGTATTATTGAAATTTTAATAGTTGTTTGTACTTGCGAGATTATGCTCGATTTTCCGATTCTAACTCACTTTGTTTTTCAAATTTCAAAGCGGTATCTTATTCAAGGTTATCGCTAATATCTTATTGCATTTGAATAGCGTAAATTTCCAAGCTTTGATATTGGTTCATTAACATGAGAAGTTGCACCCTAATCATTATCATTATCAGAAGTGTTTATCAAAATGAAGGAATTGATCATACATACGAGGTCACCATTATCATTTGTTTGTACGTCGACATTAGAATTATTAATTATGTCAATAAAATTGGAAGGAGATTGAGAAATCTTGAAATAGTTTCACATGGATTATGAATGGAAGGAAGAGACAAATATGTTCAAACGAATCTAATACTTCATCTTTTCAAGGTTTGTTTCTCAATTTTAGATTTTAAACACTTTAAATGAAACTACTGAAAATCACTAAAGACTCACTTTCAAACCTTTGTAAATCCTAAATTTCATCACATACTTATTCAGTCATACCATCAAATTTACAAAGGAACATTGTAATAACCTATCCGAATTGTGAATTGAGGCAACTAGAAGTGATTGACAATTTAAAATTTCCTTTTGGATTTTGTCAAGAATGAGCAAAATCCTGCGATAAAATACCTTCACAAATTTCTGAAATTAGAATTTGTAAAAATTATGTTCAATCAAAGGCAGATCAAAAGCAAGAATTATTCTTACCATTAAACTTTACTTGAGACAAGATTCTTACTATTTTCTAGCTCTAGTATTGGAAGATGCATGCCCAGGAATATAACCCAAAATTGGAAGTTTTAGAGAAGCCATTGTGATAAAAATGAAATGTTAGAATATAAAGACCTGACAGACAACAAGTTCCATGCCCTCCTTTTAGCGCTAAAAATTTGATGCCTCAAAAATTACGCAACAACATGGAGATGACCCACCCTGTCCGTACCTTTAAAGAAATTCCTTTTCTTACCAATGGTGGTTTCACTAGATTAACTAGGTCTAGATACCTTTCCTTCAACCTCCAACACTTAAAAATATAACTTTTTGTCTACCAATGGAGAAGATACATTTATTCATCCACCTTGTCAGACTAAGAAGAAAGTGATCTCAAGCTATTTTGGGCTCAAACTAAAGCCACAACTAAAGTTTTTTTCTCTTGGGAAGATACTTACTAATGTAGAATTAAATCTAGATGCAAAAATTGTCATAAAAATGCAAGCAAAAGGAACTTTATACCAAACCTATCTCAATTAGGCAAAGATATAGATCTAACTCAATTCAAGATGTGACATTTAAATGATTGGAATTTAAATAAGTTTGACTTATAATGAATATCAAGCTAATGAAGTAGTTCATTAGCTCTATATTGCACATACTAAAACACATTCTATTCGTAAACCTCTTAACTAAAATAATCAAACCAACAACATTTGAGAAGTAGTTCATAAAACAATATTGATTGTTAAACCGATAATTTGAATAATTAAACAATAGAGAAATAGTTCACAACATAACATTGTTTGTTAAATCAACATTAAAAGATAGATTTCTAAGTAAATAGTTACTCGTAAATCAAAATTCAACCCATAAGAGCCAAGAGATAAATAATAACATATAATTGAGACACATCATTCATATCGACAATAATTCCCTGTATCATGAATAAAATGACATTATTGCCATCATAAAATGAAACTAGTATTAAAGCAATAGTATTAGAAATACCAATTTATCGAATCACCCTCTAGCTCTAGTCTCTCCAATAAAATTTTTACAATGCTCGAACTTCTACTTTAAAACTAGACAATAAAACAAACTCTCGTTTCTCCATACATAATTCAACATGCAAAATAGAAAACCTCTACCAATCCCGCATCTACTTTTATTTCTTCTACCCTACAACCCTAAATCCCTTCAGACATAACAGTGCCTTTCAAGAATTCTCTAATTGCGTAGAAGAGGAGCCTCTGAACATTTTGCAATCATATTTAAAATATTTACAAAAAGAAATTTCCCTAACAGAAAATGATAAAGAGTGGTTTCCCCAAATCAATTTTCATTGGCCCATAATCATATTTTGCAATTGTTGAGTATTTTCATTGGATTGGATATCTTCTTCTCTCATCTTCCATCTCGTTTTCCCGCAAAAAACAAATCAAAAAATTAAAATGCAAAAATAAAATAAAAAATGCCAACCGGAATTAAAACAAATCCAATCAAATTTTAATTAAATGAAAATGAAAATGTAAGTTTTCAACTACGGCGAGTGATCTAATTGGTCAAGGAGAATATAGATAAATGGATTTTCACTGTACAGCAGGCTATGGAAAATAAGAATGCAGAAATAAACCTTTAAATTGATTTTGTTTAAAAATTTGGAGTGATCATTAACTTCTAGACCCATTAAATAATGAAATATGTTTTTTAAACCACTTATAAATAATATCTATGGTTTTATCTATCCAATCAGTCATCCCAGCCCTCATTTGGTTGTATGAAACTCCATTTATGAGCTTCCAAAGTTCAGACATTGAAACTGCTGTGACCTTGAATTATTGCTTAGCTAAAAATAGAAATTTTTAATTAAAATCCAATTCTAAATTAGACTATAGTTATTAATTAATTAATACTAATTAATTGCATCCACATTATTAAATTTATTTGATTATAAATTATATATTAGCAAAATTAAATTAATTAAATAAATTTAATTTAATGATTTATTAAAATGCTATTATTTTAATATTATAATTGTATTATATAAAAATTATAATAAAATTTATAATTAATATATAAAGATTATAATATTAATATATTATTATATTCCAATTAAAAAAATTAAAATACAAAATTTTAAGATCATGTGAGGAGGGTGGGAGAGTATGGAGTTATATGAGTTGAGGGTATGGAGGGATAAGGAAGTCAACAGATTGATGAGGGGAGGTGGAAGGAAAGTGACATGAGGGATAAGTGATAAGGATGAGGTGATGGAGTGTGAGGATGAGGTTATGGTGTTGGGAGGAATAATGAATGAATTAAAAAATATAGTATTCAATTTTTCAATTTATTGCATTTTCCAAATTGCAAGAATATAAGTTTTGAAATAATTTCAATGAGGTGTTTAAAAATATGCATGTGTGACATCGCATATTTTATCGCATCACAAATTTTTATTGCAATAATTTTTTAAAAATTGTAATTTTATTTTTTTGGAGTGCATTTTATTTCGGTACTTTTGAATTGAGATTTTTGGAAGGAAAGAGGTAATGTGAAGTAGGTTCCACGTGGAAAAAATTTTTGGCAAATTGGATAATAGTCATGCAATTTGGGGTTTGTTAATTCTGTTTTAAAATAATAAATTTGAGTAAATCCAACAAGATCCCGAAATGTTTTCAAACCATTCTACAATTTGGTCGTGTCATTTCGTAGGATCGTTAGAGAAAATGAAAAAGTGAAAATATTAACTAAAAGCTTAATATTTACACTAAAAATGCATTATTGAACTAAATTAGTTACAAAAATTAGAATATTGGTACATTTATACATTTTTTAACTTGTGCTAGTACAAATGATAAAACTTCAAAAGATAGATATTTACAAACCTATTGACCATATGAGGCCAAGCAAGTATCGATGGGAAAGCTTTCATAAAAAATTGAATTCAATGAAACTATCATAATAGAACTTATAAAAATGACAAAATTGTAGGACAATTAACTTAAATGAAATCATAAAAGGTGCTTAGCCAAAAATTAATAAAAAAGGGTCCCCATTATTGAAGTAAATAATTCAAAAAATGGGGGTGTTGGGTTTTCCTTGCAACAACCAAGGCTACAAAATTCAATTCCCTCTCTAGCTAGGGAGGTAATCATAATGAATATCTAGATGTTCTCATGTTGACAAATTTCTCTAAGAAAATGTTACAACAATTCATCATCAACATCAACAAGTTACCACTCCTAGCGTACTCTAACCTATGGTTTATCCTCACCATAATCTTGGTTAGTACTCCTAATACATAGCACATCATTAGCATCAACTAGCCACCATGATTCTTCTCGTCACTTTTGACCCATGGTATACCGATCATTCCGGTTCACCCTCAACCCGGTCAATCTCTTCGACTCGTGGTGAAACCCTGTGGACATGCTCAATCCATTTGAGTACTTTGGTTCAAATGCAAAGGCATCACTTCTAGGCTGCGATGCTAAATGGTCTCACTCAACCTATTTGGAGAGTACACTAAGCCTAATGTTGAAAGGAACCCACTGATTGAGTGACCTGGGCCTCTAAGACTATTCTACCTAATTTTGGTCAACATACTTAACACAAGAAGATTGATTGTCCTTTTGAACCATTATCCATAATTTTGGTCACACTTATAGAGAATTTTTATCCCTAATGCTATCACTCAGACCATTTTCTATGATCCCTGTTAACCCGACCTAAGGAGAATGATTGTCTTAGCACGTAATTTCACTTCGCCTCCTCTTGCTAAGAGAGACATGCTCAATCACTCCAAGCTTGTCCTTGAAGTATTCAAACCCATCCCCGAGACAAAGGATTTTTCAACAATATTCTTGACTATAGAATAGTTCTTAAGCAATGTTTCTTCCTTTTGTGCCATATCTCGATACTAGACATCAATGTGCTTTGACCTATCATCATGGTCATCACTCACACTCGATCGAACAATCCCGGGCAAGAAGCCCCGAAGCCACGATGGCCCTCAACTTTCCAACCAAGTCGCAATTTACTTGATATTTGTAGTACCGACTATGACAACTTTTTGCTTCCCCGCTTCATCCAAGAAATTATAAGCAGTATCCCAAACTGAAGCAATATCTCGATGAGCCTTTTATATTTTCTCGCACTCGTTGCCCAATCGAATTTGTGAATCCATGCAAACTTGTACTTCAATGTTTGAGGCATATCTCATAACCGATCGTGTCGATGGCCACCGTACCATGTTAGTAATTCAACACATGTTGATCCACATGCCTTGGCTCAACCATAGAACAATCGACCTTCTATAGGTTCACTATCATGGCTACTTTAAGTTGGGCCTAATTGGGTGCTCTTCTCGAAATATATTTTGTTGGATAAATCCTTTTGATCCCTTTTCCAATGTTAATTTCTTTGCAGCATATCAATTATTTATCCCGACAATGTAAATGAGAGTTCATCATCTCAAACTCGAAGAAAAAAATTCTCTTGAAGCTAAAACAAGGCTCTCGACAAATTCCTCTAATACATGAATCCTTCTCGCTCTACCGTAAAATAAACAATAAATAAATAAATAAAAATCACACAATAAGATCGACCAAGACTCATAAGATATCCATCAATCCAATAATACAAATCCCACATGTTCGCCTGTGATTGTACAAAGCCTTATTCAATCATGATACTTCTTCTCATGTACCTCAAAGCCCTAGGCATATCTATGTACAATTATTCTTCCTCAATTACTTCATTGAGAAAAATGATCTTTCTATCCACCTAGTGCAATCTTTGAAAGAAAATGATAATAGAAGTGTACCGATAATTGGAGTAAATGTTTTGGAATGATCCTCTCCCTCTTTATGGGGAGAACCTATATTCTCAAATTTTTCTTTGTACTTATCTATGTCGCCAATTGTTGCATGTTAGATTCACATAGATCCATTTTGAAGTCACCATTAACTTCTCTTTGGCACAATCAAGTATGATCCAAACCTCGTTGATCTACATTCTCCTTTGAGCTCGCATCTCATCTAGTACAATATCTTTCAACACAAACTCCCACCGATTATGGGAAAGTCCTTCACAGCAAGATTTTTCTTCATTCTCCAATACTTCCATTTCCCTACTAGAGCTCAGCATTAGGAGGCCATGGAAGAACAATTATAAACCAATAAATGCAAACAAATACAAGAGGCTAATAACAAAAACAATAATAATCAAGAAAGAGAGAGTTATAAAGTACTGATTTTCGAGGATTATAGGAAATTCCAACTCACTCTTTATCTTAGCCTTCTTGCATCCATCTTGAAAATTTATCATATATGTCGTCTCATCATCAACATGATGTCATTCCTTCTCACATGGGAAATAATTTATTCTTTTATTGGAAACATTAATCTAGGTTCGTATCTAGGATTACATACACAAACCTTGATTTTTATATATCCAAGATACTTAGTCTTTTAGGATAAACACTAGTTTTATATAACTCATTTTATACTAATTGTAAGTCCAACAAAATTTGTAATCCACAAGATCTCCTTTCCATATTCAAAGAAAAATCAAGGATATATCGTACTAGGGATATATGTATTAACATCTCCAATAAAGTATTCTCTATAAATGTGAGATATATTTCTCAAGAGCATACTGATCACTGCTTCAACATTACCCAATGATACTCTCAAATATGTATTATTGGTTGAAAATTGATTTTTAATCTTCATTCAAGAGCTTTCTAACCTTTATCATAGCAATAGTAATAATAAGGGCACGTCAAGTTTTGTAAATGGCTCATATTACATGAGAGGAATTTGGTCTCCAGACCAAAGAGGACACAGCCTCTTTGTCATATCCAATTAACTTACTTCATAAAAGCAGTGTGCTTTCCAATGTATATTAGTGACAATGATCCTTTTCATTGCAAATAATAGATTCCTGTAGCTACATCCATATTTTATACTGGAAAATATGTCTCATTCTTTAGTACCAAACACTTTCGACATAACCAATATTAGCATAAAATTCTATGCATCTTCTACGATTTCTCCTAAAAATCCAATGAATAGCATTGTTACTTCAAGAGTTTTCAAACATTCGATTCCTCGAGGTTTATCTGCAAATCCTTCGATGGATGGAAACAAATCAAACTCGGTCCTATGATCTAACCAAGGGACATTCACGTCCTATCAATTTTGGATACATGTCTTTTCAACTAAGCATATTCAAGGTTATGATTTATCTATGTAAGCTTTACTTTCCAACATATTTATATTAATTGAAAAAAATTGGGTACATGCATATCGGGCTCAATAACATGATGATTATGATGACCAATATATGTATATATAGTTTTTATGTAAATTCTTGGATGTGAAAACTAACCTTCATATTGGAAGGGACTATGTGATAACCAAGGTCTAGGCCGTTGACTAGGGGATGCTGAGACATTCAATGATGAATGGTATGATGTACATCGTTATACTAGATTTCATATCTACTTGATATGCACTATTATGACATGGGGTAAGGTGAAAATTGTAGGTGACATGACTGGCCGACTAGATTATTCAATGACAAGTATCCAATTAGAATTGTCATGTTGTCCATATTAGGGTGTTAACTATATTTCTTTTGAGGAGGGATCGAGGCATTTCCCACCTGTAACCTTCAAGCCCTCGAAATTTTGGGAGGTCAATGATGTGCACGTTCTACCCAGACATGTGATGGAAACTTCCCGCCCCGCTAGGGAAGTTGTGGGTCGACATAATTGATGATTCTCGCCATCTTGATTCTACTGGTTGCATCGTGTAGTTGATGCCATTGTATATTTTGGTAGCGGATGGATAGGATGGGAGCGAAGTAGGTTAGGGAGGATAGGAGTGTTGGAATTTTGAATACAATTTTTGTTCTCGATGTATTCGTAATGATAAACATAAAGTATGTCCTTCATGTTATTGTTAAAAGAGAAATTTTAAGGCATGCTCTCGCCCCTTTAGAAAAGAAAATTTGAATTTTGAAAATTTAATTTTTGGCTCCAAACAAAGCAAGTAGCCTTGTCCCTCCTCATAGTCAATTTGGCTCCAAATTAAAGAGGCACCCATTTGGTCGTTGAGAAGACTATATAAAGACACTTTGCCTCCATAATTTGGAATAAAATTTAGATCTCAAAAGAAATTTATTTATATTCATTAAGCAAAGAAGACAAGGATAAGGAAGCCCAAAGTCGACTGTAAGAAGACCCATCGATCTCTCTCTCTCTCTCTCTCTCTCTCTCTCTCTCTCCACACACTCACATGTTCGCATCCGATCCTCCGTGACCTCACATATGTGATAGAAAGGACCAAACTTCGAGGCATAACAGAGTTTTCGATCATTATTTTGGTGTAGGAAGGTTCAAAGTTGGCCCTAACAAATGCATATCAAACCAAGTCTCTTGAAGTGTATGTTTGAACTGATTGTGTTAAGTTGGACCTCGTGTTTGACCAAGTCATTTTTCTAGTTAGTTTGACCTTGTGATTGACTAGAGGACATAGGTGTGGCTCATGTTGAACCAAAGAATTTCTTTAAGGAAAAGGTTGTTGGTTTTTTTCCCCATGTGGTTTGCAAATGTTTGTGTTCTCGTTTGGTTGTCTTCCATGATCATACTCGGAATTTAGTTTTTACTTTAAGATCTTCTGTGGCACTTTATGATGAACATAAATGCAAGACAATAGTAACTAAAGAAATCATAAGAAGTAATTATCATTTTAGAAGATCCTATTTAAAAATCGACATGGTTTCGCAGTCAAAAGAGAAACCAACTTGTTTCAAGTTAATATTTATGGTTTCTTCGCTCTAGCCCAACCATGGTTGTAAGGGAGGATGCAAAATATTCCTAAAGGAAACCATGATCTATTCGTACCCTATAAGATCTAGTCAAGTCAAAATCTCAAGTTGCCTGAAAACAATAAGATCTTTGTGATGGTTAAGTAGAAGGGTCAAGTTTGGTGGCATTTATGGTGAATTCAAGAAGGTTTATAGGAATCTCGGTTTTCCTCAAAAAGATTAACCAAATATTTTTATCCATTATTAAGGCCAAAGTATACTTGGATAGGTATTTGTCTTAATTTATGTTAAAGATAGGTTGAAAGGTCTCAATCCATTTCGCATACCGAAAAGGATCAAGGTTGTTGTTATGTTCTGAAGACCCTGTGGCCATTGCACAAGTCGAGAAGCCTCAAACATATCTTTAAGCTCCAATACTCTTAGTTAAATTTCATCGTAGACCAAATATGACCACAAGTGGTTAAGGAATATGTCCGACAAAGTGACCTTGAAGACTATGATGTAAAAACCATCAAGGCATATAGTTGAAGTAAAAGGATTGTACTCTTGTCTTTAAATCATACCATGTTGAAATCCATGTGCAAGATTTTGAAGAAAAACATTGTTTAGAATGGTTGAAAAGTTGAGTCCCTAATTTCCTTGAATATTTGAGTTCATGTCAATTTTGGAGGAAGTTAAACTCAAAGAAGCCAGAAAATATCTTTGTCCGAAGACAAGTCAACAAAGTCATCCTTTTTACCTCGAGTTTCCCCGTGAAGATATGATATGGCTAACAGAATTGGTATTGTCTAAGAAGAAGAACATGCTTTAGAATAATTGGGGTTGCTGAAGTATTGAATACTCATTCTAGCCACAAAGCAAGCCTGGCTTTGTTTCCATTCAAGAACACTAAAATGAGGAGTTAAAAATCGGGTGTATCAGACACCTATAAAGATACCAACACAACTATAAGTCTTATGGTTTAATGATAGGAATTAAAGGCATCCATTTATCTAAAGTGATTCCATTTGGACTAGTTGATGTGCTTTGGAATGAAAATATGTATCAAGATTGTTTCATGAAAAACTAAATAATACTATGATCTAACCCTTAAAAATATCATAAGACTTGAATCAAATTTTTTTTCATGAGAAATTGAGAGACTATGATCTTCTCCTTAGTCATATCATAGGACTATGTCTCATTTGTTGCCTTATAATAAGGGAATTTATTAAGGGTTGTTAATAAGAGCCCCTTCACGTTACAAGTTTACAATTTGGGGGTATGAATGTCATATTGATATTTCAAGAAGCAATGATAGTTCAAATTGTTTCTTAAAGCAATATAAAGAAACATAAGGAAATATGTGATCAATACGCATGTGCTAAACAAACAAGAACTTCCGTGTCTCCTTGAAATATGTTGCATCGTGTTCCGTACAAGATATCGTTTTCAGTAAGCTCTGAAAAGACCTAGAACATATTATGCTAAGGTAAGACCTATGTTGTAAATATTTTATATGGATGCTCGCATTGGAATTTTTACCTTGCACATCAAGACAATAAGGGAAAATGGATCACCGTTATGCTTATGAAGAAAGCACACTTTGATGAAGGAAGTTCATTTGGTTATTGATTTTCACTCATAAATATCTTATAGTGAAAAAAAAGGGGTGATTCCTATTGATTTTTCATAAGATATTCTTAAAATGATAATTACGTGTTATGATTTATTTAGTTACTCCTTTATTTCATTCATATTCATCATAATCAATTAACACAAAATATCTTCAACAAGATAAGCTAAATGTCACTAGGATCATAAAGAGATAACCAAACAAGAACCCAAACATTTACCTAAATGGGGGAAAAATAACCCAACAACCTTTTCCTTAGAGAATTTATTTAGTCTAACAAGAGACACACCTAGATATTATAGTCAATCACAAAGTAAAACTAACCAAAAAATAGACTTAGTCAAACCCAGTTCAAACTCTATAGTGAACCCAAAATCTAACCAAAACTCGACCTCGATATGACGATCAAAAGTGTAAATTTAGCTCGCTTTAGCATCCAAGAAACTTAAGCTATCGCTTTCTCCGACATACCTTAGACATTCACTCTTTTGCTCCACAAGTATGATAGTAACAGAGAGAATACCACACATGTGAATTCAAATGAGAGATATATCATCATACTCTTCTCCCTCCTAGCCTCCTTCTTTCTCTTGAATGAAAAAAGATATTTTTTTGTAAGATCCAAATTGTGTGTGTTAATGATGAAGGATGAGAGTGTTTTTATATGGTTCTAGTTGATGAATGGGTGCCTCTTTACTAGGGCCAATTTTACTAGGAGGAGGGGTTGAAATTGGCTTGTTTGGAGCCAAATTTTTATTTTCAAATTGAAATTTTCTCTTTTAAAAAGGACATGAAGAACATGCCTAAAATAATCTCTTTTAACAATAACATGAAGAAATATTTCTTTATATTTATCATTACAAATACGTCAAGAGCTAAAAGTACACTATGATTATCGCCTAAAGCTAAGCAAAACAAACTCTCCTTGTTACCAGGGGAGGTAATCACAATGAATATCTATATGTTCTCATATTGACAACTTTCTAAGAAAAGGTTACAACAATTCATCATCAACATCATCATCATCAAATTACCACAAAATTGTTCAAGAACCGTGACACATAGTAAATCATCACCTTCAACAAGTTGTCGCTAATTCTAGCTTCGTACTCCTCTCGACCTATGGTTTATCCCTCACCATAATCTTGGTCAAGACTTAATACATGGTACATCATTAGCATCCACTAGCCAAATATGATTCTCGCTAGTCACTTTTGACCCATGTTATACCGACTAGTCCTGTTCATTATCAACCTGTCACCATTGATCATGGTGGTAAACCCTAGGGACATGCTCAATCCATTTGAGTACTTTGTCCTAAATACAAAGGGCCTCACTCTAGGCCATGATACTAAATGGTCTCACTAAACCTATTTGGTGAGTACACTGGCACAGATGTTGAAAGGAACCCACTCAAGGGAGTGACCCTAGGCCTCTAAGACTATTCTACACAATTTTCACGTACACTTGAAACATGAAGAATGATCGGCCTTTTAAACCATTATCCACAATTCCCAAGCCATGACTCGACATAGGGAGAATGTTTTTCCCCGATGATATCACTCTAGACCATTTTCTATGATCTCCGGTTAACCCGACCCAAGGAGAATGATTGTCACATATGCCATAATTTCATCACTCTCTTGCTAGAGACATGTCAATCACCAAAGCTTGTCCTTGAATTATTCAAACTTCATCCCCGAGACAAAGGATTTTTCAACAATATTCTTGACTACATAATAGTTCTAAGAAATGTTGCTTCGTGCCATGTTGGCACTAGATATCAATGTGCTTTGACCGTTGCCATGGTTATCACTACACCTTAATTGAATAATCCTGCCAAGTAGTTTCTTGTAAAGCCATACTACTTCTCAACTTTCCAACCAAGCTGAAATATACTTGATATTTTTAGTATTGAGCAAGACAGATGTCTACTTCCTTCTCATCCAAGAAATTATGTTATATCCCAAACCGTTTTCGGTATGTTAATGAGCTTCTTTATATTTTCCGTACTCATTTCCCAATACAACTTGTGAATCCACAGCTTTACTTCAATATTTAAAGCACATCCTTACAAATCGATCGTGTCATGAAGTAACCGTACCATGTCGTGTACTTCAAATACATTTTGATCCACATGCCTTGGCTCAACCATAAAGCGATCGAATTTCTTCACTAGGTTCATCATCATGGCTACTTTCTGTTACCCTAACCGGGTGCTCTTCCGGAATAGCTTTTGCTTATGGTGAACCCGTTGATCCGTTTTCCAATGTTTCTTTCTAGCATATCAATTATCTATCCCCGACAATGTTAATGAAATTTCATCATCTCAAACTCAAAGAAAAAAATTCCTCTCGAAGCTCTCTAATAACTTCCTCTAATACATTAATCCTTATGCTTCCATTAGAAAAATTCATATAATAATTAAACCGACCAAGACCTTATCAAATATCAATCAATCCAAGAATACCAATCCAAATGTGTCTACTTGTGATTGTAATAAAGTTTCGTCCAATCATGAGACTTCTTCTCATGTACCCTAAAGCCTTGTAGTTTCATGTACACTTCTTTCCTAAATTACTTCTATTGAGAAAAATGATCTTTGTATCCACCTAGTGAAATCTTGAAATAAATGATAATAGAAGTGTACCGATAACCAGAGTAACAACACGATGCTCTCCTTCTGGGAGAACCTTCTATTCTCAAATTTTGCTTGTACTTATCTATGCCTCGGCCATCGTTACATGCTAGATCTTATAGGTCCATTCAAATCACCATTGAATTATCTTCGGGTACAATCAAGGTATGATCTTTAAACTTTTTGATCTACATTCTCCTTTTATCTCGCATCTCATCTAGTACATTATATTTCAACACAAATCATCGATTATGGGAAAGTCCTCTGTCACAAGCTTTGCCTCATTCTTCCACTACTTCCATTTCCCTAGTAGCCTTTTGGCATTAGGAGGCCATGGAAGAACAATTATAACCCAATAAAAATGAACAAAGACAAGAGGCTAGCAAACAACAATAATAATAATCAAGAAAGAGAGAGATATAAAGGTTTCTATCTTTTCGAGGAATATAGGAAATGTCAACTCCCCTTTATATTAGCCTTCTTTCACACATCTTCGAAAATTTATCATATATGTCATCCTCATCATCAAAATGATGTCATTATTTCCTCGTGGCGAGCTAGAATTTCTCTTTAAGTGGGAAACGTTAAGCTAGTTTCGCATCTAGGATTATATACACAAACCCTAGGATTTTTATATCCAAGATTTTTAGTCTTTTAGGATAAACACTAGTTTTACATAACTCATTTTATACTTTGTAAATCCAACAAAATTTGTAATGTGCACGCATCTCCTCTTTCCATATCTCAACAAAAATCAAGGATATATCGACTAGGGAGATATTAAGGATATCCAATAAAGTATGCTCTATAAATGTGATATATCTCTCTCAAGAGAGCATACTTGATCACCGCTTTCTTCAACATTACTCGCAATGATACTTGCAAATATGAATTCTTGTTTAAACATTTATTTTATTATTTTGCACCAAGAGCTTATCCTTCATCATAACAATAGTAATAATAAGGGCACATCAAGTTTTCTACATACCATCTTACATGAGAGGAATTTGGTCTCCGTACTTAAAAGAGGACTCAACCTCTTTTGTCATATCCAATGTAAATTTCTTCATAAAAGTGTGCTTTCTTCAAATGTATATATTAGTGACAATATCCCTTTTCATCGCAAAGAATAGATTCCAAAGATAAGCATCCATATTTTATACTTGAAAAATATGTCTCATCCCTTATACCAAATACTTTGACATAATCAATATTAGCAAGAAATTCAATGCATCTTCAGACCTTTTCTTACAATCCAACAAATAATCGTTACTTCAAGAGTTTTTAAAACATTTCTTGCTTCCTCGTATGTTTCTTCAATACCTTGATGTATGGAAACAAATTAAACCTAGTCCTATGATCTAACTAAGGGAAATATCATAGTCCTATCAATTTTGATACATGTCTTTTCAACTAAGCATATTCAAGGCTATTTGGTGACTATTTTCTAGTTACAAATATAAGGAAAGCCCATGGTGAAAAATTTGATCTCAATCTAAATCGTTGTAGGTAAATTGAGTGTCGATACACAATTTCCTTTTATTCCAAGTATTAAAACATGACTCTTATACTCGTATAAATCATCACTATAGGTGTATGCATGAAAAAAAATCATGCTTTCTTGGTGTCAAAACAGTATCTTCAACACTTCAACTAAAGCATCACTCCTTTAGAGACAATATCAAAATTCCTCAGGACATCTTCCCCGAGACTTCACTTTAGTCATAGAGGTTTATACCTCTAGTACACTTTTGATTACATCAACATCTTCCATCACAAGTTCATGCTCAAGCATTAGCTTCAACATGTGACTTGGTTATACCGATAAAAGGGAAACCAAAAAAAATTATAATTTGGCATTTTTCCACTAATCGAGATATTTCGATTCTCTTAGGGTCATGACTGATGCCTCTCGCATTTAACGAAGCGGAACAAAATGCCATATTTGGATTATTCTTAGCCCTGCGATCTATTTTAAGGTTACTCATCCCTCTTGAAATAGGCATTAAGGCCTTCACAACTCACTAAGACAATCCCCAGGTCTTATTAAGATGTCTACATCATAATTCAAGGGCTTTGATCCTCAAATCCACATATACAAATATGTTTCTGCCTTCATTCTCTTTTATAATATAATTTATTGATTTCATTTTTATCATTTTTCCATAACAAATATTTTAAATTTCTCACCTCCTTTCATACCTTAATTAAATAACTCGACCATTTTTACTTTCTCCTCACAATTCGTATTAAGGTTTTATTTGACCTCCGGGAGGCCTTCTGGCCCTTACCGCATGGACCGAGGCTTAGAATTATGGATTGAACCTCTTCTCGAAGACATTAAGACTTTTGCTTCACCAACATATATCACTTTATTAATACCGATTATCCTTGAAGTACCATATTATCTCCTTTCATATCATCTTTAGATAGTCAACTGCTTAGACTTAGTTTTAGAAATTCCTTAACGACCGCTTTGATACCATGTTGATTTTTCATGTGATGTTCTAAAGTAATAATTATCGACTATGATTTCTTTAGTTACTCCTCACTTGTATTCATATTCATAATAAAGTGATTACATATAATATCTCAATAGTATAAACTAAAGACTGCGTAGGATCATAAAGAGACAAGTAAATAATAACACAAACATTTACCTTGGGAAAACCATGGGCGAAAACCCAACAACCTTTTCCTTAGAGAAATTATTTAATTCAACACAGACACACCTAAATCTTCTAGTTAATCACAAGGTAAAAATGACCAACAAAGTAGACTTGTTAAAACTTGGTCTAACTCCTCCTAGTCGTTTCAAACATCTTCTCCCAAGAACCTTGACTGATTTGATATGCTAATGTATAAATTTGCCTACTTGAGCATCCAAGAAACTTACCGTTTCGATATGACATACCTCATAAATTTGTTCTTGTTCCACACATGTGAGGAAAACAACAGAGAGAATACCACATGTGTGAAGTCAAATGAGAGAGTGATATATTCATACTCTTCATCCTCATAACTCTTATTCTTTGCTTGAATGATTAGAGATATCTTCCCGTGTGTGATTTGAATTAAATGGAGGATGAGTGTCTTTATATAGTTTTATGGTTGACAATGGGTGCCTCATTTAAGTGGTCCGTTTAATCAGAGGAGGGGTGACTTGGCTTGTTTGGAGAAAAAAAAAAAAATACTAAATTTCAAATTTTCTTTAAAAGGACATGAAGAACATGCCTTTAAATTTCTCTTTGATAATAGCATGAAAATCATGTTTTTTATATTTATCATTACAAATACATCAAAATCTAAAAATATTGATTATGAAGACCGAACATAGCTACAAAATTCAACAAGTCCCTCCTTCCAAGTTTGGATACAAAAGTACTCTCATGAAAGATGAGTGATAAAAGAACTCAAAAGCCCCCATTATTACTACTATGATGAAAGATAAGTTATTGAGTTGGAAAATGTCAAATCTAATGTTTAGCTAATTTGTGGGAATATTATTGTTTCTAGGATTGATGAAGTAATAACCAAGTATACTTATATCTCATTAGAAGATCCATGATCTTGACATTTGTCTATATATATAATTATTTAATGATATATGAATGTCAAACATTTGTCTATGAAAAAAGAAATTGTGAAAATGACAAAGTATGGTGGACCTTGCAAAGGTGTAAAATGAGAATATAAAACTAGGTAAGGTAAACCCTAGATTAATCTTGAAGGATAATGAATCCATAGGTTTGGAGACAAAACCCTAAAGCTAGACCTATATTGACTTTTATGGAAAGAAGAAACCTGACTACAGCAAGAAGGAATGAAATCAGTAAATGTTTCATTATATAAAGAGTTTGAGTGTAAAATTGCAAAGATATCACAAGAAACCAAGATCAAGAGGGAGCCGATGCATTTCGATAACCTAAAGGGATAAGGCATTTATATCTCTCTTCCTTGATTATTATTGTTGTTTTTGTTCACTATTAGTTAGCTCTTCTTTTTTTCTTTTTCTAGGTTGCAATCATTCTTCCATGGCCTCCCAGAGGATTGCGTACACAGTGAAGTGTTGTCGTAAGGCTTTATGCCGTATAAGGGTGAATGAACAACCAAAGAAAAGAGTACTTTCCCAAAACTTGATTTCAACAGACATATTGTACCAGAAGAGATCTAAGTCAGAGGAAGAAAACAAATCAACTAGTTTGGAATATACCTTGATTATGTTTGTGCAGTTGGTAAGACTTCAAAATGGATCTACAAAATAAAGCATGCACAGATGGAAAAATAGAGAGACTTGAGGGTTCTCCTAAACAAGGAGAGGATCCTAAAAAGAAATTTTCTAATTTCCAAAAATAAAGGAACCATGTGACAGAGGGAGAAGTCACAGCTCTCTGCTTTAGCTTCAAAGGGAGTCGACTTTGAGTTTGAGATGATAACAATTATTGAGATTGTAACGCTATATAGATGAAATACTATAAAACACTAATGGTAGAGTGAGTAGCCATGATTTCCAAAGCATAAGTTGTTTTAGGAAAGAACACCCATTTAGGTGGAATGGAACTCAAATTTATCAACTTATGATTGAACCAAGGATGTGTGGCTCAACATGTGTTGAAAAACCAACATGGTGAAGGTCTGTCATGGCATTAATCAATTATGATTTGAGATATGTCTCAAACAAAGAAGTACAACCGCATGGATACACAGTATCTGAAATAGAAGAGATTATGGTAATATTTAAGAGCGTATCCTAATATTGTTTCGCTAGCCCTATTATGATTTATTAGATATAAAGTAAACATCTATCACACTCTCAAAGATTATCGAGGCTAAGATAATAAAAACTTGCTTGCATAAGTTGAGAAGCAATGTGGCTTCATTAGTATTCTTCACCAAGGCATTGTCTACAAAGCCCCTATTCCAAGATGAAGTGTTATCACCTAAAAAATGATGCCATTTCTAACTAGGTGGATTGAATACACCATGTAGGATTAATTTTACCATATTAAAATAACTTTCAATCGTGAAATAATTTAGTAAACCATTTTTATTAAATTATTTCAGCGATTAAAATTAAAAAACCACATGAAAATAATTGAATAAATCATTATTTGTTTAATTTTCTCTCGAATAATTATTAAATTATTATTTGATAATGTTCCTTTGTTACATTTTACTAAATCACCTTAGAATCAATTAAATAAATCACTATTTATTTATTATTCCTTAATTTTCTCTCGAAATAATTATTAAATAATTATTTAATAATTATTCCTCTGTTACATTTATACTAAATCACCTTTAAATAATTAATAAATCACTATTTATTTATTATTCATTAATTTTATTTATTTGGAATAATTGTTAAACCATTATTTAATAATTATTTTAAGGTGTGTGAAATTGAAATAATTATTCAATAATGGTTTAACAATTATTCCAAAGATAAAATTAAGGAATAATAAATAAATAATAATTTATTTAATTATTTCCAAGGTGATTTAGTCAAATGTGAGCAAGGAATAATTATCAAATAATTATCTAATAATTATTCTTAGATAAAATTGTAAATAAAATAATTATTTATTCAATTATTTTGATAGGTTTTTAAATTTTAATCATAAATAATTTAATAAAAATGGTTTATTATACTTTTAGAATCTATGCTTTTGTGATCCATATAAAATTGTAAAAATCTCTTTCTTTAAGAATAATCACATATAATGGAACGCGATGACGCGTTTCAACCAACCAAAGGTGGTTCATCATCGTGACTTGGTGAGAGAGATTAAACATCAAATCAATAAGCTTAAACTAGATGTAGAGATGTTTAAACCAGCCGCTTTTCTATCAGCTACTTTGACTTTTTAATAAGTAACGGCTAGTTCACTTCCTACTATTAAACACTAATAAATTTATTCGTTTAGTTAATAAATTAGTAAACTTATTCCCGTTATAATTATTTAGTAAACTTAGTTTGTTACACTTTATTTATTTATTTTTTTTCTCTTTAATTAATTAAAGTGAGAGGTTAAGAGAGAGAAAGAAAGATAAATAAATATAAATATAAATAAAATATAAATATAAATAAAATATAAATATAAAAATAAATATAGCAAAATAAAAATAAAATAATAATAGAATAAAATAAAAATAAAAAGAGAAAAATAAATAAATAAAAATAATAAATAAAATATCAAACTTTCAAACTTTCAAAAAATAAAAAATAGATAAATAATATAAAATATAAAATATAAAATAAAACAAAAAGTAAAAAAATAAATAAAAATAAATAGATAAATAAATAAATCAAATCAAATCAAATCAAATAAAAATAAAATCAAATAAAAAATAAAATAAAATAAAATAAATAAAATAAAAATAAAAATATAAAATATATATAAAAAAAAAAAATCAAAAACAAAATAAATAAATAAATAAATGAAAATAAAAATAAATAAATAAATAATTAATTAATTAATTATATTCAGTGGACATAAGGTGTATCCACCACCCGCCGATGAAACTTCCAACCATCATCTCTCAAGTGAGATTAAGGGGTCTTATACTATTTCCCACGTGAAAGTGATTTTACTGTGGTAAAATTAATCCCATATGGTGTATTTCCATGCACCTAGTTAGAAATGGCTAAAGGCGATCATTTTTTAGGTGACAAAACATGAAGTCTTTGTATACTTCTGGAAGGACAAGATTAGAGTGATTAAGCATGTCTCTCTCAACAAGAGGGAGTGATGAAATTGCAACATCACGGGCAATCATTCTCCCTCGCCGTGCTGACCAAGATCGGTGGCCAAATGGTCTAGTATTGTCGATGAGATAGCATCGTGAAATCTTTTTCCCCATGTCAAGCATATCGATCGCACTAGAAAAATGGTCCATTGTGAGGAAAATCATTCCTCTTATGTCAAGTTATTTTCGACCGCATCAGAAAGACGGTCGAGAGGCCTCCAAGATCACTTAGTTGAGTGGGTGTCTTTCAACATTAGGCTTAGAAACTCTCCAAATAGGCTGAGGTGAGTTCATTTACATCGTGCCGGTGCCTCTGATCTCCAAGTAGAGTGTGTGGCCCTCAGAGATTCGCCATGTGTCAAAGATATTGACCGTAATGATGGTGAACCAAGACTAGTATGTATACCATGTAAGATGGGACCTCGTACTTATGGTAACTAGCTGATGCTAATGATGTACCATGTGTCAGGAGGTGCATTGGCCAGTGACATATGGTGAGGCTACAACATAGGTCGAGGTACCAACCAAAATTATGGTAACTTGTTGATGTTGTTGATTTATCACATGTCAAAGTTGTTAACTAGGATTATGGTACTCAGATGATGGTGATGCCGATGAATTGTTATAACCTTTTCTCAGAGAAATTTGTCGACATGAAAGCATCTAGATAATTATTATTAATACTCCTCCTTAGTTAAAGAGGGGGTGTCTCAATTTTTGTAGCTATGGTTGCCCTTCATAATTAACATTTTGTCCTTAATGTATTTAAAATGATAAATATAAAGCATGTCCTTCATGCTATCGCCAAAAGAGAAATTTTAAGGCATGTTCTTCTATGTCGTTTTCAAAAGAGAAAATTTTAATGGCTCCAAACAAACCAAGTTGGCTCTAGTGAAAGAGGCACCCTTTTTCTCCATCCGTGATGACTATATAAAGACATGCACCCTCCATCATTTCGACACAAAAAATTTGGCTCCCACAAGAAAAGTATCTCATCAAGCGAAAGGATACAAGGATAAGGAAGGTTGAAGTCGACTAGAAGAAGAATGAGCTCTCTCTCTCTCCATTAGCCTTTTCACATGTGTATTTGATATCCCTTTATGACCTCACATGTGTGACAAAAAGGACCAAAATTATGAGGCATAAAAAGTTGGTAGGACCGAAGATTTTTCGTGTAGGAAGAAGGCTCGAAATTAAACCATAGCAGAGATGTGTACCAAACCAAGTCTCTCGTAGATATTTGACCTTGGACTGGGAGGCACATGGACCGTTTTGACTAAGTCTATTTTGCTAGTTAGTTTGACCTTGTGATTGACTTTCGAAGATGTAGGTGTGTCTCTCTGTTGAACCGCAGAATTTCTCACTTTTAAAAGGTTGTTGGGTTTTTCACCCATGTGGGTTTTCTTAGTAAATGTTTGTGTTCTTTTTGTTGTCTCTTTATGACTGTACACTCGCCATTTAATTTCTACCGTTGAGATCTTATGTGTACTTTTTATGGTGAATATATAAATTTAAGATAATAGTAACTAAAGAAATAATAATAAGTAATTATTGGTTTAGAAGATCCTATGAGAAATAAACAAAGAGGACATAGGCTAAGCTTGGAGACTCTAGTATGAGAATATGCATCCTTGCTTTACTTACTTAATTTGACTATTATATATTTCTCCATGTTTTGTTATGACTTATTTTCATACTACTTCCTAATTACTTCGTATCCTTTTAACTTTGGTGTTGAGATGAATGGAGTGCATGTAATGCCCTTACCTCGATTAGATTATCTTACATTATTTTATTAGCCTACATATCGAGTGATCGACTTGTGCAGGTTTTTATTCTTACAACTATTAAAGTGGTATGGATATGCAAAGTATGTATAGTGCTAGCTACATACCCACACCTCACATGAATACGTTAGTATTCTAAAGCTCAAAATGTTAGATGATTAAATAAATGGTCAAGCTTTATTAATGATCAAGCTTATGGTTAACCTCCTTAAACTTGGTTAATGGTTAATCTTGATTAGTGTTTAATTAACTGTAAACTATCGCTTTATAATTATTAGGTTATATTTAAATATGCTTATTAATATTAAATTGATTAGATTCTTGTGACCAGTAAGATCTCACTTACATGACTTAATATTATTATTTTATTATTTTCAATTATTATTTTATTTTTTATTACCTCAACCTTACAAATTATTTCCTCAAATTTATTTCTCAATATTAAATATTTATTATTATTATTATTTCATTTCCCTCAACATGACAAGATCTCTCCTCAAATTTATTTCGTATCGGCATCCACGAATTCAAAGTCATTAAATCGAATGAGTGTGATGTTGGACTCATGGCCTTTAATGGCAGGTGGTTGAGGTGGGGTGAGTGGGGAATGCATAAGAAGAAGGATGAGAAGAGAAGGGGGGTATGTCTTTGTTCTCCTCTCGCTTTGGAGCTGAAGGGAGAGGGTGGAGGAGAGAGAATGAAAGGAAAATGTAGCAGAAGGAGAAATCGAAGAAAGACTGGTTTTTCGGTTTCGTGTTGCGGAGTGCTGGGACCTATTTTTTTGGACACACACACTTACGGTTGTCGTTGGAATTAAGTTCTAAAGGCTAGGAATGCCGATAGATTCCTAGCTTGGGTGCAGGCAGGTGGGAAAATTTAGTTGCAGCCCTCAAACAAGCAGCACCCCAACCGAGCCATCGTATTGTAACTCAGATATGTATTTTCTTTTGATTTAATTTAGGTGAATGTAATGGCGAAAAGAAAATCAATATTTAATAAATATTTTATTTTCTTATATTCTATTGTCAAAAGAAATATTTGTATTATGAATACAAGTTATGTGAAAATTTTGTGACAAATGTATTTTTTAGGAACACTGGGTTGGATCTCTCACACTATTCAACACAACTACAGGGCTAACTCCTCAACACATGAGCAATGTCCACAACCCCAAAATCACAAACGATGAGGAACAGTCAACGGGTGGTATAGAAGGGTTGAGATCCATGATGAAGAAGAGTACGAGGAGACAGATTGATGCAAAAGTAGGCCCAATTCTCGCAGATCCTACTCACTCTCCTGCGCGCGCAATACCAATATTCTTAATTAGTTGCAATCAACTACGAGCTGTTTCCAAGGCTTTCCCTGTGACAATTTGCTACGAGCGCTTTCTAAGAGTTGAGAGAACACTCAAGTTGTCGCCATTACGCGTTGTGAGCTGGAACAAATAATGTAACATGTTTCCCTGCCATTACTATCATTACTTAATTATAACCACTTTATTGTAAGTGGATGGATATAAGTAATGGAGGTAGGGATGATCGATGATAACAATTTACTGCAATTGTGTGTTTTACAGCATATACATTATATGAGACAACAACAATAGCAGTTGTTCATTATTTCAAGGCTGACTTGGCTATTTTTTCTATTAGATAAAAAAATAATTGCCTCGTTGAATTAGAGTAACCTTTTTGTGTGCCTCTTACAAAATTCACGTGAGGTCAAACTTACTGTTATTTTAGGAGGCTTTTCTTAATACACGTTTAGTGTTTGACTACGATCAGAGTTTCCTGTCTCTCTATATTAATTGATTGGATATTTCAATGGAAAAACTTTAATGGAAAATTTAAGTGGTGTGATATTTTAATAATAATTTGTATTTAGTTGTTTCAATAGATATTATACTTGATTCCTACTTTTTACTTTCAAATCCGTCTTTATCCATCCTCTTCCCTAGGATTCCATCTCATATTAATATTAACTTCTATATACCTAGCATTACATACAATTCTTTACATAACACCTATACTTTAATATTAATATTCAGTACATTATATTAATGATGATTACTTCATATTAATAATACTATAAAATAATTTTAATATCCATACAGTAGATTAATATTACTCTTATATATTAATTACTTAACGTTATATTAATCACACTATTACTTTATTCTTTCTAATAATAATTTAATCTATATTAATACTTTACCTCTAGTCTTTTAACATTCTAATTTTTAATATTATAAATACATATCATATATTAATATTAACACACACGTACATACATATATATATATATATATATATATATATATATATATATATATTACCTTTTCGTTGGATAAATATTTCATATCTCATCTCTCGAGGATGAACCTATATATGTTGGTTCAAAATGTCGAGGAGAAATACATAGTAATGTGATGGATTCATAAAAAAGTTTTACAAATAAAAAGCAATAAAATAATATTTAATTAATAAATTTATAATTAAAACTAAAAATATCTCTCTCATATATATATATATATATATATATATATATAAGTTAATCTAGATCCATTTTAACTTGATCTCATCAAGTGTTAGGAAAGATCAAATTTCTCAAGGTGTAAACCTCTTAGTGCAAAATCCCGTATTAAAGGTTTGCACCTCCGCAGAGCCTGATCCTTTTCGACACTCGATAGATCCAAAGTTAAGATGGGATCTCGTGGATGGTCATTATAACTCATTTTCATTGTGTTTTATGTTATAATGATTTTGAAACATAATGTGCAACAATATACAAGTCTTCGTACATATCATGATCATTATGTTAATAGGAGTGTTTATAAAGATAGTTGACATTCCTTATTAACATAATAGTGGGTACTAAGTTGTCTTTCTCGCTAAACGACACTTTTATCAACTCCTGTGAGACAAGCAAAAGAGCAGACGCCACGTGAGAATTCCAGGCTCTCAGCTTTGATATTTTGTGACTTCACATGGCAATCCTAGAGGATTCAAAAATTCACGAGTATTGGGCTCATGTCGGTCGACATAGTCTCATCGCTCATCCTTGCCCACTTAGGTCTTCATCTCTCTCGTTCCTTTCCCTCCTCGTGATATCTTCTCCATCTCCTCCAAGGAATTTTTTTATTTCTTCATCGTGGATTTGTCTCGTGTTAAACTCCCTTTCAAGGAGTAGTGGAGCGTACTCTTCTCGAATGAAGGAAGAGTGGAGATCATGGATCTTAAATGCAAAATCGTGGAGGATCTTGGAGGAGGTCAACGAAGATCATAGTGCACTCAAAATTAAGATCATAAAGAACTTATGTGATGAGATAGTGGGTGAAGTGGTGCATCTAATGCACACATGATGGAGAGAGTGAATAAAAGGCCCTAGTGCCACATGATGGGAGATCATGGAGAGACAACACACTCATGGAGGCTAGTGGCCACACAGGAAACGTAGTTATGAGGTGGGCCTAGGCTGTGGAAGGCCCATAATCTATATAATGCAACATGAAGGCACAATAGAAGCCGGCTAGATTATTATTTCTAATCTGTTTCTTTAGATCCGGATTTGTCTTTAGAAATTTCTATGGCATGCTTATGTTGTTTATCCAAGTCTCCAGCAGATTGTTTAGCACACGGTGTTTTCCGAGCGTGAAATCCCACCCTTAACCACCTGGGACTTCGTAGTGCCTACTCTCGGGGAAGGTTTCTTTGAGCTTCCATACATCATCGTGCATGATGCATCCGTGTGGATACTGGTGGTCACCCACCTATTCCACTTGGGGCTCCACCATTAGTTCTTTCCGCTGCCCGCTCAAAGACAAGCATTATGCCTTGCCGCTGTTGTACGCTGGTCCTGCAACTTCCGGAGCTGCTTTTTGAAAGTCTCTAAACGACGTTTGGGAAAATGGATAGCAACATGGGTCCATGATCCAATGTTGCCTCGCTCCAAATTTTTGAAGTCCCTGACAGATCTTTTCTAACGAGGTATGGTACGCGCCAAACGGAGATCGTATGCCAAAAGCTACGCCCCGGGAAGTTGAAACGCCAATTTACCCAAATCTGGCCCATAGTTTTCGGCACTTCATCTCCTAGGTTAGGGTTTTGGCTTTAGGATTTCCCATTGTTTCTAACAATAAATAGGCCTTCGAGCCTCATTGTAATCCCGCCCGCAGGCTCGTAGCCACCCACATCTCTTCTCGCAGATAGCTACCACACGCCCTAGCTAGTTTTATTTCCATTTTGTCCTGTATAGCAACTTCGCTCTTTGATATTAATGAAATGAAGTGTTATTTCCACCGCATCTCTATATTTATGGTTATATGTTTATTCCGTTGCGTTCCCCGCATAACCGCATCGCTGGTATCGTAGGGGTCTACTTTTTTTCGATCCTTCTTTGCATGTCCCCAACGAGGTCGGGATATAAGGAGCTAGGCTCCGATCCGGTGGAACCTTTCGCAAGATCATCCTCGCAAAACCTCGACGGACACCCATGGGAGACGAAAAGAAAAGATGAGGGACAGGAGATCCTACCAAAATATTGCTCGAGGAGGCCCTCGAAAAACAAAGGAACGCAATGATGGACAAATTTGTCGGGATCCTTCAATGGCTACCCACCCACGCGCGCATCCGCATCCGTAGCCCACTGAGGCACGACTCCTTTTAAGGTACAAGTAAATTTTTCGACATTCCCATATTTGAGGGTCAAATAGACGCAAGATGCTCGTAGATAGATGGTTGAATCGTTAGAAGGATATTTCTGCTCATGACTCTTTCGCACGGGAGAAGATTATTTTTTGCACTCCTCAAAGCTACATGTTAAGGATTGGTGGGAAACCCACTCGTGAGAAAAAGGACCCGTACGTAACCTCTCTCGTTCTCACTGCACTAACTTGGAATTCTTTCCGAGACGCGTCAAGGAAATGCGCACTATCCCGTGGGGAGCTATGAGGACAAGTACATACAATGGACCACGCCGCGACAACAAAGGGATCAAGATGTGATGAGCCGACGAACTGCTCCATACCCCGCGCACAAAGTTGGGTATCAAAGATTCGCAGAAACATCTCGGTGCTAAAGTATCGCAGCTCGTCCGCAAAGATACAATCGGGGAGGAAATGGAGTTCCTCGACATCTCTCACTTGGTACGCGCATACCCGCATGTCGCCAAGATTGAGCAAGTAAATTCAGCAGTAAGAAGCGAGACTTTGATCCGCGAATCAAAAGCAAGGGAAAGGTGCTTCCAAACCACGCAACAAAGGATGAGCCAAGGCACGGCAGCTCTAAAGACAACTCGTCGAAGCCACAAGAAAAGAACAAGACCGCAAAGCCAAAGAAGGACACGGGAAAGTGGTGTGAGTTCCATAAGAGCTCCACTCACAACACAAGTGAGTTTCTGTGCCAAGCGCTCGCTAGTGGCCGAGATGAGGGCTTTCGATTCGTATGCATGCTCGACTTCGAATCGCAACCCGAAAAGGGGAATGAAAAAAGGGAAACAGATTACTGATGCGGAGCCCAATGCCACCGTTGCCACTACAAAGATCCGTAAGGAGGAACCCACGATCCAGAGGAGGAGGAACGTCTCTTCCACTCCCGATGTGGGTAAAGCGCTCCCTGCATGCTCATCGTCGATAATGGGAGCCAAAAGAACCTCATTTCGTGAGACGCCGTGAAGCGGTTGGGCTTTGCCGACCAGCTCACCCACATCCATACACTACTCCGGGTGGCTTCACCAAGGACGAGATCTCCGCCGCCCAAATAGCCTACCTTCCCTATGGCATCAAGCCCTTCACGATGAGGTATAATGTGACGTTGCTTCATTGATGTTTCGATGTATTATTAGGACAATCATACTTATGGAAACGCTCACGCCGTGTATGAGTCTCGACCTCGTGTCGTTATTGTTACTTTGGAAATAAGTCAGACATGATACCGAGGTACCACCTCCCCGCCACTATCTCTCTCGTTACTACAAAACAATGTAGTAAGCTCATTTCCCAAACCAGGAAATCTGTCTTCGATGATCCGCCCCGTGGCAAGAAGAAGACCGTGGCCACGACCTCCGTATAGGGCTTTCCACGACAACAACAAATGGATAAGGTTGTGGAGGAGTACGGTGGGACATATTCACCTCACCCACAGGGGTTCCTCTCGCACTATCAAGTCAAGCACCCGATTGATCTCGACCCCGTGTGCGTCGTCTGATGACGACCGATCTATCTAAGTTCGTCTCTCGAGAATGATGAAATCAAGAGTGCGTATTCCTGGAGCTACGTCAAAGGTCACATCGACCAAGTTCATCACCTTGTGGGAGCCCGATCGTGTTGGTACAAGAAGGATGGGACGTGAGACTCGTATCGACTGACTCCGCGGCCGAAAAGATCGACCGTTTGGAATAGGTACCAATCCCACTCGATCGATGACCTTCGGACCAACTCAAAGGTGCAAAATATTTCAGCAAGATCTGACCGGGTCCAGGGTCACCGTGTACCAATTGAAACCTTTACGTGTGGAAGATCGCTTTCAGCCAAGGAAGGCCTTTTTCGAATGGCCGGGTCATGCCTTTGGGCCGACGAATGCTCCCGCAACCTTCATGAGGATGATGGACAACATCTTGATGCCATTCACCAACTCATTTGTAGTGGTGTACTTGGATGACATTCTCGATCTTCACAGTATTTCTAAGAGCACCTTCACCACATCCGACAAGTCCCTCCAAACACGTAGCGGTAACATGTTGTTTGCCAATTTGGAGAAGTGCATTTTTGTACACCCAGGTTCAATATCCGGGATAGCATTATCAAGGAAAGGGGGGTGCATGTGGATCCACTAAGATCCAAGTCATTCGGGATTGCCAGCCCCAACCACTATAACAGTAGCCAGCCTTTTTTGCCCGCTAATTTTCACCGGAGGTTCATGTTGGGATTCTCTCATATCACTTGGCCCTCGAGTCAAGTCACCACGGGAGGAGCGAGGAGAAAATTCTTTGGTCGGAACTCACCGAAGGCATTCACTGTAATTGAAAATCGCCTCCGTTTCGCTCGCGTGTCGACTTTACCGTACCTTGAAATAGCCATTTGAGATCGAGACAGCATGCCTCCGACTATGCTATTGGGGCAGACCTTACTCAACAGGACATCCAGCAGCATTTCCCCACAGTTGAAACATTGTCTCGACACAAGCCCGCAAGTATCCCACTTATGACAAAGAAATGTATTCCATCATGCAAGCTTGTCGACAATGGAAGCATTACATCTTTGGGGAAGCGATCACTATCCACACAGACCACCAGCCCTCGTAGTTCATACAGCACAGGGAAGTTGCGTAACGATCGCTTACCGTATGGTCCACATATCTCGCAACAACTGCTCAACATCAAGTACAAGAAGGGTAGCACCAATCATGTTGCAGATCGCCTCGCCGACCACCGATCGTGGCGCTCACCACCGTGCTCAACTCTTGTGGGCACGAGACTTCGATCGTCGCTCTCTATGAGAGTGACTCTAGAATTCGCCACACTTACAAGGCACCCCTGGGGGGTACGCAAGTTCCAAATTTTCGCCTCCAAGATGCACTTTATGTCACATGGGACACCTTTGTGTTCCTTCGGGCGAGCGTGCCAAGATGATATGGGAAGCACACTCACAACGAGTCGCCGGGAATTTCGAGGTTGAGAAAATGAGCCGCAATCCCACAGAGTATTTCTATTGGCTCGAACCTTCGAAAGGATGTCGAGAAGCACATCGTATCCGCACCGCTCGTGCCAATGCGAACCGACCAGTCAAGAAGCAAGGGCCTATATACCTCTACCTACCCCTAGCCGACCTTGGGAATCCATCTCCATGGATTACATGTCGGGCCCTGCTTTCTACCACAGCGAAAATGACCGTGTGTCTGTGGTTGTCGACGTATTCTCGAAGATGGCCATTATGGCGGCCCGCAAGAAGAATATCACAGTCAGAAGCCACTCGCTAAACTTTCTTGAACGATGTGGGTGCACTTTGGGATCCTACGTTCTATCATATCAGATTCTGACAACAGTGTTCCTCAAAGACATTTTGGTCCGACTCCCGGTCAATGTTGGATACCAAGCTCACCAAGTCCACAACTTTCCATCCCCAAACAGATGGCCGTACAAAGGTCATCAACAAAATGATTGTACACATCTCGTGCATGTACAATTCAAAGCATCCACGCACATGGGACGAGAGCCTCCCCCTATGTACAACATAGTTATAATCGTCCAAGCTCCACATCAACTGCCATAGCCCCTTTCGTGGGCTTGGGATTCCAACCACTATGTCCCATCGACGTAGCCTATGCCATTTGGTGCAAATGTCAGCCGTCAGACTCACCATGTCCACCTCGAAGTTGACAAAGAAAGCAGCTTCATTGAGCACATTCAACACATCCGCCAATAGGTTCATGACATATTGGGCAGAGCCAATGCCAAGTACAAGCAACGCCATGATCAACACCGGGTGCCAGCACGTGCTTCCGTGGGTGACAAAGTATGGCTACATCTGCGTACAAGCGCCCTCATGGACCCCACCGCAAGCTTCGCCCACTCCGATACGGCCATACACCATCACCAAGGCTGTAGGGAACAATGCCTTCGAGCTCAATATTCCACCATTCCCTTGGTCCGCACCCGCCTTCACGTGGATCGCCTTCGTCCTTCACTTTCCCACTCCCATCGGACACCTCAAACATTGCGTAACAACTCACACCAATAGAGTTAAAATCCAGCATCGCATGGAACATGCCACCACGGATTGTATCATGGACATGCAAATCAAGAACACTCGCCAACGTAAGATCCAACTATATCGGGTTGTCAAAGCTAGCCAACTCCTCGCACCAAGGAAAGTGGTTCACCATGGGACCAAGTTCGGCAGCACAAATTTCCTCATCTCATGGAGGAACTTAACGCAATGGGGACCATTGCTTCCTTAAGGGGGAGGAATGATCCGTGGGATATTGGTGGTCACCCACCTATTCCACTTGCTCCACCATTGTCTCTTTCGCTTTTTCGCTTTCGGCACAAGCTTATTACTTTTTTAGCAATTTTTTCGGTCCCAAACTTCCCGAGTCAAGCTGAGGCCCTAAACGACGTTTTGTGGGAAAACGAGAGCAACATGGGTCCATGGACCGATGTTGCTCATTCCAAATTTTTAGTCCTCTGACAGATCTTTCTAACAAGGTATGCGTACGCGTCAAACGGGAGATCGATACAGTTACAGCCTCGGGAAGTCGAAACACCAATTTACCCAAATCTAGGCCCATAGTTTTGGCGCTTCATCTCCTAGTTAGGTTTTGGCTATTTAGGATTTCCCATTGTTTCTAAATAATAAATAGGCCCTTGAGCCTCATTGTAACTCGCCCGCAGGCTCGTAGCCACCACATCTCTTCTCGTAGATAGCTACCAGCCGCCTCAGCTAGTTTTATTTCCATCTCCGTCCGTAAGCAAATTTCGCGCTTTTTGATATTAATGAAATGAAGTGTTATTTCCACCGCATCTCTATATTTATGGTTATATGTTTATTCTCGTGCTCCCAAGCATAAATCCGGATCACAATGGTGCTACATTCATCCACTCTCATATGCATATTCAATCATAGGAATAACACATTCCTTATTTAGGGTTTGAGAGGTGGAGGTTGTTTCTAGCACTTCAACTAGAAACCAAAGGAGGATTCATCCTTTCACCTTGTTATTCAAGTTCGACTTTCAAGAGTAGTAGATATATACTTTGGCATTGAGGCCACTCATTTCATACCTCCATGCAAAGAACTTGTCCCCTTTATGATTGCACAGCCTCAGCCTTGCAAATATGAAGGAGGAAGGAATTTTCCAAGATTTCTACACTGAAATCCCTGTGAGGGACCATCTCCCAATTTGGGCACATTATTTCCATCACTCAAGAGATTATTTACAACATCTAGCATTAGGCTATAGAGCCTCCTCTCTGATGTACGTATTTTTATCTAGTCATATGTGCATTCAACAACCGCATCTATTGAGGAGGTTGGAGGAGACGATATCGAGCTTTTGGCTTCGAGGATCTAAATGAGGGATCAACCCTCCATGCATTAAGTTGGTTGTGTTTTTATTGTCAGCCATCATATCTCTCACTATGTAGTAGATCCGCATACCTCGCAACTACATATTTGTAGGGCCTAAGAGGGTGATTTTACAAGATTTTCATATCCGGAAATCCTTTCCGGGTTATCTTGTGTATCATCACAGAGCCCTGATATAAAGTTTCACAGATCATCGGAGCTCTAGAAATTCCGTAACTACACTTTATATTTTTTAGGCGGGGGCCATAGCCCCGACATTTGTAACAGTGGACACACGCAAGATTCCTTCCAACAATCCAACAGCTACTGCAATCCCTTGTGGGATCATTTTAGGGTCATTCTAGGCCATCTATTTGGCTTTAATGTCTCATATTTTGAGCACCGTTAGTATTTGTTATCCACCTCCATATTAAAAATGGCTTAGTCTATTTTGTACATTTGTATGGTGTATTTAGATTACTTGTTTACTTTTCCCGTAGTTCTTATATTGTGTTTTTTGTATTACCGCATTCTCCCTTTTGGGTTATTACAGGCAGGGTATCGTAGCATGATCTTTGGCTCAACATGTGGACACTTCATATTTTGCATCAAAAGAAGAAGAACCAAGATAGTAGAGATATATCATGAAGGAGGATTTTAATTTTGCCATTCTTCTCTTTAGATCCCTACAAGATCTCTCCAAGGAGGTAAATCAAATGAAGAGAGAAAGGAAAAGGAAGGATCCAAGAAGAATATTTCGATGAGAAAGGTCCAAGCACTTCCTATCAACATGAGAAGCAACCAAAGAAGTAAAGAGCTTCACATTATTCCACCAGATCCACTTTCTTCTGATAAGAAAGAGGACTCGGTCTAAATATGAAGGAGACTTGGGGCATGAGACCCTAATTAAATATCCTGCCTCGAATACAAAGCACAACCTAGAGCTTTCCAAGGATAACTCTCTCTCCAACGCTAGACCAAAGAAGAAAGAAGATCCGCAGCAACAGAAGAAAGAGGCATATTTCTTTCTTGCCTACATTTCGATGGATCTTCCACAAGCACATTGAGGGCTTGGAGGAGAATTGGCTACCTTCTTTCTAAAATATCCTATATCAAAAAGAGAGGCTTGGATTTTGCGCAGTCACCGCACCCAGAGGGTGAAGCAAGAGATTGGTGGTTTAGTCACTTGTCAGCACATGAGAGTGTCCGCTTTATATTGACTTTATTAAAAGACTCGAAGAAGAGGTATGGTGAAAAAGAAACGCAGACATCTCACATAGTTACATCTCCTATCATTGAGGAGATAGTACATGAAGAGCTTAAGTAAGATGTCCTCATTATCACTCACGAGGAGGAGCCTCTACCACCACCACTCAATTGTAGATGTACTTACATCAAGAGGAGGACAACTTGCATCTTTGCAAGATTGTCTCTGAGTTCTTGACATTTGGAGCTCCCATGCATGATTATTGAAAATGCATGATGAGGAGGAGAAAAATACTCAAGCACTAGTATATTTGTAGAGATGTAGCCATCATCACTACTAGCAACTGGAGAGACTATTACACCGGTTGGAGGAACTCTTTTGGATGTGCAAGGTGTTCTAGATGCTCAACTTATCCAAGGTTTGCATATACTTTCTTCTCATATTATTTCAGACACTTTGCATTGAGATATGTGAGACCATGCCATCGTGGGAAAGTGCATAACCAAGGATTAGAGCACCTTACGATTTAGAGTAGAAAATTATCACCAGTACGTGAGGACCCTTGATTTAATCAAGGAGAATATGCGCTATATCCTAGGCTTGTCATGGTTGAGCTACACCCAACACTTTTTTGCTGAAGTGTGGAGTTGCGTAAGATGGGAGGAGCACAAGATATTCAAGACAATGCCAAACTATGAGTTTAACATTGTACGTGTGGCCATGAGACAACACATGTATCACCACGCATATATACACAGTCACTGTCACTCAGCAGCAATGATGATGAGAGGGCCCCATTACTCTTGGAGCACTCAAGGTAGCTTCACTCATGAAGCACTAGAGGGACAGATGATAGATGGTAGACACCTTGATGATGGAGAGCACTTTCCATTGTCAAGATGAATTTTTTTCGATGATCTCCTCACATATCAAAGAGGAGATTTAACTACAACATGTATGGAGCCTATGGGTTCCTAGTGGGCTAATGATGAGAGGATCTCATGGAGAGACTCTCACGAGGGGTGCACTTCAACATTTCATGGAGTGCAAAGATATTCAGAGTGGAGCATGCTGGGTATTCTACTTTGGGAGGATACCAAGATTGATCTTGGCATGATTCATCATCCACATTAGGATGAGTGGATATGATGATGAGAGCAGGAGGTTGCCTACCTTCCCGCAGATCTATGATATCTGCGGTAGCAAGAAAAATGACCATACTGTTTCTTTGGGTGAGTATGGATTCCACCAAACATTCTCACATTTCCAAGCATCCATGCCATGTATATCGTTGATGACATGAATGAGGGGAGGCATGGATGCGTTGGTTGTTGATGAGAGAGTTTTGACATCTCATGATATATCTTATGTCCATGTATTTTTCTTTTTGTTTGGGATATGTCTCATGTCTCTTACATGTATTTCTCGTTTGCGATATGTCTCATTTCTTTACATATATCTATGTTTGGGATATATCTCATGTTCATGTATGTACTTGGGCTTGTGGGAGAAATAATGACTTCACATGATGTGGCATAAAGGAGCTTATTTTTATTGTCTTGATGAGACATTCCACATGTCCATTAGTATGATGTACTATGTGTTCCTACCTTGTCATGCAACCTTCTATATGTTTATTAGATAACTCATTCTGTGTGAAGGTTAAATAGTAGGATTCTCACCTCATGATGTTGTAATCAAGGACCTCAAAGATCCTAGACATATTTTAGCTACTAGAATTGATGATGATTCCATCAAGGTTGTATGTGTTTGACAACTTTGGGTCATCATGTCTTCCCTCCATTTTTTTTGCTCATAATGATGAAGTGAGAAAAACCTTGGCATGAGCACTTTGGTCACTTAAACTATCTCTTCTTCAAACTCTATGTAAATAAAACATGGTGACAGTGTCTTCCTATCGTATCTTTCCGAGATGGTGCTTGCTCCCGATGTGTACTCGAAAAACATCATCGGATAGTTTTTGAAAAATGTGCCTCTGACATGCTTTAGCCCTCTTTGCGTACGCATAATGATTTATGTGGTCCACTTCCTATTGTTTCTTTCTCTCGGTTATGTAAGTACTTCTTAACTCTTCATTGATGATTTTTCCGTGACGCTCTTGGGTATACTTCTTAAAACTCAAGAGTGAAGTTTTTAACATGTTATCGCCTTTAAGGCTCTTTGTTGAGAAACAATCTGACATCAAATTCTTAAGTTAAGATCGTGAAATGGAGGAGAATATGTTAACAACAAATTTATCAAATTTTTTCACTAAGCACGACATTCAATTATAATATAGTGTTCCATATACTCCAAAACAGAATGGTGTAGCCGAAAGGAAGAATCACACCTTAAAAGAAATGGCTAATTGTATAGCTTCAATCCAAAGGACTTAGTCTCAATTTTTCTTTAGGGAAGAAGAAATTAACTGCAAATTAGCATAGTAAATCACACTCCTACTAAGGTTTTAAAGAATATAACCTGCAGAATCTTGAGCTCAATCAAACTGTGATGTAAGTCACTTTCTGTTTTTGGAAGTGATGTCGGCCCATATTCTAGATGCGAAACATAAAGCCTTAGAACCTAAGAGTGAAAAATGAATTCTTGTTGGATATTCTAAGATGTCAAAGGATATAGACTTTTCAACCAAAATCCAAAAAATATAATCATTAGAAGAGATGTAAAACTTGATGAAAGTATATCGCCTACGAGCCTAGTTCAGCATATGTGCCACCTTTGGCTTCAGCGAGCCTCGATCTCGGCATATGTGCCACCCGTCCTCATCTATTATTTTTGATAGCATTCCTATAGTTCATATGATGAAAAAAAGGATGATAATCCTACTACACCTCTTGAAGATATTCCTTCCACTCCACAACTTCCAAGATGGGTCTGCTTCACTTCGTGATGCAAACAGGGTCCTTCTTGCAGCGACCCCGTAGATCGACGTACGTACATACATTCTTAGTTCGAAAGAGCCTCTTCCTTATTGGCTCAAGTTCGTAGAAAATCCTAATCTAGACACCTTTCGAAGAAGCTTCCGGCCATCAATATTGGGATGAAGCTATGAATGAAGAATGTTGTTCCTTATTTTCAAATGATACTTGGGATCTTGTTCCTCTTCCAAACCGAAGAAAACTTGTCGGTATGTGTTAGAGTCGGCTCTTTACATCCTTCGTCGTAGATCATTTCTCTTATCGCATTTCATTTTTAGGTGTCTCATTCTCGCTCATTCATCTCGCATTCTCGTTAGGGGCATGCCATCATCCGATGGAAGGGTCTCTTCACATCTCCCTCATGTTTGTACCGCTCGTGGTTGGTCAAAATTTATCATTATGCGCCATCAATGCAAAAACTCATCATTAGATACTTCTGAGCCATGTAGGGTAGATTCTCCCGCCTTTATGCATACCACATTAGAATTTTGATGCATTTCACGAGAGTGAGACCGATGAATATTCCATACTTCATGTGACGAAACATAGAGTTTCGAATGACTACCCTTGTAAAAAGAAGACTCCGTAGCGTTTACACACACACCATTTATCATTATGCGCTCATCAAGATGATTGTGGTACATCGCATTGACTAGTAAGCACTGCATGGGAGGAATTCATTTCCCGTGAATTATTTACAGCCCCTCGTCCCCTCCTCCAGAGATTGTTCACGATGCGTGTGAACCTTTCACATCAGCTTAGAGGTTCCCGAGATCAGTAGCCCATCGTTGTTCCAAAGGTGTGTTACCCATCGTAGAGGTACCAGCAGCCTGGTTTGCGTGAAAGACGACGTAGTATTATCTCCACCCGTGGTGGAAGGGGTCTCGTTACCTTCGAAAAAATGCGAGTACTATCTCCACATGGCGTGGAAGGGGTCTCGCTTCTACATCAAGACAGGGATATGATAGAGGCAGCATGTCCCAGTGATGATGAATATCCCGAAGGCGAGGTTGAGAAGAGCGCCGAAACGGCGGAAAAAGGCCTGATCCACTCCAAATCTCAGCCGAAGCTTCCTCGCGAGCATGGGACATGATGGGAGACATTCACTCCAAATTTCAGCAAATTTGGAGTAAATTTTGTCATTTTTTGAAACATCTGGTTGCAAAACAAGTTTTTTCACCCGACGCGTCGTCGCCACTCGACGCGCGCTTACGTTTGAGAGATCTTTCCGGAGAAAAAATTTACATTTTTGGATTTTTTATGGTAAATTATGCATGCTCGTAGAATGGCCGAGAGATTTCATCAAGTTTTGGATGGTCTTACAGGGTCAAAAACACACCAAAAATGGCCTTTCTTCCACCTTTTGAACCAGCAGGAACCAGCCTTTGGGAGATTTAGTAAAGGCGAGGGGGAAATGAACTCTAAATTGAAAAAATTCCACTTGGCTTGGATAGCAGTACAGATAGGGATTTCAAACGCAGCTATCATGAGCTCAATTTGATCCCAGAAGTGCCCCACAGTTTCAAAGTGGCACGCGCATTGAGTTTTTTACGCGTACATAGAGGATTTTTGGTCCAATTTTTTTACTTTTCACCGTAATTTGGCCGCTTTGACTAGTTTCACTTTGTGATGCAATTATTGATCTATCTGATGCAATCTTATGGCTGTGATGTAATTTTGGCTCACATTTACTTGTTCTAGAGGATTCATTCACTAAAAAGTGAAAATTAAGTGAATGGATCAGCTTTCCTAGTATATAGAGGCAAGTTGTTTGATTGCCTAGATTTCAATTACATGTTTAGAAATTGGCTGAAAACAACTCCGGAAGATGAGCTTGACCCTAGAGGCATGGGAAGGGGTTAGGATGGTCTATATATTGTATTTTTCCGAGACATTTTCAGTGTGGCTGGACTCTGGGAATAGTTTGGCACCTCATCGTATATTCATTTCAACATTTTTGGCAAAAGAAAGACCGTATATTTTTGGTAAAAGACTTGTTGGGATCCTTGTGGCTCCGAGTTTTGATGATGTTTTTTCTCCATGTATCTATAAGTTTCATTAATTTTTATGTATGCCATTTCCTTTTTCTTTTCTTCCGAATTTAAACAAATGAGTAACTAAGGTAGAATTCATTAGTTCGGCTGTGTCGTTCTCTTTAAACTTTTGTTTAGTTTTATATGTTTTCACTGCCTGGAAGAGGATCCTTGCACCTCTTGCTCTTTCAGCTCTCCTTAGTCAGTCTTTTATATTCATTCTATTAATATAAGACATCAAATCCATTGCCTCGTCCCCAACTGAACTCTGCAAGAATTTGGCCTCATCCCCAAGCTCCAAAAATCGTGTTTCCCTTTTTCCAACAAAAACCCTAAAAGTCAAAATCAAACTCCTTTCGATTCATATACCTAGCCTAAAATCAGTATTCATTTCAAGTCATCTCGCACCCTATTGAGTATTTTTTACCGAGCTACCCGAAGAGAGCCTCTCTCTCTGCTTCCGGTAGGGCTAGCGCACTGTGACCGAGCGTCGTTTCGGTGTTACCCCGAATCCCGCCTTCAAATTCTCGAGGTGGATTTGGGCAATAACAAGATGCGTATGGGTTTACAAAATAAAGTTTGGCCCCGATGGAAAAGTGGATAGGCATAAATATCGGCTCTTGTTACAAAGGATTTTCACAAGTTGAAGGAATTGACTATACTAAAAACCTTCTCCCCTATCGCCAAAAATGAATTCTATCCATCTGTGTTATTTCCTTGTTGCCTCCTTTAAATGGGAATTCCATCGCATGGATGTTAAATCCGCCTTCTTACATGGATATTTGCATGAATAAATCTCACGTGGAACAACCCACCGGCTTTATCCAAAATGACTCTAGCCTTATTTGTTGCATTAGGAAGTCTCTTTATGGTCTCAAACAAGCTCCTCGAGCTGGTATGCCAAAATGGATAGATTTCTCATTAGATAATGGCTTTTCTAGGTGTCATTCCGACAACACCGACTACACCAAGAAAGTGGTGGTAAGTCCTTCACCATCCTTGTCCTTTATGTCAGATGACATTATCCTTACTAGTAGTGATCCCAACCATATAAACCATGAGAATTATAGCTCTCAAAAAGAAGTTTGAAATGATAGACTTAGGAAACTTGCATTATTTCGTCTCTTCAAGTCTTGCAATCAGCATAGAAGACAGTCCTTTCTCTCACTCAAGTATGCATGTGACCTCTACGCACTTTCACATGGAAGAGTGTAAGCTAGCCCCTTCTCCCTTTCGGGCCCGAAGTCAAGCTTTCACCACTTGACACCACCCCCAAAGTTGCTGCTACTTTATACCGTCAACTTCGTTGGTAAACTTCGTATCTAACCCATACCGTCTTAACCTTCCTTTGTCGTTGGTCTTGTTGCTCAGCTTTATGCACAAACTCATGAAATTCACCGGAAAGCAGCTAAAATAATACTTCTATATATTCATAGGTATAGTACAATTTGGGGGTTCAATATAGTGCGGAGCATCTCCATTGTTGATTGGTTTCACCGATCTCCCGATTGGCTGGTGACCCCGATGATCGAAAGTTCACCATCAGGATATGTATTCACTCTTGGTTCAGGACCTATTACTTGGTCTTGTAAGAAACAAAGTGCCATCTCTTTCTTTTGCGGGAAGTAGAGTATCGTGGTGTCGTTGAAGCAAGCAAGGAAGCCATGTGGCTTCGTCATATCCTATCTAAATTTGGTCTTCATCAACAACATCCAACTACACTTTGGTGTGATAATCGTAGTGCTATTCTACCCATGTAAACATCTACTTCAAAGCATCGCCAGCATGAAACACATTAAGCTCCACATACACTTCATCAAAAATCTCATTCATGATCGTGTTTCGAAGTGCAATATTGCCCAACCAATGATCAAGTAGTCGATATCTTTACAAAGGCTCTCACGCAGTGTTAAGTTTACCAAAATTCGATCCATGCTTGGAGTTCAAGAAAGTTATAATTAAGGGGGGATAGGCTCTAAAGCCTCTCTTCCTTCTCCTATTGTGTTACCTTTTTAAATCCTTGAATCCTATCCCAAGTTGTTCTTAAGGGGGATGTTAGGATATTTCAACACATAGGAAATAGGCTCCTTTTGTGTCAACTTTGTAAATCCTTCAATCCTATCCCAAGTTGTTCTTTTGGTGATGTTAGGATATTCGACACATAGGAAATAGTTAAGTATAACTTGGTCTAGTGTAGAGTTAGGTAAAGTGTGTTTCTTTACTCATGTACATTTGTAACTTATAACTGACATAGCCACGATTTGTAGTGATCCGATGGTTCACTCTCTCCTCGGTATTAACGACACTTGATCCGTGGCTTAACACTTCGATTGGTCCATGATCTCTATTTAAAGAGCATTGAGCGTCATTTTTCCTCAGAACTGCTTATGAGAGAAAGCATATGTAACTTTGTTTTTTATATTAATAAATTTCCCCGAAGTGCCGCGTTGGCTCGGCCGTGGATCGTTTCTTCGAGGTTTTAACCACGTGATAATATTGGTGTACAAATTTATTATGATCCGTTTGTGAGTGGTGAACTTTGGTTTTTTATCTAAGGAACTTACCCCCGTAAATTCCTACATGGTATCGTAGCTATCTTTGAGGGCCACATCCGTTGTTGATCCAAATCTAAATCTTGGACTTGACTGCGACATGCGATTTTCTAGATCTACTATTTTTGAACATTTTTCGTGCCTAGAGAACCACTCTGTGTCCGGAGCGTCTGTTATGTTGAGGAACCCCTTTCATTTCATGCGATAAGGTTTTATGGTCTGCTCAATTTATGTCAGCTATGATCCGGAGGTATAGTCTCTATTTTGCGTTTATATTTATTAATAGTTCGTCTCTTATTTCGATTCCCTCTCGTTTATTTCATTTTTTAGGTTTTATTTATTTGCCGGACCTATACCATATTCTCTCGTGTATGCTCTTTTCTTTGTGCCATGTGCGATCTCGGAAAAATCGGAAATAGGAAGAAGGGAAATATTTTTTCGCTATGTATGTTCTTTTCCCCCACGTATTTCGCAATCTCGAGAAATCGTAAATAGTGAAAAAGTAGTATAGTTGCCGATAAGGCTAACCAAAAATCTAACGTTCGACATAAGGCTTGCATTTCATTTTTTTTCTCGCATTTTGTGTTTTTTTGTGTAGGAAAAAGCACGCACACCGAAGACTAAAAAAAACCCTTCCTCCTTTCAAACAATTATAGAATCCTTTTACTATCTCACTTGGAGAGAAGTTAGTTTATTAGAATAGAGGTCTTGGGTTCAAATCTCTTTCTCAAGCTTTTCTTTTATATTGTTAAAGGGGCAAGATGGAGCAGTGCCCACTAAGCCACTAGCATCGATGGATTTTGTCCGACGGTGTCGACTCGAGTTGCATGGCCATGATGAGGAGTGGTCGTTGAGCACAATCAAACTACAACTAGTTTTTAGGCCTCAAGAGCCGAAATTAAAAAAAGAAGAAGACAGAGATCGTAAAAAATTGCTTTTGCTAGTTGATCGAATGCTCCAAACCACCAAATTTTTTCATCTTTAATTGCAAAATAATAACACCAATCGAGGAGTGTTGCTTCAATCATTCTTCAATATTTGAAGAGGTGCACTAGGGTTGATAGAAGAAGAGGACTATTGGTTGAATCCTCTTCAAGTATTCCCGGGATAATGTGGGCTTTGGATGTCAAGAGAGATTGGGAGGAAACCCGAGATTCCGGAGTCAATCGCACCTCGAAAACTCTTCCCAAGAGAAGACCAATGATCATGTGGGAGAATAAAGATCATTACAATAACAATACTAGTTCCTACACCAAATCGATAAGAATCTCTCTTTTTTTCTATAGGAACAATGATGGGGCAACTTTTTATCTTCTTTTTAGAGTGAGATTTCCTCGACTATAGTTGTTTTAGTTAGAGAAAAAATAGCTCGATAAAAAACACTGCTATTTATTGGGGAGAGTAGGGTTAGAGATATTTACCTTGTTGAGGGGTGAATGATACCCTGTAACAACTCCTCTTCCCTATTGTTGAATTTTCAGCATAGAATGTACCTCAAAATTGATTGTAAAAGATGATAGGGGTAGAGAAATCAAGACCGGATGAATCTTTGATCCTTTTTTCGCAGTTTTAGAGTCTCGTGTCTCTCTTTTCTCCTAAAAAACTCGAGATTTCGCTTGTTGCTCTATGATTTTAGTTGTTACACTTAACTCCAAGTGCATTTAGTTGTTACCACTATGATTTTGGTTTTTTCCTCTCGATCTATCAAAGTCGGCATATAAAGTTGCCTCCGAACACTAATGATTAGATTACATGGTCATTTATTGTTTTTAGATAAAGGATTCCAATGATATATCTCGTTTGCGGCGAGGGTGAATATTTTTCAAGTTTGTATTCCTAGAGGATCTGAATTCACTTTTGAAATAAAACTAGAGATCTAGGTTGTGGGATCTTTGTTTTAAAAATATTGGGATACACATTTTGACCTCCACAATGAGTCAGCTTTCCACCATACAAATTTGGGCCTTAATAATTAGGCTTCCAATTCCATTTTGTTCTAAGGTTGTGTTGAAATGTATTGGAAATAAAATAGGTTAGTTTATAAGAGTAGAAAAGGATTGGAATATAAATATGGACCTTCGCTAGTTGTGAATTCAATTTGAGATTGATATAATGAAAGGTCTATTAGACCCAATGGAAATAATCAAAGTGAAATTTATCTTGGGTCCATTAAATAAATTATAGGTGCATCCCTTTCAAATTTTTTTAGGAGCCATGCAATAATTCATATTCAGACTCAATGCAAGTTGTTTCAATATTGTCTAATAACTCATTTCAAGAAAATTTTAAAACCCAAATCTGGTCATTTTGAGTAGGGGGTTTGTGATATGAAATTGATGAATCTTCTACAAGGAATTTTCAGCCTCTAGAGAGTGCAGACATTTCCAAAAAAGGTGAATGTAGGGACTCAAAAAAAGAATGTTAATGGCTTGTCACAATATTCGTTTTCGTAAGTGTCCCTTATTTTTGTTTTTTGGAAATCCTATTTTAAATTTTGATAACTCTACTTCTCCTTTGGGTCCTTCCCTTGCTATGCATATTTCGATTTAACTCCCACTCCCTTCGTGAATATGTTTTGCTTTTTTCTCCTAAAATCTTACATTCCCCTTCCTCCAAGGTCTAATCAAAATCTCTATGCTTGTCTTCATTGCTCTAAAGTTGGATACCTTTCCCTAATTCTCTAATCCTTCTTCCAATGTGAAATCTCTTCCCCTTCTTAGGTTAAAAAATCCCTCTGCTGAAAGAAGCCTAAATAGTTTTACCCATAGGTTAAGGTGTCTTATTTGTTTAATATATAAGGTTCCAATTAGTTGTCTAGGAGGTTTATCTCTTAATAAGCCTAAAGGTTATTAAGTGGGTAGGAAATATCACCTATCTCTAGAAAAAAATAAAGTAGAAAAAGAGAAGAGTGGAAGGTAGTCTACAATCACTCGCCCCTAGAGTGGGGGAAGCCCATGGTCGTGGTCATCAATTAAATGTATTTCTATTCAATATGAGAGGGATAAAGGGCTCTTTGAATATCATAACCCTTAAATGTTAGGTGATATCATCCTCACCAAACATGATTTTTGGATGGACATTATCTTCTAGCCTAAAAGCATGGGAATATCTATGTTCCTATTTAAATGAATGATCTTTATTTTAGTGAATTATGATGGCTTACATCATGGCTTTATTAGCAGCTCTGTGTCCTAATCTTAACCAAATTTCTATTTCTTTTCCCTTCCATATATAATCTTGGCTGATTTGGGAGTTCATTTTTCCTAGTTCCTCTTTTCGATTCATTAATATCTATGGACATATATGAATGAAATCCATAATGGGAAAAATTAATTTCGTTGGACCTTCTCTTGGTTTTTAATGCTGGCTTTGGTAGGAGATTTTAATTTTAGTCTCTCCATTAGAGTAAAGTGTGGGGGTTCAACCTCAAAGGGGCCCACTTTAGGATTTTTTTCAATCATGATATAAAGGATCAACATCTACTAGATTGGCTACTCCTAAACTAGTTCTCACATAGAGAAATGGTCATGGAGGGAATGAGAGTATATCCAAAATGCTTGACCTATTCCTCATATATAAATAACTATTTGATGGTTCTTGGTATATAAAATCATGGGTGGAAGTGAGAGGTATCTCAAATCATCTCTTGATTCTCTTCAAAGTGAAAAAAAGGGAGAAAAAAACCCCTTTTATCCTTGAAATTTAACCCTCTATGGTTGTTGGAAGAGGAGTATCAAAGCATGGTTTCTAGCCTCCTGGATCCATATTATGGAAAAATGTAAAGACTTTTATATGAAAAAAATTGTGGAGAGTCAAGACATTTGTGAGTTATGACATAGAATATTGGGCCATCTACACCAAGATGCTTTAAAGATCATGCAACAGATGTACACAGACACTTCCCAAGGGTGCCCTTAGCAAAGCAGTGGATATATGCAAAGGGTGTACAATGGGGAAGTACACCAAATCCAACTTTCATGATAAGGATAGTCGAGCGCAAGAGATCCTTTAAAGAGTTCACTCGGATGTGTATGGACCATTCTCAACGACTCTCCACAACCAAGAACAAGTATTATGTGATTTTTGTAGACGATTTTCATGCAAGTGTTGGATATTATTCATGCGAGAAGAAAGACCATACATTCTCAAAATTTTGTGAGTTCAAAGAAATTGTTGAAAAAGACATAGACAAGAAATTGAAGGCCCTCGGGAGTGACAATGGTGGAGAATATGTGTCGAATTAATTCAATAAATTTTGTGCATTAGAAGGAATTCAAAGAGAGTTGATAACACCTCATAACCCAAAAAAAAGGTTGCTGAAGAAGGAAGAACATAAGAATTATGGGAGATGCACAAAGCATTTACATGATTAGCTCCTACCATTTCATTTGTGGGCGGAAACATGCAACACAACTCGTGTATGTGCAAAACAAGAGTCCTCATCGGATCCTTGGGATGAGTACACTAGAGGAATCCTTTTCCGGTAAGAAGCTAGATGTGGCACACTTTATAATTTTCGGTTCATCAATTTACTATCATGTTACCAAGGATGCACGGGAAAATCTAGAACCAACAACCGAGTTGGGAATATTTGTGGGTTACATTGATACACCTCACAACTATCGGGTGTACCTACCATCTCATAGGATGACAATGGTTTGTAGAGATGTGAAATTCGATGAAGGGAAGGCCATGCGAATTTCCATTGAGAGGGAGCTTTAGATGCATGCGGATGAGGATATTTTAGATCCAAAAGAATATCCTCAATATGTGGAGCAACCACAAGAAAAGGAGCAAAGACCTGAAGCACCCAATCATGTAGAGACATCTAGAGATGTAAGGAAGCGCACCGTGAGAGGCCGATAGGTTGATTCATGATTCTAGAGAGAATGTGGGAGCACCCACATCACAACGCAGAAGAGAAGGTCTCCATAGTACACTAGCTACATGGGTCTTGTGAACGAGAGTGTATAGACCAACTCATCCTCATTCGAGGAAGCAATGTAGTAATCAATATGGGTTGATTCCATGGTAGAGGAGTATGAATCCATTATCATAAATAATGCATGGGATGTTGTCCCAAGGCCGGAGGACAAGTCTGTTGTATGATATTGGTGGATCTACAAGGTGAAGCAAGAAACATATGGGAGAGTCAAGAAACACAACGCCATATTTGTGGCAAGGGGTTCTTTCAGGTGGAGGGAGTAGATTACGAGGGATACCTTTTCTCCGATATCAAGTTACTCTTAAATCAGATATATTCTTGCACTTTCGACGCAGATGCTTTGGAAAATACATTAGATGGATATAAAAAAAACTTTCCTCAACGGAGTGATTGAGGAAGAGGTGTACATAAAGCGAAACTAGAAAGGATTTGATACATTCGGGATAGAGTCACATGTGTGCGTAATCAAGCAAGTAGTGTATGGATCGAAACAAGCACCCACGTGCTTGGTACACCATGATCAAAAACTATTTCACCAAAGTTGGGCTTCACCAAAAGTGAATCATAGGTTAACCTTTACCATATTGTGGTTGAGGGTAAATTATTTATTATAGTGTTATATGTCGATGATTTAATTCTAACAGTAATAAGAAGTCGATAAATTCTTTAAAGAATATTTGGAAAGAGAATTTGAAATGAGATACATGGGGTGCTTGCATTATTTACTTGGTTTGGAAATTTGGCAAAGAGTTGGGGAACTGCTTTGTCTCTCGTAGAAAATATGCCAACGAGATATTGAAGAAGTTTCACATGGAGGGAAGAAAACCCATGGAGACTCCTCTAACGGGTGGAGTTGAAGGAAGGAAGATGCTACTTCGGGCGTAAATGGTAGAAGCTACCATTTACAAAAAAAATGTGGGTTCACTCATGTACTTGGTGAACACATGACCAAAAATGTGTTATGTGGTTAACCAACTTAGTCAAGCAATGGTTAAGCCAACCAATATCTATTGGAAGATAGCCAAACATGTGTTGATATACCTCGTAGGCACCACTCATTTTTGTCTTTGGTACGGATGGATAGAGGAGTGAAACTTTAAGTCTTCACATATGCAGTTTGGGTAGGGAGTCCATCTGATAGGAAGAGAACATCGAGCAAAAATCTACGATATTGGGTCAACAATGCTTTCTGGGTACAACAAGAAGCAAGTAGATCGGCTTGCACTCGCTTAGTTGTAGAGTATGTGGCTACTAGTCAAGTAGCTTGTGAGGCTATCCGGATGAGGAAGATCCTTGTTGGGTTTTTTCGGGTCAACGTGATGGATCCGACAAGTGATTTATCGTGACAACGAGAGTTACATCAAACTCTCGCTGATCCATTTTTTTCATGATAGCTCTAAGCATATTGATATTTGGTACCACCATCTCGGGAGATTGTGTAGAGGTGGATCATGATGCTAGAGTACATTCCTACAAAGGGAAAAATATGTAGACATCTTGAATAAGCCATTGTCAAGAGTCAAGTTTGAGTTCCATAGAGCGCGAGATCGGGGTATCGTGTAATACCTTTCTTGCCGAGAGGGAGTGTTGAAAATGGCACAAGGAAATATTCTAATTTAATTTTCCCTTGAATTAAATTAGAAATTTTAATTCCACATCACAAGACAACTTGTATGAGTTAACTAAGTTAGTATGAATTAGTTGGTTTAGCTTAATTCATGTTAAGGGTATAACTTGAGTCATGTACAGAGTGTATCCCTACATTATAGGATCCATTGTTGAGTTTATTTTGAGTTTTAATTACTTAACTCAATTTATATGTGTTAAAATAAGTTTAACTAGTTCTAATTGATGGAGGAACTAGTGAGAGGTCAAAGAGTGGAAATTGGACTTGAACCACATCTAGTGATCAATCAAATAATCGATGATATACTCACAAATAACACATGCATGTCGGTTCCGAGAAAGACCCGATTGAGATTGGAGTTCAAGGGTAGTGTACTATCAGTTGTATAATCATCCAAATTGTACATGTGGTGCATGCATAGAGGAATTCCCTAGATGTAATGCAAAATTCATATTGGGAATTTCCCTAATTAATAGGGGGATAATTACCCAAGGAAAAAAACGCAAGGAAATAGGGATCTTGGAGGGAAGAAAATTGGTTAAGTATAGTCAAGGGTTGTCTAGGAAGCAATGAGACGGATAGAGAGAGTGCGAGTTTTCTCTCGTTGAGAAAAGCATTGTAATCTTCCCATATTTTTAGACTTATGCAATATACAGATAATTGGATTTTTAGTTCATGCTTTCCCTTGGAAATATTTGTGTAATGTGTGATTAGAATTCTTTCTCTTTCATGTTTTGTGATTTCGCGATCGTAATTGGTTTCACAAGTTGGTAGAGTACATTCAAATATATTGCTTTAGCATATTACAATTATACGTTTGAATCGCGTGGGTTTTCTTCATGGTATCGTAGAAAGAATCAATATAGAAGATAAGAATATGAGTTTGTACTTGTAGGAAGAACAAGTGTTGTAGATATCTTCTCCAGAGCTAACTTCATGATCAAGATGGCGTTCGAGGGTAGCTCTAATTAAATTTCCCCGAGAGACCAAATGGAAGGATTCTTGTAAGAAAAAAAAATTTGGATGATTTCATTGATAAGGACATCTCGAAACCAGACTCCATCTAATGCACTGTGCTCTAGTAAAGTGGAAGAAGTGTGTTGCAAAGGATAGAAGGATTCTACTATAAGGTGTTCAAGATCATATTGTCTCGAACCTCCAAGGAAAGGAAAATCCATTTTCAATGTGGAAGGCCTTAATATATTTGTTTCATTAGCATAGGAAGTCGTACATCGAAGGAGAAGTTCAGGAAAATCAAATAACTTGACCAATTTTACCCAATGTTGGGATGAGCTTGGAATTGTTGGTGTTACGAGCTTGTTGAAGATGATCCGGTAAGCCTAGCACTTCTAGGTATTCCCAAGATCCGGCACAACTACCGGGATTTGGTAAATGGGAGGGAGAAGCTACCAAAGTGGGAGTGTTTTTTGTATGACTTGGAGCAAGAAGAGCTTCGGTGGAACACCAGAGATGGATCCTCATCAAAGCATGATGATGAGGAGAACTATGCCTTGGATGGAAATGAAAATAAAGGGAAAGAGAATTTATCCCATTCTAAATCGCATTCTAGTCGAGCAAGCAAGAAGAAGTAATTGTCGAATATTAAATGTTTTCATTGTCATGAGGTAGGACACTATGCCACAAAGTGTCCGCACAAGAAGGCCGAAAAGAATCCCTTAGGAGGAGAAGCATGTGAAGCACTTTCTTCAAAATTTGAGTTGGATTTTACCCTCATCGCATCCATGGTGCCATCAATGATGGGTAGTGTGTGGTACCTAGATAGTGGAGCCTCATTACATATGATCGACAACAAATAATTCTTCGACGACTTGGAGGAGAAGGACCTCCAAATTAACATCGAGATGGGAGATGATGGCGGTGTATATCACGAACGACATCGATATTGTTACCTTTCAAAGGGAGCCTAGTTCTCCTCTCACATTGAAATATGTCATGTATGTTCTTGATTTAAAGAAGAACTTAGTTCTAGTTGCTATGTTGGAATACTATGGCTAAGATATGATATTTAGCATAGGAAAGGTGTTGCTTCGTCACATAGATATGGTGAAAGTGAATAATATTGGGGTTCGAGTAAATAACCTCTACAAATTGGATGTAGAATATTGTATTTCCTTGAGCACGAAAGTATAGAAGGTGGAGAGTTGAGACATTGATGAGCTATGGCATGTAATATTGGTCCATCTACACCACAGAAGCTTTCAAGATCATGCAACAAATATCTATAGGAATTACCAAGGGTGCACTCGAAAGCAGGGTGATACATGAAAATGGTGTACATTGGGGAAGTACACGAAATCCACCTTTCATAATAAGGACAGATCCAAAGTGCAAACGATCCTTGAAATATTTCACTAAGATGTGTGTAGACCATTGATGAGCTCCATCATTATGTATAATTGGAGGGGTTATTTGTCACCTTTTTTAGCCTTATTAAGTATCCCTTCATCACATTTAAATTATATTATGGTCTTATGTTGCTAGTGTAGATGGTGATTAAGGCTTGTCATACTTCGAATGCCTAATATGGGTTAAATGCAGATAATCACAAAGATATTTCACTTTTGATAAATATTCTGCAATTAAAGATCTGAGTAGACAACGAGAAAATATTATAGGGGTATTTTCCACCTCCTTGTCTCCCAAAGGTAGCCAAGGGATCCTTGATATTCCCTTCAACAACTCGAAATCAAAGGCTTCCAAGCAAGTGGGAGATCAAGTGCACCAAAGCTCCACTTCTCTTGTAGTCAAAGAGGACACAACACATTTTTATGGATCTATTGGTAGCTAACCCCTAGGTTAAATAGGGATGAGCAAGAGCTCATTAGGATTCGAAATTTGGAGGAAGCTAATAGACTCTTAGCTCTTGTAATAGGTTTTGAGACTTTTATGTTTATGTAATGAGACTATTTCTTTGTAATAAGATGAGTATTCGGGATTGTCCTTCAATGATTTATTTTCAGCAGGGCTAGGCTTGTGGGTCGGGGCCCAATCCATTGGCCTTAGTCTCTCTTGTGTATTCATTATTATTTTTATGTCATTGTAGCTAGTTTGCTTTATGAGTTTAGCTAGTTTGCTTACATTTCAATTCACTATTTTTTAGTTTGATTCCATTTGTATTTGTTGTAGTTAAGCTTTCATAAATGTTGGTAGAATATCTTATAAAATCAAAAATCGTGTAGTCGTGGCCTCCCTCTCTCATCTCTTTCATTGGAGCTTGAGGAGGGGAGATCTTCATCACAAGCCAAATTTTCTCTTTAGTTTATGATTTCTTGGAAAAAATAGTTAGGTTGTTGTAGTGTCATGAACATGTCTAGAATACTAAGTTAGATTTATGTTTGAAGGTTTATGTTGGTTTGGTTTCCAAATTCAACTCATCTTTTCCATTTCCTTCATCATAGATTTGCCAATGTTTGTTGTATGAACCGATAGTTTTCTTGCAAGTTCAAGTAGCACATCAAAGGAGGACTTCACCAAGACCCCTTAGCTTCATTTCTCACCCATCATAAAACTTATTTCCATCAAATCGCTTTCAGCCCTATCTTTCATATTTTCACCTTCACACTCGTGAGAAAACCTATAAGTGCAAGACGAGATTCTCAATAGGTTTTGAGCTTGACCAAGGGTTTTTCCACCTTCCATTCATCCAAATACACCTTCATTCCACCTCCCCTATGCTTTTATCCATAATTTTTGGCCTTGAATTTCCTCGGACTGCTTTCCTGTAGAAATTTAGGGAATTTCCTCGTAGCACTACAAGAAACCCATAGAAGAACCTCGTAGTAGCACCAAGTGGGCCTCTCCTTAAGCCCATAAACCATCATCCACCTCATCAAAAAATTGCCAAAACCATCAAGACACCTTCAACCCCGCATCCACGAGTTCAAGACCTTCCTAAGCCACCTTACCTCTTTCTCCTCCTTGTTGCAAAAAAATGCATTTACAAGCATAATTAGGCCATGATTAGATGCATGAGTAAAAGCATGAATTAGACAAAGTGTGTTTATCCATTTGGCCTAACAATGTGTGATTAGATTAGTCTTCTTTTCCGCAATTTCAATTCAACAATTTTCTTCATGAAGATGCCTAATTTGCTTCCATTTCTTTCCATAGCTTAATTTGCGTGATTTATTTCTCACAGTAGCAACTAGATGTACTTTCTTGATGTAGAATAGTTATTTTATTGCTAATGTAGTAATGTATTTGAATCACTTGTAGCTCTATGTCTAAATTTGGAAGTGTGATAGACTTCACTCAAAAACCCTAGAAATAACACCCTTTCGTAGGACCTCGTAAGAGGATGACATGAGTAGAATGATTATGTTATGTATATAGCATCGTCACCTCCAATTTTGTATGAGCATTGGGTTGATAAAGTAATGTAGAGTAGCCTTTGGGATTTATAAAATTCCTTGTGCAATACCAGGTTTTCACCACTTTTTGGTGTCGTTGCTTAGGGGAGGTGTCTAGTAGATGCTTTGATTATTTTTCCGCTTTTACTTTTACATGTTGTTTCAAAAAATATTGAAAAAATACAAAAAAATCTGATTTTCATGCTTCATAGGAGTAGGGATACTCAAGGAATTTTTTTATCAAAAACCCTCACGTCCCCACATAGTCACCTCTTTACTCTTCTTCAAATGGATCTGTGAGGTTGGAACACACCATAAGTGAGACTTTTGAAAATTTTGAAGAACCTATTAGAGAAGAAGAAGAACTTGTTTCACCAGAGGAACCTACTTCGCCTATTAAAGCCATGGCTAAGACTAAATCCCTGTGGAGTATTTACCATTAGAGAGAATCCACATTTCCATGGACTTACCTCTAAGGACCCCGACACATTCATGTTTGAATTTTTCTGTTGTCTATAGGACCTATGACTATGTCTCATATGATCAAAAGTTGAAGCTATTCCCATCTACCCTTAAGGATGCAACCTTATGCTGGGTTCATGGGTCTACCTAGGAACAAAATCACTACCCGGGAAAAAATGCAAGAGGCCTTCAACAACAAGTACAGGTGGGACTATCAGTAGGTCCAAGGAAACTAAAGAGGAAATATTCGAGATAACTCTATGACCCCGATGATTCCATAGAGGACCATGAAGAGAGGTTCCCGTTAAATTATATAAGATCCAACCGCACCCTTGGTCCCGCATCACTAAAACTAGTACTTCTTCGAGGGATCAAGGTGGAGGTGATAGAAAACCTTAATATGTTATCATAAGGATATATCTACCGACTCGCCTTATGAGACAATCAAAATTTTCTTCGGGGAACCATTATAGGGTAGCTAGGAAGAAATGAAGAGCTATCCAAAGTATGACCAATACCCTTTCCTCTTCCACCTCCATCGAGCATGAGATTGGAAATATGTTGGAGGAATTCAAGAGTGAGATGTTGCACACCTTTGCATTTAAAATGGACACAATGTAGATCGAGAGGAGGAAAGAGGAAGCATAAAGAGCCTTGGCTATATTCTACCCTAGATGTACTAGAAAAAAACCCTCTGAATGAATGTCCACTAAATTTCATAGAGGTTTTCTTAGTCTATGAGGAGAATTATGACACATATAAGTGTCCCTCCTTACTTGGACTCAAATTTGTATATCAAGGTGGGAATTAGGACCAGAAAGCAACTATGTTTCATCAACTCGAGAAGACCTCAAGGCCCTCGTTCATATCAAGAGGGTATGCAAGGTGCACCTTATTCCTATTATCAAAAAAATAAAAATGCACCAATGAAATCTTGTTACACCCCCCACTCCCGCATCCTAGCCTACACCTCCTACTTGGGCCTTACAACCCTCCATATCATCCTCAGCCTGTGAACCAACCATTTTATCAGTATGTTCCTTAACAACCTCAGTGGAACAACCCATCTCAAGGGTGGAGGCCTCAACATAATCAATCACCTGCTCTAATGACTTCATCTGAACCTCAACCTCAGCTTACTCATGCTGCTCCACCCAAGATGCCTTATATGCCTGCACAGCCCAATCTGAACCTGAACAATAGACA
>JAXQQM020073433.1:0-97800 GCA_034641835.2 Pinus albicaulis
CCTTTGGAATATATAGGCTTAAGTGAGGAAAACCTCATGGTTCAACTTGCCATCCTATTGGCCTAATCAAAATATCTAAACTTGTCCTTGAGGCTTTGCAAAGCCCAAGGCACAAAATATCTCATAAAATATCTAGAAAATGCTAAAAAAGGAAAGATAATTGACTTTGCATTATTTTCCATGTGCAAAAATAGCTAAATGCACATTTGGAAAAATCAAATTTTGAAGGTTCAAAAATTACAAAAATACTCAAAATTTATATCAGCAAAAGGTCCCCTAACTTGTTGGCAACATTTGGCAGCCTTCCTGGTGTCGAAACAAGGCACATGATAGCTCGTTGGAAAGATCTGAATGTCTACTTTCCAGAAAAACTGAAATTTTCCCAATATGATGCATATAAGTCCTTCAAAACTGCACCTATGTGTAAAAACCCAAAAAATTATATTCTGCTGATAGACCGGGTAGAGTTTGCAAAAAGCGAGCCTTTTTCGCCCTTTCGGGGAAGAAAATGATCTCCAAATGTTCTGAAAATCGCTGAGGGTGTGCTCCTGAATTTATGGCATCCAATGATACCATTTTCCTCCTTTGATGAATCACCAAAATGAAATGGCGAATTTCATGAGTTTTGAAAAAAACTCAAAAATGCCAAAAAACCAACACATGTCAAAATGCGCCCAAAATCGGTGAGTATGACCCTCAACAGTCCCTATCAACATGCTCTGAAACTGAAGCCAAAATGTCAAGTCCTGATGTGTCTTTCTTCCCTTTTCGTGTCGGGTGCTTCCCTTTAGCCTCCTTTAGTTTCTCTTGGGCAGCATTTAACTTGCGACGGGAAAACTGATTTAAGTTTTTGTAATGCCGCGTCATTCTCCTTTGCAGCTCTAGATCCCTGTTTGCCTTCTCCAACTTTCCCTCCAAATGTTTATTGGCTCTTTCAAGCCATGCCTCATTATTTTCAATCTCTTGCTCAAGTAATGCAGTGAGGGGAGTGGATTGGAAAGGGGCATTTTCCTCCTCTTTTTGTTTCTCAAGGGCTCTTTTAAGCCCTATGGTTCTATGCATTTTTCGCCTAGGCTGGTCTTCTTCTTCACTTTCATCAAAATCACTTATGGGCTCATCTATCCTTTCTTGGGCTTTGGAGGCCTCTTTCTTGTAGTTAGTCGCCCTTGTCTCATGGATAGCCATATGGACACTCATTTTCCTGTTTTGGACTGCTAGAAAATGATTGAAATTCCTTGCCCTATGAAGCTCACCTTGTAATGTATCAATTTCTCTTTCTCTTTGGATCAAAAGGTTTTCAAGAATGCGGGCCTCATTATCACTGTCATCACTTTGAATTGGGATGGCACCTAATGCACTCTCATGCTCATGACCTTCTCCTACCTTGCCTTTCCCTTTGCCTTGGAAGGCTATCCTTGCGCTTTTCCTCCTAGGAAAATCAATAATAGGCTTTTCTGGCAACTTTCCTTTGTTACGGAGAGCTCTTGTCACATTTGGAGTGACCACCCTTGGCATTCTTTTCCTAGCTATTCGGGACTTGGTCTTTTTAGGAGAGGAAAACATGATTCCTTTACCTTTGTCATCTTGCTTGTCATCTCCTTGAATTTGTTTTTCTTCTTGAGGCTGCTATGTATCTTCTTTAGGCTGCCCCTGCTCCTCAATGTCTTTCTGCTCAAACTGCTGTCCTTGATCATCAATACCAATTTGTTGTTCTGCCTCAATTTCCTATTCAGTTTGTGGTTCAACCTGCTACCCTTGATCATCAAGATCATGCTGCTACCCTTCCTTTTGTTCCTGCTGTTCATCATCAGTGAGTTGCTGTTGTCCAACGCTCTCCTCCTCTTGCTCTTGCTACTGCTCACCTTCACCACTGTCATGCTGCTGCCCTTCATCACTTTCTTCTTGCTGTTCCTCATCCTTTTCTTCATGCTCATGTTCTTCCTCCCTTTGCTGGCCACTTCCCTCTCCTTCTCCATGCTCTATTGCCTGTCCTGTAGTGAATCTGAACCTTCTAGGAGTAGGTCTGCTAGAGGAAGGGGAGGGGAGATGAGTAGGAGATGTAGGGGATATATGGATTGGGGGGACAGTGGAAAAATCCGGGTGACTGATGAAAACATCCCAAGAAACCTCTTTCTTCTCAAGCTGGTGAAGGATGATGATTTTAATGAGGGAGTTATGGAATAGAGAGGCTACTTGCTGTGATGGAGGCTTCTTTTGGAGAGAGGAGGCCATTTTCTCAATGCTTTTGTACAAGAATTAAGGGAGATTGAGCTGCCTGGTTCTTGTGAAGTGCATCAACAGTCGGATGTGGTATGCATAAACCTGGGAGAATCTCCCTTCACAAGTGAAATACTTCATTATGATCTTCATAAGAGGAGCATAGCTGGTAAGAAGATGAGAAAAAGTAAAAATAGCAGGGCATGCTTCTCTATGCTCAGGCTTGAGGAAGGGTTTGTAGTCATCCAAATCTAAATAGGCTTGCTTGAACCATTTCTCACCAATGTATGGGATTTTAGTCGCCTTGGATATGGATCTCGAGGAGAACTTGAAATCAAGGCCTGCCACTTGAAAATGTTTGTCTTTGAACCTCAAGGCGCACAAATAAGTTAAGGGCGAGAAACTTTTGACTTCTTGTACCTTTTGGCAGAAATTCAAACAACCCACCTCATGAAAATTGAAAAGGATAGATGGGTGTGCATTGATTTCCTCAGTAGAAATTGGCTCATACCTCTTGTGCAACTCACTTCTGCTATCTTTCCTGGGCAGCATCTTGGGCTAGATGCGCTCTTGAAACACCAAACTGCATCACAGTCCTTGAAATGTTCTCTTCAAACCAAACTCTATCCCAGCCTGTCAACTCACTGTTTGATAAGGCAACAATGTTTTTGAATGCTGTGTAAAAAGTCCCCTTTTTGATATGAGACCCTTGTTCCTTCAGAATTTTGTCTTTCCCCTAGACATACAACTCAAAAAATAACCTTGAGAAACAAAAACACAGTCAATCAGGACATACAGTCAATAGTGATCTTTTCCTGTGTTTTGTGGTGAGGGTACCTTGCCTTTGATGTTTTGAGGATATAAGACACCTTTGTATTTTTAGAGGGAGGCAAAACACAGTCTCCTTAGTTCAAGACCTTCTTTTCTCTTCTTGGTATGCCCTTCAATCAGTATTTTCAACACTACACCACAGTCAAACAAAGTATATCCACACAGTCAAGGTCACTGTTTATAGATATGGTGACAGAGTTTGAGATGCTTTTTATGATGTGGTAACAAAGGCTTGTAGCAGTCTAATGCCAATAAAATTCTCTTCGAACACAACAATACCCTCCTCGTATGCAGCTCACCAAATATATTTAATAACACAAACACAATTAAACAACAAGTATCTTACACAGTCAAAGGCTACTGTGTCATAGGATCAGGTGACAGGGCCTTGCAGCATTTGATCAACCATCAACTTCTCTTCAACAAACACTGCTTTCTTCTTGGTATGCCTTTCAACAAATATTTTCAACAATATGAAGATAGTTGGTCAAAGAAGGCATCTACATAGTCAACAGTTACTGTGTAATAGGATAAGAGGATGGAGTTTTGTAGCATTCAATCAACAATTAACTCTTTCTCAACAAAATATTGTTCTTTATACTCCACACTTCCTTAATTTCAGTTTAACAACACCTACTGCTTCGCCCTTTAAGCACCTTACTACTCTTCACACCAGTTTTGCAAAAACACCTTCGAATGCAATGGTAGCCTTACTGACTCTTCTCTATGGAACTGAAAAACAAACACTGCCTTTTATCTCTTTAACATAAGGAGGAGAGTTTAGAGGGTCAAGAAATGCTTATATAATGACCACTGTCTTTGCAAATTGACCTACTGTTTCAACTCCCCTTATTATTTTTACAACCCTTGTCTCTCCTTGATTTCATCACAGTTCTGAGGGTAGTTACAAAAGCCTTTTAATGAAATCTCAACATTTTTTAATGTTTCACTCTTAGCTAGCATAACCTCAGTCAATCTTGTTTTTTCTTTTAAAATAAAAACACCAAAACAAACTGTGATTTCCACCATGATTTTATACCCTTTCACTCTACTCAACAGTCTTGGCAAAGGCCATGGAGGCACATAAATACCCTTAAGATCGATGGTCTTGTCTTGCTGGAGGAAAGGAGTGGCTTTGCCGCTTGCTGGAAGCATTCAGATGTTGCAAAACAAGCGCGGAACTTTTAAAGGTGAAAACGCCGCGCAGGACAGTGTGTCGGGTCACTGTCGGGCCGATAGGACCAACGCCCATAGCCGCGCCACACGCACCTATAGGCGCGTCTCGCCACCGTTCATTCCTATGAAAACTTTGTGCTTAAACGCGCCGCACAATTGTTGACCTTCGAAAACTCTGTTTTTTGCTTGAAAATCCTTTCTCTGGTCTCAAGAACTTCAAAGGAATGTTTTGCACGTGCTTGAGGGATTTCAAAAATGGAATGACAACAGTGCTTTGACCTTTGTTAAAGTGGAAAAACCAACAGTCCCTTTGATGTTTGATTTGAGATGGTTTTTCAAAAGTTTTGAAAAAAAACGTTGTCTTTAAATCCACATTTGAAACCTTATTTTTTGAAAACGAAACTAGATTTCTTTTGTTTCAAACAAAACACAAAGGCAATGATCACCTCTTTCTAAGCATATTTTCCCTTCTTGAAATGACATAACCTTTTGGAGAAACATGTCTTTTGAAACTTTGACTGTCTCTCACTTAGAGGGAAAAAATGTCTCCTTTTGTAGCATTGGCATGTAGATTTTTCCTTCAATGATTTCTAGAACCTGAAAAAATATGCCAAAGTTCTTTTTGTACTTGATGAACCTGTATACTTACTTGCAATGCCTTTTGTTGGGGAAAAAACTGAACTGTCACCTCAATACCCCTTTTATACTTCTGTTGCTTTGTATGAAAAGAGGACATCCATAGAGGATATTTTATGTTGCAGGGGGTTTTCTTTGACATTTTGACAGAGGTCTTTTTCCCTTTTTGAAATATAAACTAACACTTTGCTCTTAATTCTTTGGAGTTGATGATGCCCACTGTGAAACTAATCTTGACTTATAGGTGAAAAAATGCAGTTGCATCCACCTATGTTTTATCATCCTCTGTCTAAGAAAGGCGCTTTATCTACAATCTTTCCTCTGCTCAAAAAATACCAGCATGGTGTCATGGGTCCTTTGTTATAGGAACAGACTTTCTTTGGAAAACAAAATGTACTTTTCCTTTTTGTCCACTGTGATGAGATTTTTGAAGGCTTTCTCTTATGAGCAGGAGGATCAAAGTCCTTTGAAACATAATCTTTATCATGTCCTTTGTCTGTGCAATGACTCCTCTTATCAACCACTCTTCAATCTTGTTTTGTTTGAGCTGCAGACTATCTTTTGAAAGAAACCCTGTTAAGAGATAAGATAAAACCCTTTGGATTGCAGTGGTACCCCTACTTGCCTTATTGGTCTCTTACCACTCATCTTTGATCAATAAGATCTTTGAAATAAATCAATGCCATGGCCATCTGCTTATGAATGAAGGAGGCCTTTCACTTGGCGAAATATCTGATGTTTTGTCAACCTTCTGTCTCAGCCATATGAAGGCTGCCTGATGAACATATCGACAAAGGTTTCTCTTACAGGATGGCAGGAGAACAAACATTTAAAACATTACTACTTTCACCTCTGCCTTCAATCATCACTGCACTTCAGAAAACCTTAGTCAATGTGCTACTGCTTATTAAAAACAAACATGCCTTACAGTCAGTTGCAACTCTTGAAGTCAGATTTTGGCCATCGCCCTCTGCTTATAGATGAAGGAGGCACTTTTAAACCCTCTGCTTATAGATGAAGGAGGTTCTTAGCCATTATGTATCATCAGTCCTTTTACAGTGTTGTTTTTTCTTCTGCTGTCCTTTCAGGCTGTGAATGAGGTCGCAAGAGTTTGATGAATAACTCTTTGCCTTGTAGATGCATCTCAGGCTAAGGATCACATTGAGAAGTAGCTGTCTTCTCATGTGGAGCCAAGAAATTGTCTTTTGAGATGCTGATATGTTTCTTGTCCTTGTAAAATCCATCAAACACTGTAAAACACCTAAGATCAGCTTGAGATTTTGGTCTATCTATTGCTGAGACTTAAGGGTGCATTAGTGGCATGACCTAGGGCTGTAAACAACTTATTAGCACAGTAGGAAGGTCTGTTATGACTGGTCTATAGCAGATGGAGGCTTTTGGCTTTTGGATGATTTCCAAGGGAGAAATGTCTTAAAACGCCACTTCCTAACATAGGGGAGGTTTTTTGAACATATTTGGATTGTCTCTTTGGAGCTGGTGGGCAGACTAGTATGGCTGAGGCTAAGTAGGATTTGATAATTGGATTTTATCTCGTCATGAGAGAACTGAAAGGTAAGAGGGTAAAAAAAATTTATGGGTGTTTTCCCAGCTGGAAAGTTTGAAAAATTTTAGATCGGCTGTTGGAAAACTAAGCTATTACAACTAGTCATCACCAACAAGTAAAAATTACTGATGACTAACAGTGGCTCCATTTGGGGAGGGCAGCTCCTTTTCAGGAGGTGTCTAGAATTTTAGATCTTTGGCTTATGAAGATTAGTGCCTTACCCATTGGTGCAAATTTCACTCTTCTTTGATGCTACTTCTGAAAAGAGACAGCATGGTTAGCATCAATGATATTTCTACCTACCCCACTATCTTTCCTAACATTTTTTCTTCTTTTTAGCGCATTTGAACTAGTAGCCTTTTGACAATGCATATTTTTTCTTTTTGTAAAATTAACCTATCTATTTCTACACTTATATCTACCGGGAGTTCAGATTAAACTGATGAATTCCTTCATTACTCTACCTACGCTAGATCAACTGTCAAGATTAAGTTTTTTGACAGGATTTTGTTCTCTAATCTAAAACACGAAATTTAAAAGATGACCAAATTAGGATTAGACAGTTTGATTTGTCATGCATTTGCGGCATAAAAGACAAGCTACACACAAATATTATTTTGCATAAAATGGAAATCTAGAAAATGGGGCTAAGATGCACAATGTGTTTTCCATCCCTCATTTCTCTCTTTGGTTCTGTTTTGGGCACGTGGAACCAGTATCTTTTCCTAATCTACTCTCTTTCATAAGTCAATCTTACACAATGTTGACCATATTTTTCACTCACTAACTTATCAGCAACTAAATTTAAACATGTTCAGCTATGATTAGGCTAGATAGCTGAAAAAGGCACTTGAGTACTAGTAGCGGCATTTAGACTTGCGCGCTTTCCAAAAGACTATTTTTTGGAACATGGGGCCTTTTTCCTATTTTTCAACTGCCCTTTTTTAAATCTTTTATTGTTTTTAACTTTTCTGTTTATATATTTTTCAAACAGTGGTATATACAATGAATGAAAGTGTTTCAAACTCAAAAATCTTGGAAATGGCGAAATTTAAGCATATTATCCTCGTAAGGATCTCCTATCACTCTCGGCCCACACAACTCCTGAAAAGAGGAATTTGGAAAGTTTTCTCTTTCTAACATGACATAGGGATTCATGCAAGAATCCCTGAACAAACCAGTATCTTCCCGCTGCACTTCTTTGTATATCTGATTTCCACTCCTTTCTTTACTGTACATCTTCCTTAAGTAATGCATATACTCTTGGTCATTTTTGAAATAAATAATGACATCGTCAAGGTATGCAAAAATGCAGAAATTCAGGACTAGAAACATGGCTTTTATGAGCATATTTTTGATATCAGGTGGTTTTGAAATTCTGAGTCTGAAACTAGAACTACCTCCAGCATATTGAAAAAAGTGTTTAAGCTATCTACTTTGCAAGGGAATATTTTGACTATAACCTGAAACATCATCTTGCGAAAACATATGATTAAAAGCACATTTCATGGGTATACAATGATCTTGGGTAGAAAAGACAACATTTCTGTTATAGGGATGCACATTATTTTTTCTAGAATCGAAACAGACCCTATGACTAGTCATTTTATCTATGATTATTACTGATTGGTTCAGATTGTTATATTTTCTCTTGTCGAAGTTGTTTTTTGAAGGAATGTTAGTGGCACAGTGTCTTCCTCTGTTTCCCCTGTGTGAAATGGTATTCTGCATGAGATTGCTAATTCTATCATTTCTAAGTTTGTGGTGAAAAGAAAGAATATGAGACAATTCAAGTAACTCAGGTATGTTTGGACTGCAGCTGTCATCTCTACTCATAAGAAGTTTATCAGGCATTTTTTCTGGATTTTGAGCTGTATTGGCTATGGTCAAAGTTTCATTTGCAGTGGAAGAGTCATGTGGTGGTAAGTCTTTGAGGTATGGTAGAAACATTAAACTTCCCTGCTCCTGAGTTCCAAACAGGTTTGTGATGTGTAAGTCTTCTAATGCCTTTACCCTAAAAAAGCTTCCGAAGGTCACTACCGATGTTTGACTGAGGTTTGAGCAATTTTCTTGATAGTACATGAGGGTTTGTGCTTCTTGCTCAATTCCTATTTCAGAAGGAACATACCTACTTTCCTCAAGACACAGCTGCCTATGATCATGGTAATTTTGACTATCTAGTTCATCATGGAGAACTAGGGGCAGATGATGTGGTGGGTCTAAGTTTGCCTCAGTTTCTTCTGATTGTTCTTCAATGTCCTCATCGGTATAGAGAATAAAAGAGTTCAGGTTGGAATGCACGGAATACATTGGAATATTATCTGGTCTCTCTTGGCTACTAATCATGTATTTCATGTGTGACTCTTGATAGAGTATTCTTGTTTGGTCAAAGAAAGGAATGGTGGCGAAAGACATATCCAGTTGAATGTTCCCTTGGAGCTTGGCTCCCCAAGATCTGGATAGAAGCATTCTGTACTTGGGGGGAATGTTTGCCACTACTATGTCCATGATTAGATGTTTCGCAGGTATTTGGGCTAGACTAAAACAAAGGTCTTTGATCAAACCTAGGCATTTGACTCTACTTGAATCGAATGCATACAAGTCTTTGTATGGTCTTGTGATTTCCAGGCCTAGTATTTCCATTACAACCTTCGGCATAAGATTATGTGAGGCGCCAGAGTCTAGCATGGCATTGTGAAGGATTTGGTCGTGGATATTTAAACTGATGTAAAAGGGAAGAGTAGCTCCCTCTTGGAATTTTCCTTCTACTTTCAGACCAAACAACACTTTAGGGGTGTCATCAGCTAGATTAAGGGTGTTGGCATCACTTCCCATATTTAGGACTTTCAACACTTGGGACTTGTAAGAGTTTTGGGTGATCAGCTCGATAAGAGGCATGATAATCTTAATCTTGGCGATCTCACCCTCAAAGCTAAAAGGCAGCTGAAGTTTGGACATGTTTGTTTCAGCTTTTTCAACCATGACCTTCTCTATGTTCTGAGTTTGCTGGGTTTGTTTCGGGATTTTGTTCGCCACAGCCACTTCGGGAATATTTGTGGAAGTACTAGGAGTATCTGAATCAGGGTTAGTTTGGGTAATTCTATCCTTGTTTTTTTCATTTTTCCCAACTATGATTTTGTTGTTGTTGACTGCTTTCTTAAGGATGGTATCAGTGGTTTTAGCAGTGTCCGAGCTACTTTTCTTGGAGTTATCTTGATTTTTCCTGCTTCTAAGGTCATACTGCCTGTGAGCTTCTCTTATGGCATTCTGGAAGTCTATGGCAGGATCGTCGGGATCTTCATAGTTGGTTTCGTCCTGATTTGGAGAGAAGAATGATTGTTCTTCTTCCGTGAGATACACCTCACTCTCATTATCAGATCCTATGAGGTTCAAATGACTTTCATCAATGGGTTCTGTATCCCTATCAACTTCTTCCACATAATTTGCATTGAATGGTGGCCTAATTTGTTGGTCATTTTCCCTTGGTCTATTTTGAGGCTGATCCCTCCTAAAATTTTGGTTCCGATTTCTGATTGGAGGGTTTGGCTGATTGTCCGTAACAGGGGCCTTTTCATTTATCCTTTCCCACATTTTGGCCATGGTCTTGAATAATTCATCTATTCTAGGATCTAGGGAAGGAGATGAAGTGGAGACCTCATCTCTATATGTGACTTTTCTTTCTGATCTAGTCCTAGCTCTTTTTTCTGCTAAGTTGGTTTCTGCTTTTATGGCTATTTGTTGCATTTCCTCTAAGGTAGGGGGATCCTTGTCTCTCAGATGATATGTCATGTCTGGATCAAAACCCTCGGGGAATTTCGCTAAGGCTAAACCAAGTGGGGGTTTGAAGTGAGGTGGGAGGGCGTTATACACATTGTTGAACCTAGTGCAGTATGCCTCGACACTTTCCCCATTTTCCTGTTTTAGGTTGTTATATTCTAACAGGATTTGAATAGGGTTCTTTCAGACTTCCCACCTATTTCTGAGGACTTGACATAGTTCTGGGATGTTGTGGATGCTGTTTGGAGGTAAGCTTTTGAACCATGTTTTGGGTTCCCCACCCAGGCTTTGGGCGAATATTCTCATTCTGACAGTCTCGTCTTGTACTTCCAGGTATTCAAAAGCATCGCTAATCCTACTTATATGCTGTTGAGCTGTGGCAGTGTCTTCTCTGGTAAAGTGTGGAATTTTTTCTTGATATTTATTTGGGAGAGGAGCCAAAGGTAGTGGCAACACCAAAGGTGTGTACCAGGTTGCCATGGCGGGAGCTAATGGATGATGTACAAGATGAGGGCTTGTGGGATGGGCTGAGGTGGTTTGAACAGTAGTGGTTCAGATAGGTGTGGTGGATGTACTTGGACTAATGACCTGGTTTTGAGCAGATCTGGGATGGTATGAGCCAAAGTGATGGAGAAGTTGAAAGTCGGGGGGTGTGGAAGGTGAGGCTTCTCTATTAGGACTCTGTGGAAGGTCTAGGGGTTCAAGATCGTCAAAGTTATCTTACTATGTGACTTGCTTCTGAAAAGAGTTATTTCTTATTCTAAATCAAAAGAGGAATCTGGCAAGGTAGTAAGATGTTCAGGTACTGATCTTGTTTTACGGATGGACCTATCGGTAGCTAGATTGTCAGTTTCAGAAACCTGCCATAGAATCTTCTCTGGGTCATCTAATATGATAGGGGGATTTGGGTCTGGATGGGATCTGGTGTTGATTCTTCGTGAAGCCAGATTTCAGATCTAGAGTTTAGAGAGGTTGATATTGGTGAATGTTTTGTATGGATGGTCTCTCCAAAGTTCTACTAAGGTGAAGGATGGTCAAAACCAAAAGGATGAACTAGTGGAGTCGCCAGGTGGATTTTATGAAAACTATGGTCCACCGCTGATAACTAAGGTAAAGCCAATCTGGAAATTTTTTTGGGGTTTTTCTGAGTTTATGTGCAGCCTATGGTTTGTCTAAAGTATTCTAAACTTGCTTCGGCACTTTGCTAGGGTGGCGAGAACAAAACGAGTTTACTCAAAATGATTTTATGGACTGCTTGCTTGTTTAAGTATCTAAAGGACCAAAGAGTTTATAAGAGTTTGCTAGACTGTCATGTACTCAATTTCCCACCATCTCCCGCTATGTTATTGAGCGATGGGATAGGTTGATCAGATAGTAACCTAGAGTTCGGTAAAATAGTAAGGCCTATTGGAGGCTAGTGGAGTCGCTAGGTGGATTTTTAATTGTTTTGAGGTATATGTTTATGGTCCACCACCAGTACTGACAAAAACCAATCTAAGGGAGTTTTTTGGGGTTTTCTGAGTTTTTATGTGCCTACGAGGTTTGGAAGAGTTTCCTATGACTGACTCATCATTTTTCTAAGATGGTGAAGGGGCTATTTTCTACTCTTCGGACAACACTTAAGTTTTCTAAGTTTGAATGAGACTTCGAGAGTTACTAAGGAGTACTTAGATTGTCACTAACTTAGAAGGTCCCACCGTGATCGCCATTATGTTAGTGAGCGGTGGGATAGGTCAATCAGATAGTATTATTAAGGCTACTGGAAAGCTTAGGGAAACTAAGTTTGTTTATTACTCAGAGTCCCACCGTGATCGCCATTATGTTAGGGTCCCGTGATTTGGATGATTGGCAAGCCAAATGAAAATGTAACATCAAACCAAGATTTGGAGTCCGAGGACCTAGTCTGCCTGGACTCAGAGAGGGCTCTCTCTATGTGTGTAAGGGATATCTATGTGTTTGCTTATTGTGTTCTGATTTTAGGCTAGTTATGAAGTGTGTTTTTGGTTTTGGTTTTTTAAGTTGTGAGGGATGAAACTGATCAAAGATACGAGATAGGTAAAAAGATGTCAGATCAACTGGGCTATGGGGTCGAAAAGTTCAAGAAAGCTATTAGACGGTGATACAAGGCTGTTGAAGGGCCGATTTAATTCAAGGTAGAAAGGATCTTTGGGCAAAATGGAGTAAATAGACGTCAAGTTTGGAAACAACAAAGAGTTTCAAGCATAACTAGTTCAATAGATAACATAAACATGGTAGGGAAAACCATTAATCATGCAAAATGTAACTATAAGCTAATCAATACATATAAATAAACATTCAAGCCATGCATAGAGGTATATGACCCTCTAACTTTGGGAAATGACTATCAGACTTTGGGGAAAACACTTAAGACGGAAAAACAACTTAACTTACTATGCCGGAACACCTAAACACAATACTTCAAGTTATTGGGAACTTTGAACAACAATATTTGCATAGTTTTAGGCAAAGGGCTAGATCGGAACTAGGCCTCCTTGGTTCAACAAAATGATAATCTAATCAGTCAAAGAGAAATTTCATGGATGGAACTATATCTAGCCATAGGTAAGCAGGGCATACCGTAAGTCATACTTAGCATGTATAAAACCATGAATGAAACAAGAAACAATATCCTAAATTATTAAAGAGCAGTCAAGAATTCTTTAATGTTACTTAGGAAGAGGAAAACAAAGAAGCTATGAAGAAACAGGAAATTTGAGGTGCCTCCATGGGCATGTCTCAAATTTGTTCTCTACTGATCTATAGCAAGCAAGAAACATGTATTCATGAATGAAAAATAGAAGAAAAAACAAAGAAAGAGACACTATACCATTCTATCAAGTCATGGAATCCAACAACAATCCTCTTTCATCATCCAAGAACATCCAAGAGGAAATCCAAAAGCATGAGACAAGTATTTCTTCCAAAGCTTATGTGACCATATATTGCTTCTATCATCAAGTTCAGCCTTGTTTACAATGAAAGCCTTTGGAATAAATAGGCCAAAGTGAGGAAAACCTCATGGTTCAACTTGCCATCCTATTGGCCTAATCAAAATATCTAAACTTGTCCTTGAGGCTTTGCAAAGCCCAAGGCACAAAATATCTCATAAAATATCTAGAAAATGCTAAAAAAAGAAAAATAATTGACTTTGCATTATTTTCCATGTGCAAAAATAGCTAAACGCACATTTGGAAAAAGCAAATTTTGAAGGTTCAAAAATTACAAAAATACTCAAAATTTATATCAGCAAAAGGTCCTCTGACTTGCCGGCAAAATTAGGTAGCCTTCCTGATGTCGAAACAAGGCTCATGATAGCTTGTTGGAAAGCTCTGAGTGTCTACTTTCTGGAAAATCTGAAATTTTCCCAATCCAATGCATAGAAGTCCTCCAAAGCTGCACCTATGTGTAAAAAACGAAAAAATTACAGTCTGCTGATAGACCGAGTAGAGTGTGAGAAAAACGAACCTTTTTCGCCATTTCGGGGAAGAAAATGATCTCCAAATGTTCTGAAAATCACTGAGGGTGTGCTCCTGAATTCATGGCATCCAATGATACCATTCTCCTCCTTTGACGAATCCCCAAAATGAAATGGCGAATTTCATGAGTTTTGAAAAAAAACTCAAAAAATGCCAAAAAACCAAAACATGTCAAAATGCACCCAAAATTGGTGAGAATGACCCTCAAGGGTCCTTAGCAACATGATATGAAGCAGAAGCCAAAATATGAAGTCCTGATATGTCTCTCTTCACTTTCCGTGCCGGGCGCTTCCCTTTTGCCTCCCTTAGCTTCTCTTGGGCAGCCTTCAACTTGCATCGGGAAAACTGATTTAGCTTTTGGTAATGCTTTGTCATCCTCCTTTGCAGCTCTAAATATCCATTTGCATTTTCAGGCTTCCTCTCCAAATGTTCATTGGCTCTTTCAAGCCATGCCTCCTTATTTTTTTCAATCTCTTGCTCAAGTAGTGCAGTGAGGGGAGTGGATTGAAGAAAGGCTTGCTCTTCTTCCTTTTGCTTTTCAAGGGCTCTTTTAAGCCCTATGGTTCTAGGCATTTTTCGCCTAGGTTGGGCTTTTTCCTCACTTTCATCAAAATCACCTATGAGCTCCTCTATCCTTGCCTAGGTTTTGGCAACCTCTTTCTTGCACTTGATCGCTCATGTCTCAGACACAGCCATATGGGCACTCATTTGGCTGTTTTGGATCTGCAAGAATTGATTGAAATTCCTTGCCCATGAAGATCATTCTCCAATGCATCAATTTGGCCCTCTCTATGGATTACAAGGTTTTCTAAAATCCAGGCCTCGTTATCACTGTCGTCACTTTGGATTTGGATGACACCCAATGCACCTCCATGCTCATGTCCTTCTCCTACTTTTCCTTTCCCTTTGCCCTTGAAGGCTAATCTTGCGCTCTTCCTCCTAGGCAAGTCAGTGATAGGCTTCTTTGGCAATTTTCTTTTGTTGCGAAGAGTTCTTGTCACATTTGGAGTGACAACCTTGGGCAACTTCTTTCTTGTTGTTCTAGGCTTGGCCCTTGTAGGAGAGGAAGGCATGATTCCTTTGCCTTTGTCATCTTGCTTATCATCCCTTTGAATTTGTTTTTCTTTTTGAGGCTGTGGTGCATCATGAAGAGGCTGCTGAGTGTCATGAAGATGTTGTTGTGTATCTTCTTCAGTCTGCCCCTGCTCCTCAATTTCAAGCTGTTCAAACTGCTGCTTCTGACCCTCAATATCAAGCTGCTCAAACTGCTGCTCCTGACCCTCAATATCAAGCTGCTCAAACTACTTCCCTTAATCCTCAATATCTAGCTGTTGTTGTGTTTCAATTTCATGCTCACTTTGTTGCCCAAGCTGCTGCTCAAACTTTTGCCCAAACTGCTGCCCTTCCTCTTGTTCCTGCTGTTCAGCACTCTTTTCTTCTTGCTCCTGCTGCTGACCTTCACCATTGTCATGCTGCTACTCCTCATCTTCATTTTTCTGCTCTTCATCCCTTTCTTCATTCTCATGCCCTTCCTTTTCTTGCTGTCCGCTTCCCTCTCCTCCTCCATGCCCTTTTGACTATTCTGTGGTGAATCTAAGCCTTCTAGGAGTAGTTCTACTAGAGGAAGGTGAGGGGTGATGAGTAGGCAATGTGGGGGATGTATGGACTGGAGGGACAATGGAGAAATCTGAGTGACTGATGAAAACATCCCAAGAAACCTCTTTCTTCTCTAGCTGGTGAAGGATGATGATTTTAATAAGAGAATGATGGAATAGAGAAGCTATTTGTTGTGATGGCGGCTTCTTCTAGACTAAGGAGGCCATTTTCTCAATGCTCTTGCACAAGAAGAAAGGAAGGTTGAGCTGCTTGGTTCTTGTGAAGTGCATCAACAGTCGGATGTGGTATGCATAAACTCAGGAAAATCTCCCTTCACAAGTGAAATACTTCATTATGATCTTCATAAGAGGATCATAGCTGGCTAGAAGATGAGATAAAGTAAAATAGCAGTGCATGCTTCTCTGTGCTCGGGCTTGAGGAAGGGTTTGTAGTCATCCAAGTCTAAATAGGCTTGCTTGAACCATTTCTCGCCAATGTATGGGATTTTAGTCGCCTTGGATATGGATCTCGGGGAGAACTTGAAATCAAGGCCTGCCACTTGAAAATGTTTGTCGTTGAACCTCAAGGCACACAAATGTCTTAAGGGTGAGAAAATTTTGACTTCTTGTACCTTTTGGCAGAAATCCAAACAACCCACCTCATGAAAATTGAAAAGGATAGATGGGTGTGCATTGACTCCCTGAGTAGAAATTGGCTCATACCTCTTGTGCAACCCGCTTCTGCTATCTTGCCTGGGCGGCATTTTGGGCTAGATGTGCTCTTGAAACACCAAACTGCCTCACAGTCCTTGAAAAGTGCTCTTCAAACCAAACTCTATTTCAGCCTGTCAACTCACTCTTTGATAAGGCAAAAATGTTTTTGAATGCTGTGTAAAAAGTCCCCTTTTTGATATGAGACCTCTGTTCCTTCAGAATTCTATCTTTCCCCTGGACATACAACTCAACAAATAAACTTGAGAAACAAAAACTTAGTCAATCAGGACATACAGTCAATAATGATCTTTTCCTGTGTTTTGTGGTGAGGGTACCTTGCCTTTGATGTTTTGAGGATATAAGACGCCTTTGTCTTTTTAGAGGGAGGCAAAACACAATCTCCTTATTTCAAGACCTTTTTTTTCTCTTCTTGGTATGCCCTTCAATCAATATTTTCAACATTACACCATAGTCAAGCAAAGGATATCCACATAGTCAAGGTCACTGTTTATAGATATGGTGACAGAGTTTGAGATGTTTTTATGATGTGGTAAAAAAGGCTTGTAGCAGTCTAGTGCCAATAAAATTCTCTTCGAACACAGAAATACCCTCCTCGTATGAAGCTCACCAAATATATTTAATAACACAAACATAGTTAAACAACAAGTATCTTACACAATCAAAGGCTACTGTGTCATAGGATCAGGTGACAGAGCCTTGCAGCATTTGATCAACCATCAACTTCTTTTCAACAAACACTTCTTTCTTCTTGGTATGCCTTTCAACAAATATTTTCAACAATATGAAGACAATTGGTCAAAGAAGGCATCTACATAGTCAACAGTTACTGTGTAATAGGATAAGAGGATGGAGTTTTGTAGCATTCAATCAACAATTAACTCTTTTTCATCAAAATACTATTCTTTATACTCCACACTTCCTTAATTTCAGTTTAACAACACCTACTGCTTCACCCTTTAAGCAACTTACTGCTCTTCACACCATTTTTTCAAAAACACCTCCGAATGCAATGGTAGCCTTACTGACTCTACTCTATGGAACTGAAAAACAAACACTGCCTTTTATCTTTTTAACATAAGGAGGAGAGTTTAGAGGGTCAAGAAATGCTTATATAATGACCACTATCTTTGCAAACTGACCTACTGTTTCAACTCCCCTTATTATGTTTATAAACCTTGTCTCTCCTTGCTTTCATCACAGTTCTGAGGGTAGTTACAAAATCCTTTTAATGAAATCTCAATAGTTTTTAATATTTCACTCTTAGCCAGCATAACCACAGTCAACCTTGTTTTTTCTTTTAAAATAAAAACACCAAAACAAATTGTGATTGCCACCGTGATTTTATACCCTTTCACTCTACTCAAAAGTCTTGGAAAAGGTCATGGAGGCACATAAATACCTTTAAGATCGATGGTATTGTCTTGCTGGAGGAAAGGAGTGGCTTTTCCGCTTGCTGGAGGCATTCAGATGTTGCAAAACAAGTGCGGCACTTTTAAAGGTGAAAACGCCGCGCAAGAGAGTGTGTCGGGTCACTGTCGGGCCAACAGGACCAACGCCCACAGGCGCGCCACGTGCACCTATAGGCGCATCGTGCCACTATTCATTCCTATGCAAACTTTTCACTTAAATGCGTCGCGCGCTTGTATAGGCACGCCGCACAATTATTGACCTTCGAAAACTCTGTTTTTTGCTTGAAAATCCTTTCTCTAGTCTCAAGAACTTCAAAGGAATGTTTTGCTCATGCTTGAGGGATTTCAAAAATGGAATGACAACAGTGCTTTGACCTTTGTTAAAATGGAAAAACCAATGGTCCCTTTGATGTTTGATTTGAGAGGGTTTTTCAAAAGTTTTGAAAAAAAACGTTTGTTTTTAAATCCACATTTGAAACCTTATTTTTTGAAAATGAAACTAAATTTCTTTTGTTTCAAACAAAACGCAAAGGCAATGATCACCTCTTTCTAAGCCTATTTTCCCTTCTCGAAATGACATAACCTTTTGGAGAAATATGTCTTTTGAAACTTTGACTGTCTCTCACTTAGAGGGAAAAAATGTCTCCTTTTGCAGTAGTGGCATGTAGATTTTGCCTTCAATGATTTCTAGAACCTGAAAAACTATGCCAAGGTTCTTTTTGTACTTGATGAACCTGTATACTTACTTGCAGTGCCTTTTGCTGGGGAAAAAACTGAACTGTCACCTCAATACCCCTTTTATACTTCTGGTGCTTTGTATGAAAAGAGGACATCCATAGAGGATATTTTATGTTGCAGGGGGTTTTCTTTGACATTTTGACAGAGGTCTTTTTCCCTTTTTGCAATATAAACTAACACTTTCCTCTTAATGCTTTGGAGTTGATGATGCCCACTGTGAAACTAATCTTGACTTATAGGTGCAAAAATGCAGTTGCATCCACCTATGTTTTATCATCCTCTGTCTAAGAAGGGCGCTTTATCTACAATCTTTCCTTTGCTCAAAAAATACCAGCATGGTATCTTGGGTCCTTTGTTATAGGAACATAATTTCTTTGGAAAACCAAATGTACTTTTCCTTTTTGTCCACTGTGATGAGCTTTTTAAAGGCATTCTCTTATGAGCAGGAGGATCAAAATCCTTTGAAACATAATAATTGTCATGTCCTTTGTCTGTGCAATGAATCCTCTTATCAACCACTCTTCAATCTTGTTTTGTTTGAGCTGCAGACTATATTTTGAAAGAAACCCTGTTAAGAGATAAGATAAAACCATTTGGATTTTAGTGGTACCCCTGCTTGCCTTCTTGGTCTCTTACCACTCATATTTGATCAATAAGATCTTTGAAATAAATCAATGCCATGGCCATCTACTTATGAATGAAGGAGGCCTTTCACTTGGCGAAATATCTGATGTTTTGTCAACCTTCTATCTCAGCCATATGAAGGCTTCCTGATGAACATATCGACAAAGGTTTCTCTTACAGGATGGCATGCGAACAAACATTTAAAACATTATTTATTTCACCTTTGCCTTCAATCATCACTGTACTTCAGAAAACCTTAGTCAATGTGCTACTGCTTATTAAAAACAAACATGCCTTAGAGTCAGTTGCAACTCTTGAAGTTAGATTTTGGCCATCGCCCTCTGTTTATAGATGAAGGAGGTTCTTAGCCATTACATATCATCATTCCTTTGATAGTATTGTTTTTTCTTCTGCTGTCCTTTCAGGTTGTGAATGAAGTCGCAAGAGTTTGATGAATAACTCTTTGCCCTGTAGATGCATCTCAGGCTAAGGATCACATTGAGAAGCAGCTGTCTTCTCATGTGGAGCCAAGAAATTGTCTTCTGCGATGCTGATATGTTTCTTGTCCTTGTAAAATCCATCAAACACTGTAAAACACTTAAGATCAGCTTGAGATTTTGGTCTATGTATTGCTGAGACTTAAGGGTGCATTAGTGGCGTGACCTAGGGCTGTAAACAACTTATTAGCAGAGTAGGAAGGTCTGTTATGACTGGTCTATAGCAGATGGAGGCTTTTGGCTTTTGGATGATTGCCAAGGGAGAAATGTCCTAAAGCGCCACTTCCTAACTTAGGGGAGGTTTTCTGAACATATTTGGATTGTCTCTTTGGAGCTGGTGGGCAGACTAGTATGGCTGAGGCTAAGTAGGATTTGATAATGGGGTTTCATCTCGTCATGGGCGAACTGAAAGGTAAGAGGGTAAAAAAGTTTTATGGGTGTTTTCCCAGCTCGCAAGTTTGACAAATTTTAGATCGACTGTTGGAAAACTAGGCTATTACAACTAGTCATCACCAACAAGTAAAAATTACTGATGACTAACACAAGAAGCAGGCCGTCGGGGAGCGATTGAAGCCTTGGACTACCGCAGCCCTCTAGATATTATAGGATACTGATGCCGCAGTCAAGCGGCTAAATCAGACGCTAGAAAGTGTCACTGTGGCAATAGGAGGACCGACATACCAGAAGCTTGAAGTGCTACCTCCGCTGATCATCGCCATCAATGAACTATGAGTACAAGTGGAGACCCCACCACCACAGTGACTCGGGACGAGTCACAATATTTTTTTGGGGGACTATTGGAACATGGTCTCCTACAAGTTGTGAAACTGGTCCATTTTATATATTTTGATTATATTTAGTCTAACACAGGGTTTTTGGGGTGGGTCAAAGCCCCTAAAGCATTGTAAATGGGTCAAGAGTAGACCAAGAGTCTGAAAACCATGGTTTGCGGACCATTCGATGCGTAGGCTAAAATAGTATAAGTCGTTGAACCTTTTTGGGTTGTAAGACAGATTAAGAATGATAAGAGATTGATGCTAAGTGTGAATTGATAGATCTGTTTAAGGTTGTTGGGGAAGGACTCCTGCTGTTGTGTGTGTGAATATTCTATGTCTTGCTATGTGCGGACCCTGCTGCTGTGTGCACAGGCTGGGATTTGGGTACTGTAAGTGGACTTGAAGGATTAATGACTGCGGAAGTATTTTTGGATTTCTGAATATGTTGGAATTACTTTGTGATGTTTGGTTGATTAAAATATGTTTATGTGTTATTGATTTAAGCTGCGAATATATTTGTGTTACTTGTTTATGCTGCGATTTGAGACCGTTTTGTTACATTTCCTACAAGAATATTTAAAATAGCTACACTATCTTATATAAGTTCATGATCTGCTGGTTACTATGAATACCATTACTATTGAGCACGTGGATGCGAAAGGAATCTATAGATCTAGGCTCTGTAATATAAGATCTGGTCACTATAATACTGAACGCAGGCCGACTTGACTTACCTACCCTCTCCCAAGGTGTGGAAACCTAGTTCCACTACGCACCCATACTACTTCGAGTGAGAATTTGGCCTGCGCAAGCAGGTCATTGCCGAAAGGGCTAGTAGTATAGGGTTTTTTTGGCAAACCGTGAACCTCCAAACCTGGGTTAGGACCCCTCAAGCCAACAATCAAATATTACAAAGGGTAGTAGGATCTAGTACGATTTCTTTCTTAGATGGTTTATCAGGTTTTATCCAATTCTTAGTGCATCCTAAAGATCAGGATAAAATTGCCTTCACTACACCATGGGGAACTTTCATGTATGTAAAAATTCCCTTTGGGTTGATGAATGTTGGAGCTACTTTCGAGAGAGAAATGGATATTGATTTTGCTGATGAAATTGGGCACTTTATTGTGATTTATCTTGATGACATCAATTTCTATTTGAAAATTGATGAGAAACACTTGGAACATCTTAGAAGAGTCTTTGAAAAATGAAGGTTTTGTATCTCGTTAAATCCTAAGAAAACACTCTTTGGACTCGAAGAAGGAAAGCTTCTTAGTCATGTTATTTCTAAGGATGGTATCATGATTTATCCTAGTAGGATTGAAGGTATACTTAAAATTAGTCACCCAAGAAACCTTAAAGAACTTTAGTCTTGTATTGGTAAAATCAATTTCCTAAGGAGATTCATTCCTAACCTTGCAGAACATTTTAGAAACATAACCAACATGCTTAAGAAATATTCAGAAATCAAGTGTTATTTTGAAGCTAAACAATCTTTTGATTTAGTCAAACACGCATTAACAACAGCTCCAGTGCTAATTAGCCCAGATTTTACCAAATATTTCATAATCTTTTACTTTTCCTCTAGACATACTATTGCAGTTGTCCTATTGCAGAAAAATACTAAAGGATTTGGATAGCATATTGTAGGCTTTAGCAAAACTTTAAGGGATGCCTCTTTGAAATACACCACTAAGGAAAAATAGGCCTTTGCATTGGTTAAATTAATAAAATATTTTCGAGTATATATTTTAAATTCCCATAATATTGCTTATGTTCCTAATGTAGTGGTCAAAGACATTATAACACAGAATGGACCTGATGGAAAGAGAGGTAAATGGATTGCCATCATTCTAGAATACGATTTAGAAATGAGACCCACCAAATTTATCAAAGGACAAGGACTAGCGAAACTGATCGCTGAGTCTAATTTTCCGGCATTGGATATCAATATTATTTGTTCATTGGATGATCAAGAGGGAAAGGAGACTTTAGAAATTGAAGAATAATTCCTAAACTCTCCCTGGTATGCAGACCTTTTATATGTTTTATTTAACTAAAATTCTCCTCCTGGTCTGACAAAAACAAAATCAAGATCTCTAAAGTTGAAAGTAGTTAAATTTTTCATTCTGGAGAATGTCTTATATTGGAAATATTTTGGGGGTATTTTACTCAAATGTTTGTTAAAGGATGATGCATAAAAATTTATGCAGGAGCTCAATGCAGGCGACTGTGGTGGACACCTTTATTGGAAAACTACCGCTAATAAAATACTTAGAGCTAGTTTTTATTAGCCAACTCTATTCCCTGACATACATAGGATGGTAACTTCCTATCATAAATACCAAATGTTTGAGGGAAAGAGAAATTTGTTGCCCCTGCCATTAAAGCCTATTTCTATGGAAAGTCCTTTCCAACAATGGGGATTAGATTTCATTGGTAAAATTCATCCTCCCTCCTATGCCCAGCATAAGTGGATTCTTATTGCCAAAAAATACTTTACCAAATGGATAGAAGCCACTCCTTCAAGAAATTCCACTGATTTTGTCATTATTAAATTCCTTCAAACTAATATCCTTTCTATATTTGTTTATCCTAGAAAACTCATCACTGAAAATGGTGCAGCCTTCAAGTCCAAGAAGATGGTTGATTTCTTTCTTAACTACCACATTACTTTGGGAAATTCAACAACTTATTACCATTAGGGTAATGGGTTAGTTGAATCCTCAAATAAAATTTTGGTGAATATAAAAAAAAAACTCTTAGAAGACAACATAAAATATTGGCATAACAAGTTGGTCAATGCACTCTGGTTTGATAGACTTACTACCAAAAAATCAATTGGTATGTCTCCATACCAATTGGTATATGGAATGGATGCAATTTTCCATCTTCTTTTGGAGTTCCAGTCATGAATATCATTCAAGAAATAAAATATGAACCAAATGATTTACAGATAAGAATTAATAAAATAGTCCAAAGAAGAGGTCTATAACAGGACCTGATTTGTTCAAGAAAATATCAGGAATATTTTAAAGAAAAGAACAAAGGTTGATGATTTCAAACTAGGTGAAAAGTTTTGAAATGGGATTCTAGAATAGAATAAAAAGTTAAACATGTCAAATTTGACAACCTTTGGGAAGGACCATACATTATTGATACTTTCAGGGGAAATAATGCATATTTCCTTAAAGAGCTAGATCGAACAAAGATACCTAGAGGCCCTGTCAATGGCAGGATGCTTAAGCATTAATTCTATTAAGAATACCATTTTATCCTTCATCGTTGTAAATACCATTGATTTTACAGTTTGTGATTTGGGTAACTCATTAACAAAGGTTGAAGCCCACAGATAAGGCCTTAAACTTGGTTTGAAGATCTATCATAAAACTGAAAAAGAAATCAAATGAAGACTTTGCATAAAATGGAGTACTCAAGGCTACTGATCTTATGTTCTTGATACTTCACTTGGATAAGTGACATCCCCAGTTGGAGCCACTGTTAGAGTCCTATAAATTATAGGATCTCAAGGTGATTGAGTATTTTATAGCTTCAATTTCATATTGTACACGATTTTTGATATTCAAATGATTTCCAAAAAAAATTGAAAAAATAAAAGAGGGTATGTGAAAAAAGAAAAAGTTGAAAAGAGTGAAAGAAAAGAAAAATAAAATCCCACAAAAGAATAACACTGAAAGCGATGCAAGTTAAAATGCCACTACAAATAAGTTAGTTTGTTCAATTCATACAGTTTAAGCATGCTTGAACACATTTTAATTTCTGTTGAATAGGTTAGTGAATAAAGACTTACAAAACAGTCTAATCTTGGTACGTTAGTAGCTAGGTAGAAATGAAATTTTTTTTAAAATGTAATTTGAATCAATTCAGGAAATAAGGGATAGGGTAGGGTAGATTTTCATAAAAAATAAAAGAGAGAGATAATCTAGGTTTGCTAATTCAAATTCACCCTGCAAAAGAAAAAAGGTGAAAAAAATATTAGATTATAAGGAAGGGTAGGTAGAGAAAGAAAAGGTGATTTTGAAAAAGCCATGAAAAACTTTGGGAAAACATTCAGAGATAAAACCTTTTATATGTTGGAGAAATCAAAAGGATATATGTTTATATCCTAAGTCTAAAGGTTTTGTTCGTTCTATAATATCCCAAAATGGGGACGCAGCAATGCATGAACACAAAACTGGAAATGTCAGTGAACAATCAGCTCATAAGATGTGTGTTGAACTCATAGCCCTCATATTAGCAAAAATGTGTCCCATTACATTATCCCAAAGTGGGTAAATGCAACAATATGGACCATAAAAATGTTATCTTTGGGAAATTACATTATAACTATGAGAAATAGCTATGGGATCCCTTATCTTATGTATTATGGGACTCACATCTAGAAGGGGATTAGAAAAAAATCCCTTTTGATGTGTTAAACAGATCTCCCTGTCCTAATATGGCTTAAAAAGGCCCAAATCCCATGACTTGATTTATGCACAGTTTTATGAAGCATGAACATAATGATTTTAAGAGGGTTTCTAATACAATAAAATATAAACAATATATCTAGAGTTTAATTACTCAAATCATGAAGAAAAATAGGGATCTAGCCCTTTTTACACATTATGAAGATGACCCGGCAAGGGCTTCATGAAAGAATAAGTACAAAATGTTAGATCTATAGATCTGGATCTGGAATAACATATTATAACTGAATATATATATTCATATAGCTGAATAATACAAGAAATGAAGAATTATCCTTCTTGCAAGCTTTCTGGGAGAAGGGTTGGCCCTTTCCCTAAGAAACTAACTCAAATTCAAGGGTCTTGACCCTCACACTACAACACTGCAAGAAATGCTATAGGTGATGGGAGCACTTTGGCCAAGTGCCAAGATATGAAATTTTTCTCCAAGATCTTCCTCACTGATCTTCCAAAGGAATAGAGGCTCCCTCCTTTGAAAAACAAGCTCTAGAAGTGGTATTGTGAACCCCCTCTGCAACACCCTGCAACACAACGTTATACTGCTACAGAAATAATGTTGTAGGTAAAGGAGGATGCTTGGCCTCAAGCCTGGATGTGGAGAATTTCAGTACAGAATCCCTCAAGAGGCATCTCAAGAAAGGAGAAAGAATTCCTAAACAAGAAGGCCTTGTGCTAAGTAGCACAACAATCTCAACTAAACAGTTGGAGAAAGCAGGGTAGTCATGGAGACCAAAATCCAATATTCAATTCATAAGATGTCTTGCTATGGCTGCCTTGTCCTCCTTTTAAACATGTGTGAGCATTCTTGGCTTGGGCCCCACTCATTATGGTTTCCTTCACCAAGGAATCTTCCTCCTACTTGCATTGCGTTGTCTTCATGGATGATCTCTTCCTCTCATACCATCATTGTTGACTTGGTCAAACTTGACCTTGTCCACATGCATTTGTCCCTATTCACACATGAGAGTGTAAAATTTAGCTAGAATTATGATCCATTTTCACACTATGAGGGATTTTATTCTTATTTCTGAAATGTATGGACCTCTTTACCCATTTATTCATCTCCTAAGTGAAATCAGCAAAATTCAATATTCCAATTTGCCGCATGCAAATTTTGGAATATTATAGTCCTCCCCTCCCAAATGTTGCTTGTCCTCAAGCAATTGAAAGGATAGAACTGAGAAGTATTCCCTCCTCCTACTATATCATCCACATATGATGAACTCCTCCAAGGAATGAGATGTTGTCTCATCAATGAATCTCCATATTGCCCCTCCTAAGCATGCAAGCTATCCAAATAGATATCATCATGAATAAGTGAAGTACTCAAGGAGACAATAAGGTGTTTTCTAGAGGTCTCTTTGAGGAATGGGATTTTAAATGTATTGGGAATCATACTTCCCATGTGGATCCTCCATCCCCAAGCAATCATCCATACAAAATGAGTCACCTCCCAACATGGCAACTCTTGAAAATGTCCCTCCACCTTGAGCTCATGCAATGTAGGTGGGCTGAAAATCTGATCATGGTAGACAAGATATCCTACCCCACATTTTTCTCCTCTCCACTTAGGGTAAGTGTAGAGTATCTGCTCATCTTTGGCTGCAATAAAGTTTCCTTCAAGTGGCAAGAATAAGATTATATCTCCAAAGATCTCCTCTCCAACGTTGTGAATCAAGCTGGCCCAAACCATCCCATATGTGATCGATATAAAATCATCACCATATGGCATCCAATCAACGCTATATACCACATCATGTAAAAAAAAGTGTCTTAATATAGCGGCCATATCATTTTTCATGCTCTTCTTAGAACATGCAATGCAAAAAGTGAGGGTAATATCTTTCCCCAAGGACACATCCAGCTAATGTGTCTCTCGCCCAATCATGCTCCAAATAAGAATAAGAAAAAAATAAGAAAATGAAATCATGATTATAATCTAAATGAGGGAAATACTGAAGGTTTCATGTGGTGCTGGAAAGTACCAACAATCTCCCAAGTGGTTACAGCACAGTTTTCCAAACTGTTGATTCAGAAAATAACATGGCAAGTGATTTCTTGATACATGGTTAATTATGTATGTCATCACATCTACTAATGAGTAGTAAATGGCCGTGTACATCAATTGAACATACATGAAATAACATAACACTTGCCCAAGGCCACATAAAATATGGTTGTCTCCATCATATAGTTTGGCCCAAAATTGATCATGGAGCCAAATGAAAAGCTTGCCCTCTTGTGGAGCAATGCACAACATATAAATGGTAAGAGTATGAAAATATTGTGTTAGAAAATCAATAAATGAAAAAAAAAGTTCTCACCATGTACTAGAAGTAAGATGATACAAGAATCCGTGAATAAGTCCTCCATAGTGGTTTGGCATACTCCCATGAAGAGGAATGAACCAGGTGTTGCATGAAAATCCTCCTTCTTATGCCTAGAAATCCAAGTCAAGAAGAACATATCATGGTAATAGATGTCTCCATCCACTAATCCATCATTCTCACCTCCTCCTTGTCCACCAAGTGCATGAAATGTGAATTGATCCTGGGGACACTCCATCCATAAGTCCCAACTCCAAAGTGACAACGTTTTTGGCCTATGCAACTAGGCTCCTGCCAATACATAGCTCCATTATTTGACATCCGCTTTGTCAAAGACATCTCCCATAATGCTGTTACATACAAGAAGTTTCATCCAAAGTGGAAGTACTTCTACATCATCCAAGGTTAAGGAGTAGCCCCTTTGCACCATGATAGTGACATCTCCTACTCCTACAACATCATGCAAAGTGTGAGAGAAAATATGCCCTTGCTCTCCCAAGAACAACCAAAGAAACATAATTTTTTGTTGCCTCCTTATACCTCCATCATACAAATCATGTGGTGAAGACATAATGATTGGTATGAAGAATTTCATATCAACATAATGATTCTGCACTCCTTGCTACCCAATGATGTAAGTATCCTGCCAAGTTCCTTCCACCCACATACCCTTAGAAAAAGGATATGTCACATGATAGCCAAACTCTCTCAAGAGTAGCCAACGCAGCATTGCCTCTTTCTGCACTATTTCATAAATATGAAAGTGGCTCACCAGCCTCTTGCTCTCCACCCACATCCACTCAACCACTTGTGGATTTCTCCTACCATTCTCCATCTTGGTACTCCTCCCATGAGGGCTACCATCCTCCCCTATTAGATTTCTCTTCTTACATTCCATGGGATGCTGAAATGCAACTCCTTGGAGATCTCCTAGAGAAGATCTCTCATTGATTACCAACTTGAATCCATAAGGATACAAGTATGATGAAGGCAAAACTTCCTCACTGCTATCGATTGGCAGTGTTGTTAATCTCTCCAATGATGTAGTGGCTACCTCATACTCCAACTCAAACATGAACATATGGTTTTTCATAGGAGTGTTTTGGTCATGGTTCATTTCATCCTCCAAAATTTCACACCCCAACCTCAAGTGTTGTGTGTAACTCAACCAAGGTACATGAGGAAAATGGTTCAATCCTTCCTTGAATGACTCAAGGTTGGACAATGCAGTGCAATTCTATTGCTCTAGATTAGCATTATGCAATGGTGTATCTCTCTCCATAAGATTTTCTGAAATGATAAGAGATGGAAACATAGGCATACCTTTGAGATATTTGGAAGCATCTTGTATGGCTGAAAGAGTTCCTTCCCTCAATGTGTTGGCTTCCCCAATTGTTGAAGATGAAGGCTGCTCCTCCATGGTTGTAATAGTGCTGGTACATATTTTCTCAAGTGGTGGTGAGGTCTCCTCCTTCTCTGATCTCTCTTTATCCAATATTTTGATCACCCTTTGAGTGAAATTTGAAAAAGAAGATACTCTTGCATGTCTCACATGGTTGAACCACCAAGTTTTTGCTTCACATTCAAGTTGTAGTGCTCAAATTTCTACAGCCTCTCTCTCTACCACTGGATGTAGTAGGAAGAATTATTCTAGCTTCATCACCAAAAACTTTGTTGTGCATTTGTGTGATTCATAAAAGTGGACAATAGGAATCTATTGCCCCTCATCATCCCATTGTTGTAGGGCCTCCTTTCTTCATCCAGTTGGATAAACTGAGGAAGGGCTAGAGTCTCCTTGAAAGCTCTAGATTGAGATTTGTACTCTGCAAGGTACCTTCTTAGGATCTCAGGTTCCCATCATTCTTCATGCCTCTGGTATTCTCTTTTATGAGAATAGGAAGTACATGGCCCTTTCTCTTCTTGAAACCCTCGAGGATTTCCATTGCTTCTCTTCTCCTCCATCTTCTTAACCTCCTTTGAGAGGTTCTTCTCAGATCTCAAAAGTGATGAGATAAGGCTCATCCTCTCCATATTTCTGATATTTTCTCCTTCTCTTTTCTTCTTAATCTTCTGATTGCATAATGGCTGGAACTCATAGGCTGAGCCAAGATTATGCTCGAATACCACTGTAATATCCCAAAATGGGGATGCAACAATACATGAACATAAAACTAGAAATAACAGTGAAAAATCAGCTCATAATATGTGCATTGAACTCATAGCCATAATATTATCAAAAATATGTCTCATTAAATTATCCCAAAGTGGGGAAATGTAGCAATATGGACCATAAAAACGTTATCTTCAGGAAATTGTGTTATAACTATGAAAACTAGCTATGGGATCCCTTAGCTTATGTATTATAGGACTCACATATAGAAGGGGATCAGAACAAATCCCTTTTTATGTGTTAAAGATACCTCTCTGTCCTAATATGGCTTAAAAAGGCCCAAATCCCATGACTTGAATTATGTAGAGTTTTTTGAAGCATGCACAGCATGATTTTAAGAGGGTTTCTAATAAAATAGGATATAAAAGACATATCTGGAGTTTATTTACTCTAATAATAAAGAAAAATAGGGATCTAGCCCTTTTTACACATTATGAAAATGACCCGGCAAGGGCTTCATGAAAGCACAGGTACAACAGTCTAACTAAATCTCTATATGCATACATCTAAATAACACAAGAAATGAATGAGGATCCTTCTTGCAAGATTTCCTAGAGAAGGCTTGGACCTTTTCCTAAGAAGCTAGCTCAAAATCAAGGGTCTTGAGCCTCACACTGCAACACTGCAAGAAATGATGCAGTTCCTACAAGGGACTGCACTGTAGGTGATGGGAGTACTTTGGCCAAGTGCCAAGATATGAAATTATACTCCAAAATCTTCCTCACTAATATGCCAAAGGAATGGAGGTTCCCTCCTTTGAAAAACAAGCTTTGGAAGTGGTGTTGTGAATCCCCACTGCAACACCTTGCAACACAACATTATACTTCTGCAGAAATAACATTGTAGCTAAAGGAAGATGCTTGGCCTCAAGCCTGGATGTGGAGAATTTCAGTACATACTCCTTCAAGAGGCCTCTCAAGAAAGGAGAAGGAATTCATAAACATGAATGCCTTGTGCTAAGCAACACAACAATCTCAACTAAACAGTTAGAGAAAGAAGAATAGTCATGCAGACCAAAATCCAATATTCAATTCATAATATGTCTTGATATAGCTTCCTTGTCCTCCTTTTAAACATGTGTGAGCCTTCTTGGCTTGGGCCCCACTCATTAGGGTTTCCTTCACCAACGAATCTTCCTCCTACTTGCATTGCATTGTCTTCATGGATGATCTCTTCCTCTCATACCAATGTTGTTGACTTTGTCAAACATGACCTTGTCCACATGCATTTGTCCCTGTTCACACATAAGAGTGTGAAATCCTGCTAACATTGTGATCCCTTTTCACACTATGAGGGATTTTATTCTTATTTCTAACATTTATGGGCCTCTTTACCCATTTATTCATCTCCTATGTGAAATCAACAAAATTCAATATTCCAATTTACTGCATGCAAATTTTGGAATATTACACTTTGAAAAGGTTTCAGACATTAATATTTCATTTTTCTATTTCCCAACATTTCACCCTTAATAAAATCATTTTTATACATTATTTCATTATCCCAAACCCCACCATTCATCTGTCACATTGTCATTATACTCCTGACACCTTTCCCATCATCCCAATCTTCATCTTATGATCTGATGGTTAATATTCTTCTTCGTCCCCCCTCCCCCCCCACACCTACCATTCAAAATTTATCATGGAGGGGTCGGTACAAATTCATTGGTATTGGGATAGGCCCCAGCTCATACGTGGCAGACACATATTATTTCACACCCCCCTTCACCAAACCCTCTTACCATGCACTACCCCCTTAGAAAGCTATTTCTTTGCTACCATAAACTACCCTCCCAACCATGAATGGTATCCCTCCTCCTATGATATCCCGCCACCTCATCCATCCGTTGCACATGTAATCATCTCCTCTCTTTCCAAAATCAATCTGTTAGATAATTAATGTGTTTAACCGTTAATCAATGGATCCACGCCATGGACAAGGGGAAAACCAGAAAAGCTATAAAATCCATCCCTCCTACCTTGTTTAAAATTTTAGTGTGCTTTTCGATTACCATCCTTATAACTAGTCTTTCATTTTTCAGGTCAAGGACAACAAATTCTAATGTTTCATCCAGGTTTTCCTCACTTCAATTCCTCTTATGCACTCTAATAACTTGCATCACCAGCTAATTCAATCATTATATAACCTAAATCAACCATGCCACCAAATAAGAAAAGTCAGGAACCCCCCTTCAATCCCATGGTTCACCCTCTAATCAACCTCGATCATTTTTTCTTACCAAATAAAGATTTAAAAATCCACGAAACACTCTGTGAGTTTGACCTCTTTGATGTTTATTGTTGGTTAGATGACAATCTCAGAGATGGTATTGATGATATATGTTTGTGGGACACAAACACACCTTATTACATATTCCCTAAAACCCACAGTGCCCCAGAATTCATCAAAAGGTGTTGTGCATTCTACATTCATAACTAGAGAGCTATAATTTATCCTATTGGTGAAGTTTTGTTTACCATTAATTCCCAATCCATCATGAAAATGATGCAAGGGCCTTCATCAGAGAACACTACCCCATTTCCCTGAGAATCCCTAATAGACTTGTACCAAAAAATATATTTTGATAAGAGAGCCTCAACCCTTGAGTTATTCCTCATTGAAAATACTCCTTCACCTAAGAAAAATCCCCCATATCCCTCATCCTTATTTCCTAAAAGAACTAATAAAATAGCCACATTCCTTGCATACCTCCAAGGGTACTACTCTGACCAATGGATATATGAGGAAATTATAGGCTTTTTAACTATATTGTCTACATATTCCAATCCCTCTGTCATGTTTTATTTTATACAATTATTGGTTGATAACATCTATGGCCAATTTACAAAATTTCATACTGAAGGAGAATTTAAATATAATTTTGTTATTATCTACATGTTCTTATATTTTGAGGGAGAGAAATCTCAGTTTGCAATGAAGAAAATGGATGAAGATGGACAACCACATTCCGTGATTTTTTGGACAACCTTACTGATGAAGAAGCAAGAAGAATTCAGTTATAAGAAGTTTATTGAGCTTTTTCAACATCCTTCTATGAGTATTCTGAATGACACAACTGAGCTCAGAATAAGTGAAGAGATCAAAGAAGAATGCAGCTTTAAGATCAAACCATAACATCATATTGATATTTATGCCAAAATTATACAGAGGTGAGAGTATATGGGTGTGAATTTCCTCCCTATAAACTACCAAAATTCCTCCTAATGAGGATTTTTTCCCTCGAATATATTAGACAAATGTTGAATGCAGATGAGGTGAATTTTTTCTCAACAAAAAAGAAATCACAGTTCAGGATAAATTCTGAGATAGGGCCATTTATATGCAAAAATAGGACAGCAAGTGAGGAGGCTGACAAGAAACTGAAAGAAATGAAGTTTTCCCCCAACTTCGCATGGTCTTATTATCCCTTTGGGGTCATTTCTAAACATAGGGTGGAGAATAATTATGCACCCTACATTCATACACAAAGGCCAGACATAGAGAAATTTAGGAATCATCCAGAGTGGACTGAGAATACCTCACATGAGGTAGAGGAGCAAGCTATATCTACCTCAGGTTTACAAACACCTGTACCTCATAAAAAGTAGAGTAAAGAAGAAAAACAAAAAACTACAGGAAAGAGGAAATGGGATATCAATCACCTTCAGTGATTGATACTTCCAATAATGAGTTCAAGATGAAGTATAGAAAAAGGGCCAAGATACATAAAAACATGGATGAAGGTAAAGAAACATAGCAGGAGAGCACAATTAATATCTTAGATACTCCAGGATCATCTCTACTGGGAGGACAACCCCTCACTTCTCCTACTACCTCAACTTCTATCCTAAGTCAGCAGTATGCCCTACAAACAACTACATCTAGTGCTGCTATAGGAGAACGACATAAAACAATATTTAATACTTTCAGAGAGATCAAACTCAGGAATGAAATCCTAAAAAATAACACCTACACCCAATTTTGGAGGTAGAGCTCTAGCTCACAGAGCAAGATGTTATTTTCCTTTGATTCATAGAAGGGGAAAATGCATATGTCATTTCTAGAACCTCAAATTGCAAAACCCAAGATGGCAGTTGAGTATGAGTAGAGTTCCTTTGAATTCGGCATCAAAGACATCCACCCCATTGACTAGATGGAAATGCACAAACAGATAGGTGAAATGATCTCTTCCACCTTAGCCAACACAGTTATGAATTTTTCTAAGCTGCAGTTCTCCTTGGAAAATATACAATCTCATCTCAAGATGGAAAAGATCTCTTCAATGTCCAACGATACAAGGATAAAATCCTTGGAATATTTGGATATAAATATAGGATATGGCCTATCAAATTTGCAGGTTGTGGAGGATATTATTAAGAAGAAAAATCGAAATATAATAGCCTTGAAGAAGCAGCTGAAGATGTCAGTTACAAAGGACCCTATTACAAAATATATAGAAGAGACAACAACACAAAAATCTGACATGATGAAACTCATCATGGAGCAGATTGCACAATTGAAAAAGATGGAGGTCGAAATGGAAAATATGGTCAAAGAGAAAGAACAAGCTACCAAAAATTCAATTGTTCCTTTAGAGGTTGTACCCCTTACAACCATTCTTGCATAAACAAATTCAACAACTAGTACAAGAGATACTGCAGATCAACCTTCTAAAACAGTGGAAAATATTTCATTGGAGATAGAAGAAATCAAAATATTGCAAGCCCAACACAAGATTTTATAGGATCACATGATTAAGATTAAAATTGATCATTCAACAGAGTCCCAGAGATATCAGAAGTAGATAGAGACTCTACAGAAACCTCTAAAGGATTCATCTATTCGCAACAACTTGGGGCAAATCAAAGAAATCATATGGACCAACATCATTGAATCTATGAATGAAAACTGGCCATATATCCAGATCATTTTTTAGTAGAAAGGCTTGATCGAGAAAGCTAATAAGGTTGTTTCATATGTAACTAAATATCTAGGAGACATGCCTGACACATATAAAAAGATCATTAAGTTTTTGAATGCCAAAAGAAAATATGAGCTTGATGATCTCGAAGTTCGTGATAGGACTGGAACAATTCTGGAGGTGAAGAATGTCCTTATACTAAAAAATTTGGTACAGCAACTTGAGGAAAAGTGTAATGTACTGGAAATTGTAGTCAACAGGTTCTTCAACATAATTGATCCATTGACCAAAATGGGTCTACCTTCTCTGTTTGTCATCAATGACATACTTATGGCCAGAAATGATTATATGAATAAACTCAAGGAAATTTCACAAGATACAACAAAATTTTCAAATATTAAAGGTGCAACAATAAGGAGATCTTTCATGGAAGCTATGAGTAATTAATTTTACATATAGCATGAGATAAAACACATTTTCATGGTCAAACCCACATTTTCTCGATACATGGAGGTTGATGAAATCTATCAGAATGCAAACAAGATACTGCTTCGTGATGAGGACCGATGGGAAAAGGTGTGTGAGTACTAAGATGAGTGAACAATAGCTACAGCCAACACAATAGGCCAGCGCAACAAGAGTTAGATCATGAAACCAATGATTGGAACGTGCAACAACTATTTCTGAGACAGAATTTCCAGTTGTCAAGAAATCTTTTAATGACTCCACTTTTTTAGAGCACATTTATTTAACAGAGTTATGTTGTAATTAATAAGGAGATTGGATATTTTTATGCAATATCCTTCATATATTAGTTTAAATACACTATACATTCGAAGTATCCGGGGTTGGACTCTCATCATTGTAACTTTTCTGTTTTGAGCTATCTACGTTTGAGCTGCTAATACATCAATAAAGAAGACCATTCACAGGATACTTGTGCTATATGTTACTGGTGATGTCTTTCCTTTTGTGATATTTGTTTTCATTGTGTTTCCTTTCTTTGCTTTAATCTAATTGTAAAACAGAAAGTGAAATAAGTAATATTTATTATTTGAAAACCTTATTCTGGGCAATGTTTGCAATATTTATTTTTTCTTTTGAAGTCTGATTGAGAAATTCTTGAATGTAAGCTTTTAAATCACTACTGAAACCACTCATGCTTCATTGCATGGTTCATTTAGAATTAAAAATCCAGTAGCTGTAACTAGCTTGCCCTATGATTACTCTTTGAAAAATTTGATGCAACATCTTGTTGGGAAAAATACTGAGAGGGGGGGGAGGGTGGGGGGGGTGAATCAGTATTTAGAGCTTACTAAAAATATTTTAAGTTTTTCTTTACAGAATTCCATATGCGGCTTTAAAGAACCCAACTCGCGTATACATGCATATATAAGAGAAGAAACTAGTGTATACTGATATGATTTTTCAGATTAGAAAATTTTTCCAGGAACAATCTTTTACTTAGTTTACTAGTCATGCATCTATTAGATAATCAGTAACTATGTGCAGTAACAACAGTATAAATCATCACACAAGAGAAACACACAACTTCTTATGGTATTTTTGGATGGAATCAAATAGACAATACAACGCTCAATACTGTGGGCTAATACCACGGTAATTCCCCTTGGTATCATAATTTTAAAGCGTAAGAGGCATACGCGACTTGGATCGTTCTTATATTTGTGTATACACATCTTATCATCATAAAAATTGCATATATACTTATCTTGAATGTATACGAGGGTTGCCTTCATAAAAGTAGTGTATACATTGCATCCATACATGGGTTTCCTTCACCAAACTTGCATATACATTGTGACATATTATATTTATCATTTCTCTGGCACTTACTTGAATTCCTTTCTCTATCACATCTGAACTGACTTGTAGATTCATAATTTTTACATCTTTAACAAATATTTTGTAATCAAAGAGGAAACTCATCAAAAGGATTCCATCAAGTACAGCATCATCAAGTAGGTTGCCATCAAGGACAACATATTGCATCATATTGCCAACAATCTCCCCCTTTGGACTTGATGGCAACCATGATGGTGTTTGATCACCACAAAAAATATGTATGTTAATCATAACCATTATTCAAACACCAATATGCTCTCCCCTTTTGAAATCAAGGGAAAAGGGTAGATCAATACCAAAACAAGGTTTCATTTCCCTTGTAGACAAAAGAGCTCTGTAGATCTGATGTGCACTGAAATTACCATGCTCCCTCTGAGTTCATGCTGAATCTTCAGACATATTTTTCAATGAAGTACATGACTCTATAACTCAACCTAGTATGACCTTTCCTATCACCAACGACTTATACATACATCAATGATCCAACCAAGTGGAATTACATATTTGACCTGCATAGGCCACCATCCAAGTGGGTTTACAAATTTGAACAAGTCCTTACATGACTGAATATAAAATTTTTACATCATAGGTCTCAACATGAACTTTTAATCAAATTAAAGATATGCCTTTTTATAACCAAAACCAAAGAATCTCAAACATGAGATCGTAACATAGCAACCAATCAGAATGCCAAAAATGCATCCTTTTCCACAAGGAAAGTGCTCCCCCTTAGCTTGTGCATCCTGAACACCTTCAACAGAAAATAATCAAAGAATCTTCATCAAGGAGAAAAATATCAGAGAATTATATAGAAAGATGAATAATGGAACAACAACATGGATTACCCGATAGCACCACAACTGTTCTAAAATGCTAACCCAAATAATTTCTGTCAGCAAAACCCATACGCGGTTTTATGCATAGAAACTCGCGTATATATGCGATTTTTCATTATGAAACCCACATACCAAATTTATTCTTCTGAAATCAAGAAGATATGATCTAAGAGGCAGAGACAACTCCCACCTTCTATCGAAGATATCCGAATGCTTCCTTGGGAAGAGGTTTAGTAAATATATCAGCAACTTGTTGTTTGGAAGGAACATACTCTAACTTAACCTTTTGTTCAAGCACATATTCACATAGGAAGTGATACTTGATAGGAATGTGCTTTGTCTTGGAATGCATAATAGGATTCTTTGAGATGCTAATGGCACTTGTATTATCACAGAAAATGGATATGGCAGGTGAACATTTTATTTCAATGTCTTGTAAAGTATGCATCATCCAAAGTAGTTGTGTGCAACATGATGCGACAGCCACATATTCTTCTTCTACTATAGATAAGGCAATAGAAATTTGTTTCTTTTTTAACCAAGATACTAATCGGGGCCCCATATAGAATGCACCACCACTAGTGCTCTTTCGATCATCAACATTTCCAGCCCAATCTGCATCTGTGTAAGCATGAAGAGTGAGATCAACATTCTTTGAATACCACAGACCAAATTCTTCAGTCCCTTGTAGATATCTAAATATTATTTTTACAGCCTGAAGGTGAGACTCTTTTGGATTAGCTTGGAATCATCCAACAATCCCAACTGCATGCATAATGTCTGGTCTTGTCCCGGTGAGATAAAGTAGGCTTCCAATCATGGATCTGTATTCTGGTTGATTCACCGTGGGAGAATCATCATGAGAACTAAGGTTACAACCAGTTACCATTGGTGTACTTAAAGGTCTGCAGTCTTCCATCCCATACTTCTTCAGTATTTTCTTAAGATATTTTTCTTGAGATAAAAATATGCCATCTGTTGCTTGTTGCACTTGTAAGCCAAGGAAAAATGTTAGTTCCCCAAGTAAAGAAATTTCAAATTCTTGCTACATAACATAAGCCAATTTTTGACTCATGGACTCTTCATTACTTCCAAAAATGATGTCATCAACATATACGACTACAATCAATAGTTTATCATTTTTAGTTTTTGTGTATAAGTTGCTATCAGCAGATCCCTTTGAAAATTATTGTTGATGAAGATATTTGTTAAGATGATAGTACCATGCCCTTGGAGCTTATTTGATACCATATAAAGCCTTTTTAATTTTACAAACAAGTTTTTCATCATTGTCCAAAATGAATCCTTCTGGTTGTTCTATATAAACTTCTTCTTCTAGATCACCATTGAGGAAATAATATTTAACATCCATTTGATAAACTTTGAATTGTTGAAAGCTTGAAAAGGAAAGAAACATTCTGATGGCTTCAAGTATATATATAGGAGCAAATGTTTCTTAAAATTCTATACCTTCTTGTTGAGCACACCCTTTACAAAAAATTCTAGCTTTGTTTCTAATAACATCTCCATTTTCATTTAACTTGTTTTTGAATATCCATTTTGTTCCAATAACATTTTTATCATGAGGTCTTGGAACCAATTCCCAAGTATGATTCTTTTCAATCTGATCAATTTCTTCATTCATGGCTTGAATCCAACATTCATCTTTACTAGCTTGATTGAAATTTTGTGATTCAATAGTGGATAGAAATGCCAGATAGCTAGGAGATCCTACAAGAGTTCTTGTTTTTTGGACACCTGATCCATTTTCTCCAAAAGTTTGAGATTATGGATGATCCTTTTGAACATACCTAGATGGAGCCTTTTTCAAGACAGATCTTCCATTTGATAAATCCTTGAATTGTTGAAAGTTTCAAAAGGAAAGAAACATTCGATGGCTTCAAGTCTATATATAGGAGCAAATTTTTCAAAAGTCTATACCTTCTTGTTGAGCACACTCCTTTTACAAAAATTCTGCTTTGTTTCTAATAACATCTCCATTTTCATTTAACTTGTTTTTTGGAATATCCATTTGTTCCAATAACATTTTTATCATGAGGTCTTGGAACCAATTCCCAAGTATGATTCTTTTCAATCTGATCAATTTCTTCATTCATGGCTTGAATCCAACATTCATCTTTACTAGCTTGATTGAAATTTTGTGATTCAATAGTGGATAGAAATTCCATATAGCTAGGAGATCCTACAAGAGTTCTTCTTTCTTGGACACCTGATCCCTTTTCTCCAAAAGTTTGAGATTCTGGATTATCCTTTTGAGCATACCAAGATGGAGCCTTTTCAGACAGATCTTCTTCTGTTGATTCATTGGGTTCACCTTCTATATTGTTGCTATTTTATGCAAGAAGATATACATCACCATCATCTTCATTTGTTGTTGGTATTTCCCCTTTTGGAGCTGAGAGAGACTCATCAATTACAACATCAATGCATTCAAAAATCTTCCGAAGTCTTTTATTGTAACATTTATATGCTTTACTTCTAGAAGAGTAACCAAGAAATATTCTTTCATTTGCTCTAGGTTCAAACTTACCAAGTTTTTCATCATTGTTCTTGATAAAACATTTTCTTCCAAAAGCTCTAAAATGCTTTACAGTTGGAAGATTACCATACCAAAGCTCATAAGGAGTTTTATCACTGTTCACATGAACATGAGCCTTATTAAGAATATTTATGGCAGTATGTGCTACTTCTCCCTAAAATGTGTCAAGTGTTCCAAAATCATCAAGCATAGCTCGAGCCATTTGTTGAATTGTTCTATTCATTCTTTCTCCTATGCCATTTTGTTGTGGAAATTGTCTTTTTATGCCATGTTGTTCACAGAAATCAAAGAATTCATCTAATATATATTCACCTCCTCGGTCAGATCTAAGACATTTTATTTTTAGATCTAATTCATTCTCAACTAGGGCTTTCAATATTTGAAAATTTTCAAATGCTTCATCTTTGTGTTTTAACAACCCAATCCAACACATTTCTAGAGAAATCGTCAATAAAGAAAATATAGTATTGTTCTTCATGGGGTGAATTTTTTCTCATAGGTCCACATAGGTCGATATGAATGAGTTCAAGAGGCTTAATTGTTGATCCTTATTTGGCATTGAATTACACTCTCGTTTTCTTACTGAATTGGAAAGATTTGCATATGATACTTTCAGGTAGAGTAATGTTCGGAAGATCATGAACAAATTTGAGTTTGCTAGATTTGTTGATTTGAGAGAAGCTCAAATGACCCAATCTTCTGTGCCATAACCAATTTTTTGAACATTTACCCAAGTAACATTGTGCTTTACAACTTTTCAATACATACAAATTGCTTGGTGTTCTAGTTCCTTTTATTATTGTTTTCCTTGTGTCAAGTTCACGTACCACATATTCTTTTGAGCTAAAGACAACTTCAGTTTCTTGATCACACATTTGACTTACACTTAACAAGTTATGTTTTAATCCATACACATACATAAAAATTTTAGCTTTCATGTTTTCCTTTAGAAAAATAGAGCCTTTTCCCTTAATGACAATAGGAGTATCATTTCCAAAAGTAACATTCCTTTCTCTTTCTAGAGCATTGTATGCAACAAGTTTATTTCTGTCACTGTAATGTTCCTTTTTCAGGAATGTCAGCAATCAACAATCTATTCCAGAGATTGAATGAAGGGTCATTTACCAGATATTTCACCTTCTAAAGGAAGTGTGAGATCCGGAGGCTATCTGGCTCTTTTCAAACTCTGTCTATAGAGCTCATTGAAGAATCCCACTCAAAAGTGAGCTACAACAATATGTAAACACATAAATTAGCATACCATGAAGAGATAGTGTTATTTTATAAGCTGTGAGACAAGAAGATGTATGAATAGCCAAGAATAATGTTATAGCAGTAAAAGAGTACAAGTTATCGAGGAAACAACCTCTCAAGAAAGGCAATGCAAGCCTCAACAATACATGTACATGGAAATGGAAGAACACTGCTATTTCTGCATAAACCCAGGCTATGAGGACGCAGTCTATGATAGAATACTGTTAAAAAATGACGTCAATACATGAATATGAAAATATATTGCTCAAATATAGTAGGGGAGCAAATCTCTAACCCTTAGAAGCAATAATACATCAATCCTCCAAGGGATTGGCTGAAATATACAAAATGGCCAAAATGCTGGAGTAGCTGGGTAGCTACTGCAACCCAAATCTGGAGCTCAATAGAGAAGGCTGAACATGATGAAAGATATAAATTAAAACTCCTCCAATGGATCTCCAAAGTGGAAGGCTGATCCTTACACTTGAGATCTCACGCTCCAATAAATCTTCAAAACCCCGCAGCAAATGCACTATGAAAATAACACAGTTATTGGAGCAAACTGCGCAGTAGGGGAAAGAATATGAGTTGGACTGATGCCAAGATCTGCAAATAAGCTCTCAAGCTTCCAAACTGATCCTCCAAAGGCAAGAAAGACTCTCCCTCTGAAAAATAAGCAATGGAAGAGGTGTTGTGAAGTCTCCACGGCAACACCCTACAACACAGTATTATGTTGTCGCAACAATAGCACTGTCCTGGAGGAAGATGCTTTTGAATTGAGCCAAGATATGTGGAAAATGAAGAACCAACCTTTAAGAGGCCTCTCAAGAAGGTGAGAAAATCCTAAACAAGAGTTTCCCGGTAATTCTTACTAAGCAACAAAGAATGCTTAATGTCTAAATAAACATGAAATCATAAACATATGCATGTATGGCAATGGCTTTCCTCCTCTCCATATATAGCAAATGAAGAATCTCCATGGGCCCTACTTCAAATTAGGGTTTTCCTTCCTCTAGAAGCTTCCCTCCTACATTGTCCCATGTAGTGCTCTCCACCTCATATCCTGCGCTGGTTGACTTGGTCAAACCTCTTTGAAAATATCTCCTTTCACACATGAGGGTGTGAAATCTGGTTCCATGGCTGATCCATTTTCATACTAGAGGGATTTTATTTATTTTTTTATTATAATTGGGTCTCCTTATCCAATTATTCATCTCCTAAATGAATTTAGACAAAAATTAATGTTCCAATTTATTGAAGAAAAATTTGGAACATTACAGTCCTCCCCTCCCAAATGTTGCTTGTCCCCAAGCAACTGCAAGGATGGAACTGAAGAATATCCACTCAAGGCATGGTGTCTTAAATATAATGAGGAACATCTCCCCCATGTGGATCCTCCATCCCCAAGAAAACATCCAAACAAAATGAGCCACCTCTCAATAAGGCAACTCCTGAAAATCTCCTTCCACCTCAGGCTCCGGAAATGAAGGTGGGCTGAAAATATGATCATGGTAAGCATCATAGCCTACCCCATGCTGTCCTTCTCTCCACTCATGAAAAGTTCAGAGTGTGTGCTGATCGTGGGCTGCAAATTATTGCCCTCAAATGGAAAAATGAAGAAACATCCTCCAAAGAGTTCTCTTCCGACAATGAAGAACAAGCTGGCCCAAAACAATCCATCAATGATGAATATGACAAAATCATCATAGAACATCCAAATCAGAAGTTTTATGTAGATTTTACATGCTGCTACATGGTGCAAGCAACATTTCAAGAGGACACAATGTAGTTTCATCCATTGCAATCTCAGAAAATTACATGGCAAGAAATGTACAAGATCCATCACATCTACTAGTGGATAGTAAATGGCTGAATGTAACAACAATCCATGATAGAACGCTTGCCCATGGCTGTAAAATGGATGTCTATCAATTCCATGGTCCACCTAAAAAGAGAACACATATGTAGTAGTGGTGGACATGCCTCCTCCCATGCTCCCATTAGAACATGTAGTGCAGAAAATGTGAGAATTTTTCTCACTCAAGGACACATCCAAGTTATGTGCCTTTCTCATAATCATGCTTCTCATACAAATATGATCTATATCATTAAATGAAGTCATGATCAGTAATAGAATGAAGAGGATGCTGAAGGTTTCATGAGGTGCAAGAAGGTACCAATAGCTTCCCAAACAAGTACACCATAGTTTTACAAGTTGCTGCTTGAGGAAAGTACAAGGAAAAATGTTTCTTCTTACATGGTTAATCATGCATGTCCCCATATGATACATGTTAGAGTGTATAAACTGAACATACAAGTGATGAAAAAACATTTTCCCATGGCCACAAAAGAGATGGCTGCCACCATCATGTAGATTGGCCCAATACAATTCATGGAGCAATGTGACAAGCTTGCCCTCCTGTGAAGCAATGCACTGCATAAGAATGGTAAGAGTGTGCAAATCAATGAATGTAAAAACAAACTCTCCACCATATGCTGGAATTAAGATGGTACATGGTTCCATAAATGAGTCCTCCATAGTTTTTTGGCATGCTATGAAGAAGAATGAACCATGTGCTACAAGAAGATGCTTGGAATCCCAAGTCAAGAAGAACATGCCATAATGGTAAGTGGCTCTATCATCATTACCTCCTCTTTTCTCATTAAGTGCAAAAATTATGAAATGATCCTGGGACTTGTGGGTTATGGATCCACCACATTTCCGCTGGGCACACTTCATCCATAAGTCTTTGCTACAAGGTGACAGCGCTGTGAGCTTATGCAAATAAGCCTCTGTCAATACGAAACTATGTTATTTGACATGCTCCTTGTCAAAGATTCCTCCAATAATGCTGCAAAAAATATGGAATACTCCCCAATATGGAAGAGCTTCCAAATCATCAAATAACAAGGAGATATTTCCATCTCCTCCTCCTACAACATCATGAAAAGTGTGAGAGCAAATCTAATCTTGCTCTCCCAGCAACAAGAAAAGAAACAAAAAATTTTGCTGCCTCCCCTTACCTCCATCATACAACTCATGTGATGTAGACACCATGAATTATATGAGTATCACATCAACACCATGCATCCATACTCTATCCTGCTAAACGATGCAAGTATCTTGCCATCTTTTCTCCATCCTCCTACTCTTAGGAAGAGTGTTTTCCAAGTGATGGCCAAACTCTTTCAAGAGTAACCAGTGCAGCCAAGCCTCCTGTTGCCCGGTATCATAAATTTCCAAGTAGCCTCCTAGCTCCTTGCTCATCAACCAAATCCACTCAACCACTTGTGGATGATTTCTCCTCCTCTTCATCTTGGTACTCCTCCCATGAGGGCTACCATCCTCCTAAATCAAATTGCTATCTTTGCACTTCATGGGATTTTGAAATGCAATCTTCTCAAGGATCAATGAGACCCTATCAAGATTGAAATAGGTGGTAGGAAAAACCTCCCATCATGATGTGTATGGCTCGAGGGATGTCCAAAATAAGCATGAGAGATGTTATCCATCCTAAGATGTCCTCTATCTTCTATCTGTTCTTGTGAGAAAGGAAGAAAAGCATTGCACTCCATGGTGTGTTGAAGTGCACCTCCAATGAGATCTCTCCTTGAGACCTCCCTTTTATCAATAGTCTTCCAAAACCAATGAGGTCTTGGATCTGAAAGTAGAAGTTCCTCTTTGAGCTGAGAGGAGCTCATTGAGAAAGTGTCATCTTGAAGGGAGAAAGGGTTTCTTACTCCAAGATGTCTACCATCAATCTTCAAGGCTTCAAACCCCAACCTCCAATGTGATGTACAATCCAACAATGGCTCACGAGGGTGATGGTTTTCTTATTCCTTGAATGTTTCCATGTTGCACAACGCAGTGCAACCAAGTTTCTCTATGATAGCAGTGTGATTTGAACCTTGGTCATGCAAAAGTAAATATCCACATTGATCAAAAGAAGTTGCTATAAGAGTGGAATGTGGAAATATTTTCATACCATGATGTGCATTTGGAACTTCTTGTAGGGCTGCAAGAGTTCCTTCCTTAAAATTGTTGGCTGCCCCAACTGTTGATGCATGTGGCTGCTCCTCTATGAGTGTGACAACGTTATCACAAGGCTCCTCAAGTGGTGATGTGATATTTTAATTCTTTGCCCCTTTTTCATCAAAGGTTTTGATCTACCCTTGGATGAACTTTGTAAAAAATTTCACCTCTTCATGGCTCAAGTGGCTGCTCCACCAAGCAGATGCTACACCCTCCAAGTGTAGCGCTGATATTTCAACAACTTCTTTCTCTACTACAGGATGTAGAGAGAAAAATGCTACCAAATCTTTCACCCAAGTTTTTGCATTAGATGACCCATCAAAGGTAGACAATAGAAATCTACTACCTTTGATTTCTTTCTTGCTACATGGTCTCTTCTCTTCCTTCAGCTGGATGAAATGAGTAAAATCTAGAGTCTCCTTGAAGGCTCTAGGTTGAGATCTATACTCAACAAGGTAATCACTCGGAATTCGGTGATCTAAGTGTATTCCATGCTCAATGTCTTCTTCTTGATGAGAATAGGAAGTGCATGGTACTTCCTCTTCTTCTTCTTTAATCTTCTTGACCTCCTTGGAGAGGTCTCCTATGGATTTGAACATAGATAAGAATAAATTCATCTTTCTCAGCATTCTGATCTTCTTGGGCTTAGACTCACAGGCTGAGCCAAGAAAGTTGCTTTGATACCACTGTAATGTTCCTTTTTCAGGAATGTCAACAATCAAAAATCTATTCCAGAGATTGAATGAAGGGGAATTTACCAGATATGTCACTTTCTTAAGGAAGTGTGAGATCCAGAGGCTATCTGGCCCTTTTTAGACTCTGTCTATAGAGCTCATTAAATAATCCCACTCAAAAGTGAGCTGCATCAATATGTAAACACATACATGAGAATACCATGAAGAGACAGTGTTATTTTATGAGCTATGAGACAAGAAGATGTATGAATAGAAAAAAATAATGTTATAGCAGTAAAAGAGTACAAGTTCGCAAGGAAACAACCTCTCAAGAAAGGCAATGCAAGCCTCAACAATACATGTACATGGAAATGGAAGAACACTGCTATTTTTGCATAAACCCAGGCTATGAGGACACAATCTATGAGAGAATACTGCTAAAAAATGATGTCAATACATGAATATGACAATATGTGGCTCAAATAAAGTAGGGGAGCAAAGCTCTAACCCTTAGAAGAAATAATACATCAATCCTCCAAGGGATTGGCTGAAATATACAAAATGGCCAAAAAGCCGGAGTAGCTGGGTAGCTACTGCAACTCAAATCTGGAACTCAATAGAGAAGGTTGAATATGATGAAATATCTGAATTAAACCTCCTTCAATGGATCTCCAAAGTGGAAGGCTGATCCTTACACTTGAGATCTCACCCTCCAATCAATCTGCAAAACCCTGCAGCAAATGCACTATGAAAATAACGCAGTTATTGGAGCAAAATCCGCAGTAGGGGATAGGATATGAGTTGGACTGATTTAAATATCTTAAAATAAGCTCTCAAGCTTCCAAACTGATCCTCCAAAGGCAAGAAATACTCTCCCTCTAAAAAACAAGCAATGGAAGAGGTGTTGTGAAGTCTCCACGGCAACACCCTACAACACAGTATTATGCTGCTGCAACAATAACGTTTTCCTGGAGGAAGATGCTTTGGCCTTGAGCCAAGATGTGTGGAAAATGAAGAACCAACCTTCAAGAGGCCTCTCAAGAAGGTGAGGAAATCCTAAACAGGAGTTTCCCAGCAATTCTTGCTAAACAACAAAGAATGCTCAATGTCTGAATAGACATGAAATCATAAACATATGCATATATGGCAATGGCTTTCCTCCTCTCCATATATAGCAAATGAAGACTCTCCATGGGCCCTACTTAAAGTTAGGGTTTTCCTTCCTCTAGAAGCTTCCCTCTTACGTTTTCCCATGTAGTGTTCTCCACCTCATATCCTGCATTGGTTGACATGGTCAAACCTCTTTGCAAATATCTCCTTTCACACATGAGGGTGTGAAATATGGTTCCATGGCTAATCCATTTCCATACTAGAGGGATTTTATTTATGTTTTTATTATAATTTGGTCTCCTTACCTAATTATTCATCTCCTAAATGAATTTAGACAAAAATTAATGTTCCAATTTATTGAAGAAAAATATGGAACATTACAATGACCTGTCATGTGCTTTGAGCATCCGCTATCAATGTACCAATTATTTTCTTCTTCTTATGCAAATAAAGCTATGCCACAGTTCTCAACATGTAATTCCTTGTTTTTCCAATCCTTGGAACTTGAAGGTATATGCTCTTTTAGCTGAATTTTGCTCCTGCATTCAGTTTCTTCATGACAAAGTTATTGCAATAAGCACATTCAATTTCATTTTGAAGAGGAGAAAATTTGTTATATGTATTATTCTATATTCTGGTCTCATTTTGTTGCTTTCTTGATTCTCTGGTCATGATGGTCTTGTATGCAAGACATTGAACAACTTTATGACCAAAAATTATGACATGAGAAACATTTTCCATTCAAGAAGAAATTTATGCGATCATGGAACCTTCTATTTGTGTTTACCTGTTGATTGGTATTTCTCTGAAAGATATTTCTGTTATTTTCCTTTGTATTAAGGTGGTCATGCTTTACCTGTAAAGTTTATTTGTTCCCTTGCTGAGTGACAGAATGTTGTAGGCTGGCTGTAGTTGCATTTAGATAGTTTGGTATTGAAGACTGAGAGGATTCTTCGACATATCCAAGACCTGTATTTAAAAGAGGATAACATTGTACCTTGATAATTTCATCTAAGGTTTCAGATCCTTTAGCAAATCGAAGATTCAAAGTTTTCACTTTCTTAATTTATTTTCTTAGACTTACTATTTCACATTCTAATTTATGTGTGTCTTTCTCCTTTTTTACAAGTTGATTCTTTAGAGTTTCTATGGATATTTTGTTTTCTTCCAAACATATTTTGAGCTGATTGATTTCTTCAAGAAAATAATTATCTTCTAGGGCATCCATAAAGGTATCCTTAGCCTCACTAGAATATTTTTCAAATGCAATGAGAAGTCTAACATCTTGATCAAATTGTCCTTCTTCACTATTTGATAACCCATCACTATCTTCATGAGTATAATAACTTTTTCTATTGATAAACTGATTTTTATTTCCTTTTTCTACTTCCTTTCCTTTTTCATGAATTTCCTTATGGGGACATTTTGTAGCATAATGACCAAATCTTCCACAAGAAAAACATTTAAAGGGAAGCTTACCTCTAAACCTTCCAGTGCCAAGTTGTAGCTTCTTTACAAAATTTACCTCATCTTCATCTGAAATATACCCCAATCCTTCTATTTTGTGTACTTCTTTTCCTTTTGCAGCAGTTCTAAAGACAACTTCTTTGACATCAGATGGACCTCCTTTTCTCATTTCACAAGCAGTTAGAATACCATGAAGTTGAACAATAGTAAGAGTTCGTAGATCTTGCTTCTCTTCAATAGCAAAATATTTTGACTCAAATTTGGAAGTTAGAGATCTTAAAACCTTTTCTACTAGAGTAGTGTCAGTTATGGTTTCACCCAAATTTCTCATACGATTTACAATATCATCCAGAAATAAAAAGAAACTGGCAATGCTCTCCTCATTATGCATCCTGAGATTTTCATATTGAATTCTGAGAGTTTGGAGTTTAGCACTTTTTACCTTTGTATCACCTTCATAGCTTAGAATGATTTCATCCCATATCTCCTTTGTTGTATTCAACTACATGACTTTGAAAAATTTTGATTCAGTCAGAATCCCCAACAATGTATTGATCGTTTTTGCATTAGTTTCATAGTTCTTTCTTGTCGTTGCATCTGTTGGAACTGAGGCTAGATATTCATAACCTCCTTCAACTATAGCCCATACATCTGCTCCAAGAGACTGAAGATAGGATATTATCCTTGTCTTCCAGAAGATTAAATTGTTTCTGTTGAAGAAAGGAGGCCTGATAGATGATGTCCCATCTTGATTGCTCATATTGGCTAATCTTCCTTCTAGAGGCTAAGCTTCTTCAGAAGGACCTCCTCCGATACCAATTTTTGGGAAAAATACTGAGAGGGGGGGGGGTGAATCAGTATTTAGAGATTACTGAAAATATTTTAACCTTTTCTTTATAGAATTCCATATGCAACTTTGATAAACCCAACTCGTGTATACACACGTATATAAGAGAATAAACTAGTGTATACTGATATGATTTTGCAAATTAAAAAAAAAATTCAGGAACAATATTTATCTCAGTTTACCAGTCATAAATCTATTAGATAATCAGTAAATATGTGCAGTAACAGAGTATAAATCATCAAACAAGAGAAACACACAACTGCTGATGGAATTCTTGGACGGAATCAAATAGAAAATACAACGCTCAATACTGTGGGCTAATACCATGGTAATGCCCCTTGGTATCATAATTTTGAAGCGTAAAAGGCATACGTGATTTGGATCATTCTTATCTTTGTGTATACACATCTTCTCGTCATAAAAAGTGCATATATACTTACCATGAATGTATACGCAGGTTGCCTTCATAAAAGTAGTGTATACATTGCATCCATACGCGTGTTGCCTTCATCAAACCTGTGTATACATTGTGACATCTTATATTTATCATTTCTCTGGCACTTACTTGAATTCCTTTCTCTGTCACATCTAAACTGACCTGTAGAATCATCATTTTTACATCTTTAACAGATAGGTTGCTATCAAAACGACAACTCATCAAGAGGTTTCCATCAAGTACAACATCATCAAGTAGGTTGCCATCAAGGACAACATATTGCGTCATATTTCCAACACATATATCTTTTGTTTGACTCCATAGCCGAATGAAAAATAATTAACTCGTAAGGATCACTTATCCAACCGACCAAGCAACCAACCAATCAAATAAAGAAACAAAAAATTCAGCCATCATCATAACTAGCCTAATATCGATTAAGGAAATAAAGCTAAAATATACAGAGAGTGCCCTCTCTGAAGTTGGTATGGATATATCCCAATATTAAAAGTGGTTTGATATTGTCCTATATAAATATTCTTGCTAATCTTAAAATTATAGAATGATAACATAGCACACAGGTGTCACCGAGTGGAGATCCCAACCTCATCCTCGAGGGACTTTGAGTGCCTACTCAGGAGAGGATTTTTTTTGTCCATGTGAGTTGTTATCATCATTCAGCATTCAGGCCAGTTTTAGACCCTCTAGTGATGCACAGTCACTCAGTGACTTACATAGTCCAGTAGTAGAGTTCATCACAAGAGGCTCTCGAAATTAATTGAAGGGATCAACCATTCAATAGCTGGCCTTGGGGGTAGTTGCAGCTATTGTATCTTTTAGTTCAGCCCATAGATCTGAATACCCAGTAGTTATCCATTGCAAACCCTAGGAGGGTGATTTTCTGAGGTGAGCCAATCCAGAAATCCTTTCTGGGTTATTCTGGGTTTTTTCCATAGAGTCTGATTTCTAAATCTAGGATTTTTTTGAGCATTAGAGCATCCTAATCTACGCAGTTCTATTCACCCAGCAACAACATTTCCAGCAGCGGAGCGCAGAGGGAGAGCTCCAACAGCGCAACAGAGAGAAGTGTTTTTAGTGGGAGACCTTGAGGCCATTCCAACCCACTTTTGCCAGCCTAAGCAATATCTATTTTGAAGAACTGTTGTATTCTTTGCACCTCCATATTAATAAAATGGGTCAACTGTTCTGTCTATTTTTATGGTGTTTTCAGTTTATTTCCATATTGTTGTAGTTTCCAGTTTATTATGTTTTATATTACTGTATTTTCCTATTTGGAATATTACAGTGGTATCAGAGCTTATAGGCTTACCTAAGCCTATGGAACAACCGGTCTATGACACCTGAAGATATAGAATACATTACAGACCAGACAAGGGGATACAAAAATATAGAATGCATAAATTCACTAGAATAAAAAGAGTCAGTTTTGCGTTAGATGTTTGGGGAAAATAATGATGAATATTGCAAATTCAAGACAGGGGTTTTGTGCAGAACGAGCTAGCTATGTTTTCTTATGAGCATTTTTTCCAAATTCGGCCTAGATTGAGAGAAAAAAAAGGTTCTATGACAGATAAAAAAATAGAAAATGCAAAAATTCATTGGGATAAAATGTGATGGTTTTGCGATGGATGTTTTAGGGAAATGAAGACAAATCTCGAAAATCTGAGACAAGGGTTTTGTGTAGAACGGGACGATTATATTTCCCAATGTAAAATTTCTCCAATTTTAGTGTGGAATGAGAGAAACAAAAGATTCTCCGAAGACAATTTTCTCAGATTGCCGTGGTGGCCATTTTTCAAATTCTTCCATTTGCAATACCAGATTCAGCTTGTGCGAGAGTTCACATCCAGCAAATAAAATTATGTTCTAGTGGAGGAGGATAAAGGAAGTCTTCAATGGCAGAAGAAGGTTATGGGAAGGAGTTTGGAAATCTCCTCCGCATAACTATGCAGGATCTTTCCAGAGAGATCAAGGAGATGAGAGTGGAGAGAAAAATGGAAACCCCAAGAGAGTTGCAAAATGAAGAAAGTTATGGTACTTCACATCATTGGTATGAGCAACTGGAAGTGCACCTAAATTCACAATGCTCCACTATGCCTACCTTCCTAGTAGTAGAAAATGGGGATGGAGGACCACAAGAGGAGGAGGATCTCAATGATTATTTTCTGAAATATGAGTCTTAGTCTCAAAGATTCAAAGAACATTTGACTTTACAGGAAATTTTCCATATTAAGGAAAACCGAAGACCTCACAGCTACGATAGAGCCAGAGGGTACACACAGGGCAATGACCTGCAATGTACCATGGCTAAAAATTTTCTACCTACTTTTGATGGGTCATCAAAGAGTATAAAAAAGACTTGGGAGGATGCAAATGAGCATACACTGGTTGATGAGACACCACCCATTGTTGAGGTATCCATTGATGAGGTATCTGGGGTTGTGGCTGAGTTCACTGATGATAGTAGTACATCACAGGATTATGGGGAGCTCGTAGATACACCTAGTGTGACGCAGGAGTCACCCTTGTTAGATTTTCCTTTGGTAGCCCCAGTAGACAGATTGGAGGAGGCTCATGTCGAGCCCATGATGGACGAGCATGTGAAACCATCATTTCGGCTACCCATTGATGAGGGGCTGCATAGAGACCACACGTTGGGATTCTAGCATAGTTCGCTTCAGAGGCATGCTGAAAGGATCTACAGTGTTATCAACACACCCCTACACATTTTACTAAGAGAGGAAAAGTCTTATAGACATACCAGAGGGGATTACCAGGAGAGAAACACACAACAGATGGGTGGGGTGTCAGGAGATGTATCCAACCTTGATGAGACGGTAGTAGATACGATAGTATTTGGTGATGGTCACACACAATAATGCCATTAGTTTCAGGCCTACCTTCTCGCTTTGAAGGAGAAGGCCACATCAGTGCGAGAGGCTATCCTATGGCAGAACGAGGAGTTGGAGGGCATGAGATTGGTTTGTGCCAAGTCAGCGAAAAAGTTGGCCCAAATTAGGGAATGGTTGGATTCCATAATGGTGCAGTTATAAGGCACATTGGAGTGTTAGACCACCCCCATTTAGGCATACAGAGCTAGGGTGAAACACTCGCAGGATGAAGGGATTATTATATGTATGTGGATTCTTGTGTTTGATTCTTTTCTCGAGGTACTAAGCTGGTACCCCATGGAGAAGGCTAGGTAGTTGGATGCATCCATGGCCACATTTCAGCAGAGTCCATGGATTTCTAGAAGGAAACAAGGCCTAGACTACTGTTGGGATCCAGGTGGGATTTTCCATCACATGATAGAGTCGGTAGGTGATGGTAGTCGTTGCGTGATGGGTTTGATGTTTGGGTGCACACACATTGTTAGATCACTATCAGAGCCCTGGGCATCCCTAGTGACAATATGGTTCGACAGGGGGGGTAGACCCTTTTTAGGAGCTATCTCAGCATATCAATTGTGGAGGGATTCATAGGGTCATTAGCCTACTTTGGCAGGAGTTGGTCGGATGAGGTGGCATTGGTAGGCCACTGAACAAGGCAGTACGTAGAGAAGATTCTCTCTCATGGGTATGTGGTACACTTGAGCTATGAAGGATAGGAATAGTGATTTCATTATCATTGGCATGTGAGGAGTTAGGTTGCTCTGATCCTTTAGAGAAAATGGGGAGATTTAGCCCACCTTATGGGGGGTTTACTAGTAGAGTGGTGGATATTTTGGCCCATGCAGGATACTATACCATACAAGGTGGTATAGCCATGACTAGTGGTATCCGGTGGTTTACAGCGGCAGGTTTTACAATACAGTGGCATGATAAGGAGTGCGGAGACACTTGGTGGTATTTTGTGACCCATGATATGACGCAACAGGCACTTGGACTGTTGCCTCCAAGGGGACTTGTGGACAGGGGCATTAGGTGTACCTCAGGATGCAACTCACCTAGGATTGATGAGGATATTTTTGAGCATCTAGAGACACCACGTTTAGCAGATATAGGGCTATAAGGGTGTTATCGATAGATCCTGAGCAGAGGGAAGCCTGACCACTCATGCTTGGGTGATGCAGATGATGTGGCGGAGGTAGAGCAGGAGGACATTTCTTATGTATGGCAGGACGAGGAATCTCCTTTAGATGAGTTGATGGGGCCATATGAGGTTGCTTCTAGGGAGGATGAGCCATCATGTGGAGTTGATGACAGTAGGCGGTATTTGTCTTCTAGGATGCAGGGTGAGCAGTCAGAGGACTCGATGAGAGATATTTAGGATGATGAGTCACTTTTTATGGTTCAACCTGAGCATCATGTGGTGGAGCATGGGGCAACTAAGAGGGAGGCTATGCACATCATGCATGATAGTCCTTTGTGGGAGAGCTAGATGGAGGATCACAGTGAGCTAGTGCTAGATATGTGGCTGACCTTGGCGTCAGCCATTGAGGAGGATCTTTTGGAGATGGTGGTGCATCCATCTTTGGGATGATCAATTGATGAGGTCCCGATAGATGCATATATAGTTAGTAAGATTGCAATAATTTAAGGGAGAAACACTCTTTACGAGTACATCGATGGGGCTTGCAATACCTTTGTCCCACTTGAGCCTATTATAGAGAGAGGGGCCTTCCCTTTGAGGAATTTCTCATTGACAGGTGGGACAGAGCAGCATGAGTTGAGTGTGAGTTGGCCACCATACTCTAGACATGTTCCATATGAAAACATCACCACATTGGATTCTTCCACTGGGATAGACTGGCGGGAGATCATGATTTGGTATCCTATTGATAGTATGATCTTCTCAGTCAGGTGCATAGCAGAGCAAGGACCCATAGACATGATGGGTACTACGGTTTACAGTTGGAAGTGGGGCACATGTAGAAAACTCTTTAGCATTCCATCCTGACTTCGGGAGAGCACAATTAGCGTTGGATTAAGTCAAGGGAGAGAGGTGATGATTTGGTCCATAGTTGGTGGGGCAACTTATACAGTCATATCTACGACAGAGCAAGGGCCCTAGATCATTAATGCATGTTGGTGGTGTTCATAACATGAGGCAGTAGCTATAGCTAGATGCAGTGCGCAGTTTGAGCTAGGGGACTTGGTCGATGATTGGTCATGGTAGAATTGGGATCCAGGAGGATTGATTGATCATAAGTGTTATCACTCTATTAAATTCTTAAGTTTTGGGATTTTGGATTTAAGTCAAAGAACTCTAGAGGTAACCACAAACCTACTTCAAACTCTAGTATCTAGCCTTCCCAGGGTTCAGAGAGGGTTCTCTCTTTAAGATTTATCTTTGTCTGATTTATAAATGTTAGGCTAGTTATGAATGTGTGGTTTTGGTTTTGATTGATTGTTTTGGTGGGAAAAAATCACTGGAAGGGATGAATAGAGGGAAATTTACTTCTCCATTGGGCTATGGAGTCTAAATCAAGCTATCAGAACCAGGATTATCAGAACTAGGATTAGGGCCTAAAAGGTGAAATTTCTTCAGGGCAAGATAGATAACCATTGGAGATTATGGAAAATTGTTTTTTGAGGTGGTATGATAGGGATAAACGACACTTAAGGATCCTTTGATCCGGAAAAGAGAATTAGTAGATAGAGGTCAAACGGGAGAGGGAGCAATTAAGGGTTCCCTACACCGGAAATCAAAAGAAAACAAAGAAATGATAACTAGTTAAAAACATGGTGCTATTAACATGTCCTATAGTAATACTCATAGTTATAAATTTAGGTTTAGAATTAAAACACAGATGTATGCATATAACAAATAAAGATTACAAATGACAAGTTTAGAGAGAACTTCACTCCAGATTTCTTATCATAGGGATCCTAAAGTATGATGCCAAATAGGTGATCCAATTTGCTACTCAAAGTCAAAACACACAGCCTTCAAGTCAAAAATATGCCTATAATAATCTTCATCAATTTTATTCCACCAAAATACTTCAAAGGGTGAAGTATTTATACAAATTCTAAACTATAATATCTTGAAAAAATATCAATATTGGTTTACAAATATCTCAAACTGCTTTACATAAATAAAAATTAATAAAAGGGCACTAAAAACTAATGAATCTATTCGACACTATACTTATGGATTTATGGTGACAACGAAGATAATTTGAGTTTTATCTCAACTCTTATTTGATGATGAGGCATCTAACTCTCTAACTGTCTCCTTTCTCTGTGCATTCTGCTCCAACAATTTTGCAAACTTGGGGTCCAACGATACTTTTTTATTTCTCAATCTGAACTATATATATATATATATATATTGAAATATTTTATTGTAGATAAATATTTTATTGAGATAAACCTCTCTCAGTTCCCTAAAATTATGCTCCAACTGTTCACAATAGGCTCTGCAAAGAGATGTGTAAAATAGATCTTTGCACAGTTTGAAAAACAGGCTGTAAATATGTGCATATATCTCCCATTATGTAATAACTGTAAAAAAATTGAGATAGGTTTTTTTATATGGGTCGCTTAGGAACAAACAACTCCTCTAGTTTTGTAATATGTATTTCTGAATGGCCACAATCTTCTCTACAAAATGATGACTTACAGGAATTTTCTGTAAAACGTACTTGAAAATATTGTTTAATATTTCCAAACCCATAATGTATATTAGAAAAGTGAGAGAGGTTTGTATAGTGGGATATATTAAGAACATAAACCTCCTTCAGTTTTGCAAAATTCATCTTGGATTGGTCACAATAGTTTCTGTAAAACAATGAATTAAACAGGAAATTTCTGCAAAAATGTCCCTTCTTGCTCTATTTTCATCTTTTAACCTACTGTTATTTTAACTGTTTTTCTTTTACTTTGGATAAATTTCATTGCTGGTGAAATTATTTTCATCTCTTTTTACCATTACTGCCTCCATGTTTTACTTTTACTGTTTTACCTTGACTACTCTGTAACTTTGTTTTAACCTTTACTGTGACTTTCATCTGATACAAGTTAAATTTGATACTCTTTGACTATTATGTTTTCACTGTCTTTGTGAATTATTATTTCAATTTTACCATTCAATGTGTAATTTCATCTTTCTAATCTCTCTCTGACTTGATTTTATTCTTTCTTTGTATACAAACTATTTGTTGAATGAAGCTTTTGAATTAAAATTTGAGAATTTGGAGCAAACAATTTTGTCAACTAGTATTGAAAATGTTGGCCTAATTTCATATTCTGAGAATAACCTGCAAAAATAAGAAAATTTGTTAATGAAACAAAGGTCTTCAAGAAGGGATAATGGCTTTGACGAATTGGGAAGACCTGTGAAATGAATTTTGACTATGGAGGTTTAACTTTGTTGACACTGAGTAATTGAGTGTAACAATTCAGGATTCTGAGCATTGGTAAAATAGTTTGAATCTTCTAAAGTGTTTCCAAAGGTCTAAAAAAGGTTAAATTTATTCAAATTTGATTAAAACAGGTTAAATTATTTGAAACTGTGGTTTTATCAGGGTTTCTACAATGAATACACTCTTTGAAGGCGATTAAAGTCTTTCTGTAGACAAATAGGCTTCACAAGGTTCAATATTGACAAAAATAGCTCTTTTTGATGATGAGAAGGTTAATTTCTTGAAGAATACCTTTTTTGTAGGTATTAGGTCTTGAAACAAGGTTTCTGAGACTTCGAAAGATTTCCGATGGCTTTGGAGGTTTCTAGAAATGAACTGAAGCTTCCAGTGGTCTTGAATGGTTTGCAGGGCAAATTATGCAGGCTTCTGGGCACAAATATGGCAGAAAAATAGTGTTTTTACAGTCCGAGAGGCTTTGCAGGGTTAAGTTTAATGTGAAAAAGATAAGGAATGAGATGCATTTCGAATTTATTATATACTTATTCAAATTTAATGGAAAAGGCATTCAATTGCAGTCACATAGGGCGGGATGGTGGTTTTGGAGTTCAATGAAACAACCAGTTGTTATCGAGCAGCAATTGGGTGGTAAGCGGTATTGAGCTCAAACCTCACAATCTAATGATTGAAGGGCACATGGAGGAGAGAGGAGTGGGTGAAACCACCCATTTCACGCAGGTTTGAAGTTTGGATGATCGTGCTACTTTTTCACGTGATATCAAATGTGAGCTGTCGGATTTGGGAGATCAATGCGAAGGGTTGAGATTTGTTTGGGAGATGCGTCGAAATTGGAAGTGGGGTCAGGATGTGTTACATGTGTGGATGGGTTAAATTTATGAAATAAATGTTGAAATATGTTTAAACCATAATTTTATGATATAGTGGCGGGATAGGTTTAAAACATTTATACAATGTTTTAATCAATGCATATGGGTGTGGGCTTTATATTATATAGTTTTCAACTTTCAATTGTTTAAAAACCATAGGGGTAGGGTATTTCAATAGATATAGGTTTAGACCAAGGGGTTTATAGGGCAGGGTTTTTTATTTTATGTACGTGGGGATAATAAATGTTGGTCTAAACGTAAAATAATGGGTTTTTGGGGGGTTATTTAGATATAAGGGAATAATATTTACGGGTAGATGTAGTTTTAGGGATTTAATAAAATAATTTAGGTGTTAATATGAATAAAGGGATAGTAAAAGGAAAAAAAACACATATTCTGTCTAAGTAAAGTATAAAAATTAAGCATTTCTCATATTTTATATTTACTTTACTAATACTTAAGATAAATGTATTTTGATGGTTTTTATGAATGATTTTGAAGGGAATGAAATTAGTTATTTTAAGGTTTCAATTTTACTAAGTAAGAATGTGTTTTTACTTAGGAAAAAGGGGTTTTGATGTGTGAATGAAGGGTAAATGCTGATCAATGTGGCTTTAATGTAGGAACTCAATATTTTTAACTAACTAGTCATCAAGCCTTGGGTCTGGTCCCAACAAAAGTTAGAGAAATGCTCTAAGCCTTTTTGACTGATAGTTTAAAATACTGAATACTTGAAGGGGAGGGGAAATTAGAGATTTTTCCTGATGATGCTTTATTACATGCTTGCACAACTACTTTCTACCTACCCAACTTTATTTATAACATTTTTTCTTCATTTTGTAGGTGCATTTAGGCTTGCATCCTTAAAAAAATTTTCTTTCAAAGCATAAAACTATCTAATTCTACCTTATTTCATCCAAGGGCTTAGATTTATTTGTTGAGCTCCTCATTATTCTCTACCTATCTACTGATTTTTCAAGTTTAAAATGTTTGAAAAATCTTTATTCACTATCTAAAACATGAAATTGAAAACATGAAAAGTTAATATTAAATAGTTTAAGTTATCATGGATTATGGCATTTATTGACACTCTGCACATAATCATTATTCTTACAGTAAAAGTAAAAGTAGTGGAATTTGATCTTGCTCACTTTAAGGTCTTATTTTATCTCTTTTTTCTTTTTAGGGTTTACATTTTTGTAAGTCCTTTGATCTTTCTTTCAGGACTTTTTACCCTCTTTTTTGATTTTTTATTATTTTTAATTTTTTTAAAATATGGGAAAACAACTTGCAGAAAGCAAGGTATGTACATATTTAGAGGACTATCAAAGTCAATTCAAAAATTATGAATCCTATATTTATAGGACCCTAACATCAGCTTCACATGGGGATGGCATCTCCTTGTGAGATGTCAAGAACTCCATTGACTAGTAGCCTAATCCTTTGAGCCAATCCAAAACATGCGTTTGCTTTGTTATAAAATATTTGTGACTGAAACTCTTGAACTGAACTTACACCTTTTTCTGCAAACTGAAATCTGATCTGAGACTAAAAGGTGTTGCAACGTTCAAACTAAACTACTGAATCATCAATATCTTAGGGCCTTTTCCATGGCTTCAAATCTTAATGAATTATTTCAAAACTAGCTGAAAAATGAAAATTGAAAAGATGCTCATAATTCTGAGCTTATTTGCACTCATCTACCTACTCTAATCTACTGATAATCTTATTGAATTAGGTAATACAAAAATTCCAATGAAGCCAGTGAAGTAGTTGTTGAAATGAATGGATAATTTGACTGGTTTTCATCAAACACGGAAGCATAACTTGATCATGTGTCTTCATAATCAAAGATATGATGTGTAATGGAAGTTTTTGATATATTTTATCCTCATAGATAAAACATGTTTGTAGATTTGAGCTAAAAATATTCTCCGTATAATTTTCTATAGGATCATCAAAAGCATAATGTATGATTTGTGCTTCTAGGCGTTCAATGACCAATTGATTAGTTGTATTCTTAATATTAATCCCTGAAACTATTTCTTCAGTCTTGTGCTTAAAAGAATAATCATCCTCAATCTACAAGTCAAAAGGTAGTACAATTTCCTCTTTCTTTGGAGAAGTAATATTTTCCAAGAATTATTTAGGATCTCGAAAATTATAAGGATGAATTTGAGAATGCAAAAGTTTAATTCCATTTTCATATTTTTCAGAAATTAACTCAAGAACAAATATTTTAAGTCGAGGAGAACATTTTCTTGATTTCAAAATAAGAAAGACAGCTCTTAGAAAATCCTCATCAAGCTGAAATTCTAATAAGCCATCCGTGAATTCATTGAAAATCTCATGAGATGAAATGTTTACCACAAACTCTGTCATCTTGTATCACCATTAATGATTTGGAATATGGATTTTTTGGTTATGGTGTTTCTTCTGAACTTTGAAGTTCTGTATCTTAGACAATGGAGTTGCCAGGTGTTTATTTTAACCTTTGTATGTCTCATCATTGTCCACCATCATAGATCAGATCTAAACCTATAAAATATTTTTGAAAAAAATGTTAGTTTTCCCCAATGGGGCCGCCAGTAGTTGTTAGAGTTCTATAAATATAGGATTCATAATTTTTGAATTGACTTTGATAGTCTTGTAAATATGTATATACCTTGATTTCTGCAAGTTGTTTTCTCATATTTAAAAAAAAAAGAAAAATAATAAAAAATAAAAAAAGAGGGTAAAAAGTCCTAAAAGAAAGATCAAATGACTTAGAAAAATGTAAACCCGAAAAAGAAAAAAGAGATAAAATAAGACCTGAAAGTGAGCAAGATCAAATGCCACTACTTTTACTTTTACTGTAAGAATAATGATTATGTGCAGAGTGTCAATAAATTCCATAATCGATGATCAGTTAAACTCTTTAATCTTAACTTTTCATGTTTTAGATAGTGAAAAAAGTTTTGTCAAACGGTTTAAGCTTGACAAATCAATAGATAGGTAGAGAATAATGAGGAGCTCAACAGTTAAATCTAAGCCCTCAGATGGAATAAGGTAGACTTAGATAGTTTTATGCTTGGAAAGAAGAATGTTTTAAGGTTGCAAGCCTAAATGCACCTACAAAATGAAGAAAAAATGTTAGGAATAAAGCTGTGTAGGTAGAAAGTTGTTGAGAAAGCATGTAATAAAGCATCATCAGGAAAAATCACTAATTTTCCCTACCCTTCAAGTATTCAGTATTATAAACTATCAGTCAAAAAGGCTCAGAGAATTTCTCTGACTTTTGTTGGGACCGGACCCAAGGATCGATGAATTGTTAGTTAAAAATATTGAGTTCCTACATTAAACCCACATTGATCAGCATTTACCCTTCATTCATACATAAAAACCCATTTTTCCTAAGTAAAGACACATTCTTACTTAGTGAAATTAAAACCCTAAAATAACTAATTTCATTCCCTTAAAAATCATTCATAAAAACCCTCAAAATACATTTATCGCAAGTATTAGTGAAGTAAATATAAAATATGAGAAATGCTTTATTTTTATACTTTACTTAGAGAAAATATGTGTTTTGTTTCCTTTTACTATCCCTTTATTCATATTAACACCTAACTTATTTTATTAAATCCCTAGAAGAACACCTACCCGTAAATATTAATTCCCTTATATCTAAATAACCCCCCAAAAACCCATTACTTTACGTTTAGACCAAAGTTTATTATCACCACGTGCATAAAATAAAAAACACTGCCCTATAAACCCCTTGGCCTAAACCTCTCTCTATTGAAATACCTCACCCCTATGGTTTTTAAACTATTGAAAGGTTGAAAACTATATAATATAAAGCCTGCACCCATATGCATTGATTAAAACATTGTATAAATGTTTTAAACCTATCCCGCTGTTATATCATAAAATTATGGTTTAAACGTATTTTTAACGTTTATTTCATTAAGTTAACCCATCCACGTATATAACGCATCCCAGCCCCACCTCCCATTTCGACGCATCTCCCAAACAAATCTCGACCCTTCGCATTGATCTCCCAAATCCGACGACTGACATTTGATATCGCGTGAAAAAGTAATGTGATCATCCAAACTTCAAACCTGCACAAAATGGATGGTTTCACCCATTTCTCTCTCCTTCACATGCCCTTCAATAATTGGGTCATGTGGGTTGAGCTCAATACTGCTTACCACCCTATTGTCGCGCGATAACCACTGGTTGTTTCATTGAACTCCAAAACATCATCTCGCCTGATCGACCGCAATTGAATGCCTTTTCCATTAAATTTGAATATGTATATAATACATTCAAAATGCATCTCATTCCTTATCTTTTGCGCATTAACTTAACCCTGCAAAGCCTCCAAGACTGTAAAAACACTATTTGTCCGCCATTTCTATGCCCGAAAGCCTGCATAATTTTCCTTGCAAACCATTCAAGACCACTGGAAGCTTCAATTCATTTCCAAAAACCTCCAAAGCCATCAGGAATCTTCTGACACCTCATAAACCCTGTTTCAAGACCTAATACCTACAAAAAAGGTATTCTTCAAGAAATTAACCTTCTCATCATCAAAAAGAGCTATTTTTGTCAATATTGAACCTTGTGAAGCCTATTTGTCTACAGAAAGACCTTAATTGCCTTCAAAGACGGTATTTGTTGTAGAAACCCTGATAAATCCACATTTTCGAATACTTTAACTTGTTTTAATCAAATTTGAAGAAATTTAACCTTTTTCAAACCTTTTGAAACACTTTGAAAGATTCAAACTCTTTTACCAATGCTCAGAATCTCGAATTGTTACACTCAATTACTTAGTGTCAAAAAAGTTAAACCTCCAGAGTCAAAATTCATTTCACAGGTATTCCCAATTCATCAAAGCCATTATCCCTTGTTGTAGACATCTGTTTCATTAACAAATTGTTTGATTTTTGCAGGTTATTCTCATAATATGAAATTAGGCCAACAATTTCAATACTAGTTGACAAAATTATTTGCTCCAAATTCTCAGATTTTAATTCAAAAGCTTCATTCAACAAATAGTTTTTATAGAAAGAAAGAATAAAATCAAGTTAGAGAGAAATTAGAAAGATGAAATTACACAATTAATGGAAAAATTGAAATAAGAATTCACAATGACAGTGAAAACATAATAGTCAAAGAGTATCAAAGTTAAAGTGTATCAGATGAAAGTCACAGTAAATGTTAAAACAAAAGATATAGAGCAGTCAATGTAAAATAGTAAAAGTAAAACATGGAGGTAGTAATGGTAAAAAGAGATGAAAATACTTTCACCAAAAACGAAATTTATCCAAATTAAAAGAAAAACAGTTAAAAGAACAAAAAGGTTAAAAGATGAAAATAGAGCAAGAAGGGAAATTTTTGCAGAAATTTCCTGTTTAAGTCATTGTTTTGCAAAAACTATTGTGACCAATCCAAGATGAATTTTTCAAAACTGAAGGAGGTTTATGTTATTAAGATGTACAACTATAAAACCTCTATCACGTTTCTAATAGACATTATGGGTTTCGAAATATTAAACAATATTTGAAAACACTTTTTACAGAAAATTCCTGTTAAGTCATCCTTTTGCAGAGAATATTGTGGCTAATGAAAAATACATTTTACAAAACTGGAAGAGGTTTTGTTTCCTACGAGACCCATATACAAAAACCTATCTCACTTTTTTCACAGGTATTACAAAATGGGATATACATGCAAATATTTACAACCTATTTTTGAGACTGTGCAAAGCTCTGTTTTACACATCTTTTTGCAGAGCCTATTGTGAACAGTTGGAGCCGAATTTTAGGGAACCGAGAGAGGTGTATCTCAAAAAAATATTTATCTACAATAAAATCTTTCACTTTTCACATATCTAGTTTGGATTGAGAAATAAAAAGGTATCATTGGACCCCAATTTTGCATAATTTATGGAGTAGAATGCACAAAGAAAGGAGGCAGTTAGTGACTTGGATGCATCATCATCAACTAAGAGTTGAGATCAAATTCGATTTATCTTATTTTTCACCATAAATCCATAAGTATAGTTCCAAATAGATTCATTAGTTTTTATTGTCCTTTTATTAATTTCTATTTATCTAAAATAGTTTGAGATATTTGTAAACCAATATTGATGTTTTTTCAAGATATCCTAGTTTAGAATTTGTATAAATACTTCACACTTTGAAGTATTTTTGTGGAATAAAATTGCTGAAGATTATTATAGACATATTTTTTACTTTAAGGCTGTGTGTTTCGAATTTTAGTATCATATTAGATCACCTATTTGGCATCATACTTCAGGATCCCTGTGATAAGCAATCTAGAGTGAAGTACTCTCTAAAGTTGTCATTTGTATTCTTTATTTGTTACATGCATACATCTGTGTTTTAATTCTAAATCGAAATGTATAACTAGGAGTATTACTACAGGACATGTTAATAGCACCCTGTTTTTAACTAGTTATCATTTCTTTGTTTTCTTCTGATTTCCGGTGTAGGGAACCCTTAATTACTCCCTCTCTCGTTTGTCCTCTATCTACTACTTCCCTTTTCTGTATCAAAGGATATTTAAGTGCCCTTTATCCCAATCATACTACCTCAAATTTTTTTTTTCCATAATATCCAAGGGTTATCTATCTTGCCCTGAAGACATCTTACCTTTTAGGCCCTGATCCTAGTTCTTATAGCTTGATTTAGACTCCATAGCCCAATGGACAAGTAAATTTCCCTCTATTCACCCCTTCCAGTGATTTGTTCCGACCAAAACAATCAATCAAAACCAAAACTTCCCATTCATAGCTAGCCTAACATTTATAAATCAAACAAAGATAAATTTTGAAGAGAGAGCCCTCTCTGAACCCTAGGAAGGCTAGATCCTAAAGTTTGAAGTAGGTTTGTGGTTACCTCAGTGAGTTCTCTCTTGAACCTGGAGAAATTGTTGAGTGATAACAATAGGTATGGTGAGACATCCATTTGGGATACTGACATTGAGGGGTTTATTCCAGGTAGCTTCACACAGGGGCATAGCTGCACTGGGGGGAATGTATGGGATCCAGGCACTAGGTCTTAGTTGCATCGGGCCAATAGGGTGGCCCATATCTTGGTAGTTTCTTGTGGGAAAACAACGTTTTGCCGAGGAGGACTGTAATATTCCTAATTTATCTTTTAGCTAATTAGAATATTAAATTTTTTCTTCCTTAATTAATAGATGAATAAGAGGTTAGAGGGACCCATAAATCCATTTAATAGGAATAAAACCACTTCTTAATGTGAATGTGGATCAATGCATCTAGATGGAGTCAATATGAATAAACCACTTCTTGGTGTGAATGGGGGTCAATGCATGTGGATGGGGTCAATTTGAACAAAACAACAGTGAATTCATGGAGGTAGTAGAGACAGTGGAGGAAAGTACAGTCATAATGGAGGTTAGCAGTGTTATAGCATCATTTTTCACCCTCATGTGAATAATGCTTGTCTCTTTGGCCCTAGGCACCCTTTCCTTCCAGGCTTGAATAAATTCATAAAAACAGTGTTAAAATTCCCATATGCGATTATGCCTAGACTTTTTCGTGTATATATGTGAGTCCGTTCATAATTTTCCACGTATTCCATTTAAATCATTAAAAATATATATAAATTCCTTATTTTCGTGGCAGGGAGATGGTTATTCCAGTAATTCAACCACCCCAATCCATGGCCCAATTGTTTCCAATTGCTAAAACTACTTTGAGGGAGTATAAAATCCCATCATGTGTATGGCCTGAGGGAGAGAGAAAATTATAGATATTATACTCTGTTGGATCCCCATTTCAAGTCTAAAGTTCTCGTGCCTCCTGCACTTCCCAAGTATATTCAGGAAACCCTTGTTTCCTTGAAGATGATCATCATCTTATATGACATCTCATGTGCACACATCTTGGAATAATCCTAGTGAGGTGAGGGCTAGACTGATCCAGAGGACAATCTACTCGAAGGTTGTGGAAGGATTCAGGTGATCGCTCCACTTTCTATTCTTGTACATGCCATTTATAATAAGAAGTACCATGTTGTTCCCGAATATTCATGTGTCTATATATGTGTAAATATTGTTGGTTAGACATTCTATATTGCTTATATGATATTATACATGGATTATACTGACATCTAGGAACAATATATGTTGTACAACTAGTGTTTCATGTTCGTTCTTTCATGATTTCTAGGTTACAAAGCATGAGGAGTTGTTGGGGGTTTGAACCCTATGGGATCTACATCAAACTTAGGACTTTTGAGTAAGTTCCACAATTGATTAAATCTAGTTTTTAGCATAAAAGATAGCTTAAGTGAGTCCTTCTTAAATGGTATGCCCCTGATCTGTGAAGGTTGTCGACCCAAAAACCTTTAGGGATTTATTTCTCGAAACAGAAATGGCGACTCCACTGGGGATCATACTTTTGTGATTTCCCTTTGGGTTGTTTGATCTGTCTTGAAGGTTTCCAATAGTTTTAATCATTTTTTCAGTTTAGTAAATCTTTTTCCAGTCAGACTAAAGACCTGGTCTCTTGATCAGGCTTGACCTTTTTTATTTTTTCTTATTTACCTTTCCATACACGGTTTCTTTCCCGCAGAGTCGCGTATATATTCTATTTTTTGTAAAGGGACCCATGTATACGCGAGTTGCCTTTACAAGAGTTGCATATGCACGCTAGTTGTAAAACTACTAAAGTGCGTATGTCTGGGTAAATTTTGAAATTTTTGGTTTTAAGCTGTTTTTGGTCTTGTCTGCCTGTGGGGACTTGCTCCTGTGATATATTTAAAGTATCTGGACTATGTTTAAAATGGTTTTATGCTTGTTTCTCTCTTGATTTTCTAAAGACCAGATCATTTGGTGAAATCTTCGTTTATTGTGCTTGCGATTATAGCTTGAGCACCAAGGTATTTTTCTGAAGATTCTTGGTTGTTCTGACTATTTAGGACAAAGATATTTTGCTCATTTTCTCTTTCCTAACTTTATGAGTTGCTTTGCATCTTGATTTTTTCGTCTTTTTGCGTTTGGTTTTCTTGATTTCATTGGCTAGGTCTTGTTGAAATTTTCAAAAATTCTCTTTTGATTCTTTGGATTCTGAGTTTGCCGCAAGTTTATGCTATTGTACTGAGTTGATTTGTTAAATTTCTTGTCTTCCTCTTGCTCATACAAGTCCTGCTACGAGAGTAGCACAGTTGGCTTAGAGCATCTTGTTGATGTTTTGATTAAGATTCGAAGTTGGTTTGGCTCAGTAATTTGATAGTTTCTTAGTTTTTTGAAGTCTCTTTTCTTCATAAAATTCAAAATCCAAAAAACATTTTTTCTTCCCATTGCTTCTGTTTTGGTTTGTGGTTTCTTTTCATATTTTTGAAGCCTTGTTGAAATATTTTTTCTTCTTTTCTTGACTTGGTTCAGAAGGGAGTCTTCTTTTGATTTCATTCTGCTATATTAAATCTGATTTTTGGCATTTTTTGAGCTTCTGATTTGGAGTTAGATAGGTGGACTGCCAAAAAGTGATTGAACCTTGGTATCATTAGAGATTTCTCTCTACTTTCTTAGGTCTTGCATCTTAGAATTGACATGCCATTAGTAATTTTCATTAGGTGCACAGAAGAATTTGATTATTTTTCGTAATTTTCTATGTGTGAGGTCTGGTTATCTAAAAATAAAAATAAAATATATAGTCTCGTAGAACCTATGTAGAAATCACTCTTCATCGAAAGGAAATCAATGCATTTGCATATAGTTTGGTTTTCATTGGTTTATTTTTGCGTCATAGAAACGTCATTGGTTTCATTTCCATATGCCCTTGACATAAAATAATGACCAATTAAAATAAGCGATATAAATTAAAAACAACTAGCAATTTTTGTTTTAAGTGTCATACATCAACTAGCTAGGTTGTAGGGCCTTGGATTAGGTGAGTGGAGAGTTAACTCTCTAAGGCCGCTCAGATTTTGAAACATAGAAGTTTATTAATGAGTGAAATCCAACACCATTAGGTGGACCGGGAAAGCTCATGTTAAGTCCCTATATTAATAGTGTATTCCCTTATTATGTTAATGTAGCCCCCCTTATTGTTATTTTTGTACCCCTGTAAACCCCATATTGTTATTATTGTGCCCTTACATTATTATTGTTAGGTCGGCTAGGATTACATTGTACCCCCACTAGGATTATATTGCGGCCCCATGGACTCATATATATAGAAGGAGGTTTTGGTCATTTGGATCATCCAAGAATTGTTCATTAATGTAATATATTGGAGGTTGCCCCGTCAAAGTGGCTTATTTCTAAGGCATTGATATCTCTTTTCTTCTCTTTTTGGAGCTGGTTTCACAACATTTGGTATCAGAGCTTTGAGATTCTAGGGTTTCACTACTCCAAACAGGTCATGGTGGATTTTTCGCTATAAAGTTTTTTCTATGAAGGTTCAGAATCTGAAATTTTTAGAGTAGAAAGCTAAAATCCTGAGGAACATCATTGCAAAATTTCAAAGCTTGGTTCACAACATTTTTGGAGATATGATCTGTGCAAGTTAGGTCATTTTGCAGGCTCCTGAATTTAACGTAAACATGTCATCATGGTATTTTCATAATAACATTTTTTCTATGAAGGTTCAGAAGCTGAAACTTTTAGAGTGCATCTTGAGGAACATCATTGAAAAATTTTAGATATTGGTTTGCAATATTTTCATAGATATGATCTATGGAACTTAGGGCTTTATGAGCCTTCTGAATTTCATCTCAAAGAGGTGATCGTGGGAAAATCTTCATAGCTCTCTCTCTAAGCATCAGATTGGAATGTTGTAAAAGTTCGACGCAAGAACACAGACTGTAGCGTTCGATCTATCAATTTCAGAGCCAAAGGAGGAAATAGTGACACGTGGCAAGTCGTACAAGTTCACTCTACTGAACCAGTGAAAAATTGGGTCATTGTGGGAGATTGGACATAACTTTGACTTGAATAATCCAAATCAGATCAGATCTGTGGAATTTGAAAGACATTTTAGAGGGCTAATGTAGGCCTAAATTTCAGATATTTAGGATCCGCAATTATAGAGATAATTCAATTTCAATATCGAGCTCCTCAAAAACATGTAAAAGGTGTGTATTTTGTTTTCCGAATTGCATCAGTGTTGTTTGAAGAATCAAGTTGAATTGATTCCAAGGGCATATTGTAGTATAGATATCAGTATTGGATTCTAAAATGGCCCCTAAAAATAATTCCATACCAATTAAGCCCTCAAAATGCTATACTGTGACGCATGAAGAGGAAGAGTTGCTGTATGAAATATCAAAATTACGGTACCAAGTGCAAAAAATTTTGATCTTATGAAGAGCAACTGAAGATGACATAAATGGTTTAAAAGAAGAAATGAAGGCTAAGTTGGATGGTTTGAAGGATCAAATAATAGCTAATATGAATGATAAATTAGTGAAATATGACATCAAGCATCAACAAAAAGTTCTCCAACTCTTAAAGGATAACCTAACTTTGGTGCAGAATCTAATGAAACAACAGGAAGATCAACATCACATTGAAAAAATATCTGAAGCAGTCAAAGAAACAAGAACTTGACAAGTGCAATCAATTTTGGAGTATCTCAACAAGTGGAAGAACTTTCCTATAGAAGATTCCACATGGGAGGATGAGAATTTTATACAGAAGCATCAAGAAATAATCAAGCGCTGAGGACAACACTTGTTTGAAGGAGAGGGGTATGTTAAGTCACTATATTAATAGTGTAGTCCCTTATTATGTTAGTGTAGCCCCCCTTATTGTTATTTTTGTACCCTTGCAACCCCCATATTGTTATTATTGTGCCCTTAAATTGTTATTGTTAGGTTGGCTAGGATTACATTGTGGCCCCACTAGGATTATATTGTGGCCCCATGTACTCCTATGTATAGAAGGAGGTTTTGGTCATTTGGATCATCCATGGATTGTTCATTAATGTAATATATTGGAGGTTTCCCCCTCGAAGTGGCTTATTTATAAGGTGTTTATATCTCTTTTCTTCTCTTTTTGGAGCTAGTTTCACAACACTATCCTCCAGAGAGTCAAACGCGAGGGAAAGTGCAGGTAGAGAAGAGAGATACCCCCTCTCTGATTTACTGAATATTGACCTAAGACTGTTCTGCTTGGCTACTGATATGGATTGGTTTCCTTAGTTGCCCATCCTAGGTATCACACAGGTGACTGCGGGGAGGAATACCCGTGGTACCTGAGGCAGACCTTGTATCACTTCCAGTAGTACTTCTGGAGGGTGCCCTTGCAAAGCTTGGGTACTTGCACTGACAAAGGCTGTTGTTAGGAGGTCAACGTAACTGCCTCTATTACCTTCACTAGTGGATCTAGGTCATAATTACCGTAGACTGCTTTTGAGAGGTCTTTTTTTTTCTTTCCTGTATTTTGGTGTCCGGTCCTAATCACCCAGAGCGGAAATACTTGAAGGCCGTTTGCTTGGATGTATCTTAGCGAATTTGTAGTGAGTGCTCTTTGTTCCTATATTGCTTAGATTTATACCTTTTTGAGTCTGATAAATATTTTAAAGTGGCTGACCGATCGAGACGGCTTCGTGGGTTGTCTCCCACGAGTGCCGAGACTTCTTCAAGAAGCCGTAGGAGCAATTCAGAAGGTGGTTATCAACCAGTGTTAATTGACGCGGTAGAGAGAGATCCTTTGTTAGGGCTTGAAGTTTCTGTGGCTAGTCTTGGTGTTGGTGTCAGTACTGAGAGGAGTACTCCACCCACCTCTAGGGTTTTATTTCCAGAAGTAGAAGTAGAGGAAGTACCTCAATCTCCTAAATTGCTTTCGTCTCCTCTTTCTTCTAATTCTCTGTTTATCATCGAGTACATCAAACTTGAGTCTGAGAGACCCAAGAGTCGTTATCCATCATATTCTCACCTTTCGATGGCCACGACTGGGAACACAGCTTCAGCTGTGAGTTCTGCAAGTATTCAAAATCCTCCTAAATTTTAGGGAGGAGGCACTATTGCTATATCTTCGATTTCTTCTAATGCTGCTGTGTTTGGTTCCGGTTATACCCAAGCATAGGCTTCTTAATCTCGTCCCTTTTCTCTTGGAATCTCCGTTAATGGAGTTCCTCTGTTTTCTTTTTCTACTGCTGCAACTGCATCCGCACCCATTTCCTCTATGGCTAGAGAATTGGATTCTTTTCAAGGGTTCCCCTTTGGAAGTGGACATATTCCTCACTCGAATCCTTCCTCAGGATATTTTCCTTTTACTTCCTAGAATCATAATTTTAATCCATAGTCTCGAGGTCAAAGTTCTACTACCTTCATAGGGTGGAACCCTATCTTTACGACAGTAGGGGCATGGAATCAGTTTCTCACTGGTCACCAAGGGAATGTTCCTGTCTCTTCATCTAGTGCTTATTAGGCATTTTCTCCCTTTTCAAATTCTTGGAACCCTTATCAGGGGGTTTCTTCCTCATTCACTACTTCAGTGGGGGGAACTGGTCTGGTTTATAGTAACTCTATGTTAGGAGGGGGTCCTTCTCTGAATTCTGGGTCACAAGGGTTTTCCTATGGCCCAAATTTTTCTACGAACTCCTTCTAGAAACCTGGTGCCTCATCAAATCCAGGGTATTCTTTTCATAATGTGGGAAATTTGTCCTATCAAGGATGGAATTCTCAGGCTCCTCCTCGTTTACCATTTCTGGCAACGTTAAACTTGCCAAATTTGTCAAAATTGACTAATGATCCAATCCACTATATTCCAAGGTGGCCTCCGGTCCCTACCAAACTACCTTCAGACATTCCAAAATTTGAAAGAAAGAATAGAGAGGATCCGGCAGATCACATCACCACTTTTTATCTTTGGTGTTAATCAAACTCCTTAATCGATGATTCAATTAGGTTGAAATTATTTCAGCACACCTTGATGGGAAATGCAGCTAAGTGTTATATTGAGTTACCTGCGGGTAGTTTTTCCACTTTTGGAGATCTGGATACCATGTTTCTAAATCACTTTCAGTTGCCTGTTCACTATGATGCCGAGACTGAACTCTTAGATAATTTTAAGCAGGACAAGGCAACCCGCATTTCTAATCATATTCAGGAATGGTGAAAAAGGAAGCACTTTTTAAAGTCTACATTCCAAACGAATTCCTTCTATAATGGTTTTTGAAATCATTGCAGCGAGATATTTCGAAGGATGTATCCCTGTCAGGGGTATTTTCCGAGGAACAGGCTATTTTCAGGGCCCAACAATTATAATTGATTTATTCTAAGTCTGGAGTCCTCAATAAAATATTTCCTAATGCTCCTCACTACAAATTGGATTTTTCCAAAACTAAACCTGGTCCTCATGGTGATGGAATTATTGGGTCAATCGATAGCAGTGCAGCTAACCTTCTCAACCAATTGCAGCAGTTGTCCATACAATCTTATTCTTCCGATCAGGCTGTACCTTCAGTTCCCAACTCTTCCCAAGCTTTGTCAATAAATGTTGTCCAAAATTCAAACCCTAAAGGAAATCAACAATACGAAGGGAAGAATAAAGGACAAAATAATAATAGAAATAAGGGCAAAGATGTGAAGGGCAGTGCAAATAAATCCAACGAGCATTTGGTGAAGGACAGAAGGATAAAAAGAAAGTGAAATTTGCATCCAAGTTATGTATTGGAGATCATCTTACTCACCTTTCCCCTAAAACTCATGATGCACAGTGCTTGTTAGCTCAACAGGGATCTTCTAGTTCCCAGGCTATGTTAACAAACCCTTTTCCCCAAGGGCAACAATTAGTTGCTGGTGCGAATCAAAATATTGGGTCTTCCTCTGGCGGCATCTAAGAAAGGGAAACTCCATAAAACATATATATGATGAGTACTCACGTAGATATCGCTACGCGATCTCGTGATTATGGTACAACTAAGTCCTCAAAAGCTAAGAGTACTTATGATACTACAGAACCACTTCAAATTCTAAAGCCAAATGTTGAGCCCATACCTCGGATGCTGAAAGCATCTACAAAGAGAACGAAAATTAATCCAAATGCCAAGGCTGCTCAAAAATACTCTGTTGTAGAAGATTTGGCACAGAGTCCTTGTGCTATGTCTACTCTTGAGGTGCTCCAGTCTTGTCCAACTCAGTGAAGTGCTCTTCTTACTGCTATCGGGGCTATTGATCCAAAAAAATCTCTTATGATTACATTTGATATGACTAATTTTAAGAAGAGACTCCCACATCATATGGATTTCCATATTAGATCATCATATCAAATATTCACTATATTTCGAATGTTCGTTGATGAGGGTGCTTCCACGTGTGTGATGTCTCTCACATGCTGGAAAGGAATCGGATCTCCTACAGCTATTCCATCTGCCACTCTTCTGCTATGTTTGATGTTCATTCTCACAGGCCGCATGGTATTGTCCCGGCTTTTCCCATCTGTGTTGGAGGAAAAACAATAAATATCTAGGTTGAGATAGTTGATGCAAGCATGGACTACATCCTTCTATTGGGGCGAAATTGGATATATGAGATGGATGTTATTGCATCCTCCTTGTTTCATATTGTTTGTTTCCCTCATGAACGGAGGATTGTAATAGTTGACCAACTGGATTGTTCTCCTGTAGACCAAAATGTATCTACTGACTCAACTATCCCTTTGGTAGATAATGTCAAGCTGCCTGTTGAGTATCTTGGGGTTGAAATGTATTCTTCTTTGATGAGTACTTTTGATATTCCACCTCCTTCCATTCATATAAATAAAATTTCATCCTCCAGGGCTCCTATTCAAATAGAGTTCTTCCGAACTCATTATTTTTCAGATCCTTGGACCTTACCTTCCCCTACTTCCACATTAGCGAAAGGTCAAGTGGGTGGAATGGCATTTCCAATGTCTGCAACAGAGATTGCTTATAAGTCCATTGTTAACTCTGCAGAATCCATTCCTGTTTCTCTTTCACTGGAGGAATTGGATGGCGATGTGGCTCCGGCTTGGACACTTGGTTCTTCTTCCTCCTAGGACTGCCCAAATACCACTCTCCTATCTGAAGAGGCTATCCTGGAAGCTATGACTGGTGTATATAGAACATGGGATGATTTGCATCATCTATCTTTCTTACTACCAGACTTGAACGAAGTTGAGTCAAGTTTTCCAAGTCCTTAGTCTTCTGGTCCTATTCACCTAGTCCTAAACCCTTTAGCACCAGCACAGGTTTTTGTTGAAGGGAACATGGTTGTGATTTCTCCAACTATCCCAGTGAACATCTCCAGGAATCCCAACGTTATTGAGAATTTTTTCATCGGAGTTGAATGTTCCCCTAAAGAGATTCAAATTTACACCGATATCTTTAAAGAGTTTAGGGATGTGTTCGCTTGGTCTTATGAAGAAATTCCTGGTATAGATCCATCTATTGTCCAGCATGAGATCAATATCTACTAGAATGATAAGCCTGTGAAGCAAAATCCTCATCTGGCTAACCCTAGGAAGGCTGCAGCTATCAAAGTTGAGGTAGAGAAGCTGCTCAAGGTGGGATTCATTTTCCCTATTTGTTTGACTGAATGGGTTTCAAATCCAGTCCTGGTGGAAAAAAACAGGGAACAATTCGCGTTTGCATTGATTTTAGAGATCTTAATAAAGCATGTCTGAAATATAATTACCCCACACCATTCATAGATCATATTATCGATGAACATGTGGGCAATGCAATTTTCTCCTTCATGGACAGATTTTCTGGATATAATAAAATTATTTTCTGTCTTGAGGATCAGCATAAGATTGCATTTATTTGTCCTTGGGGTACCTTTGCTTACAAAAAATTTTCTTTCGGCCTTAAAAATGCTAGAGCCACGTTTCAGCGGGCCATGTCATATGCCTTCCACAACATCAAACACATTATTGAGGCATACTTGGATGATCTAGGTGCTCGTTCTCACAAGAGAATTGATCATCCTTCTCACCTCCGTTAATTATTTGAACGGTGTTGTTTTTACAAAATATGGTTGAATCCAAAAAAGTGCGTTTTTGCGGTCACATCCGGTCGGTTGTTTGGTTTTATTGTATCTATGCAAGGGAATCGGGTAGATCCCTTCAAGGTTGAGGCAATACTTCAGTTGCCTCCCCCATAATCCATTTGTCAAATTCAAAGTCTACAAGGAAAAGCCAATTTTCTACGGAGATTTATCGTCAATTATGCCGAGATCACAAGAGGATTCATGAGATTATTAAATACAGTAGTCCCATTTTTGTGGGATGAATTTGCTCAATGCTCATTCGATGATTTGAAAAAAGCATTGACCTCTACTCCTGTCTTGAGTCCACCTAATTACAACAGGGATTTCCTCTTGTATCTCGTAGCAGCAGAATCTACTATCGGTATGGTTCTCGTTCAGGAGGATTATGCTCTTGTTGAGCATGTTGTATACTACCTTAGTCAAGGTTTGGTAGGACCTGAGCTCCGCTATTCTCCGATAGAAAAACTCACTTTAGCAACTGTCCATGCTATGCAGAAGCTCAAGCATTATATTATTCTTCAAAAAAATTATTTTTTGGTAGCAGTCAATCCATTTCAGTTTGTTCTTAGTACGCGAGTGATTAGGGAAAATTAAAATTGGTGGATTGTGATTTTACAGGAATTTGATCTTGATTTTATGTCTTCCAAGTCCAAGAAATCATCAGTTTTTGCAGAATTAATTTTTGAGTTGTCGTATGGAGAGGATATAATTTATGACGAATCCTTTCCGGATGAGCATCTTTTTCTCATCTCTTCGCATGATCCTTGGTATGGGGATCTCATTGTATATCTTCAGACTATGAAGTTTCCTTCAAATTTTTCGAAAGATGAGCGTTGTAAGTTACATCACCTAGCTAAAAATTACTTGATCATTAGTGATAATTTATACCGTTGGGTGATCGATTCGATCCTAAGACGTTGCTTAACTCTCGAAGAAGCTAAAGTTGTGTTGAATGATTGCCATAGTGGAGCTTGTGGTGGTCATTTATCCGGGCTTGATACAACCCAAAATATCTTGTGTGTTGGATACATTTGGCCTTCGATTTTCAAAGATTGTGTTGAGTCAGTCAAACGATGTCATCTGTGTTAAGTGTATACTCAAAAGATGTGCGCCCATCCAGCTCCGCTCTTCCCAGTTGTCACTGTCGGTCCATTCACAAAGTGGGGTATTGATTATACTACTTGTAACCCACCTTTGGCTAAAGGTCACAAATACATTATTGTAGCACTAGAATACTTCACAAAGTGGGTCGAGGCTATGCCTACTTTTGGGAATGATGATGAGGCAACAACTCTTTTTCTCTTCAATCAAGTTATTGCTCATTTTGGTATTCCTAAATATATTGCCACTGATCATGGTATTCATTTTCAGAACAACATGATGGCTGAGTTAGCTCTCAAATTGTGTTTCTAAAAGAGCATTCATCTCCTTATTATCCTCAAGCGAATAGGCAAGTGGAAGTCATAAAAAAATCCTTGAAGACCATTCTTCAACGCACGATTGGTAAAGCTAGATCTAACTGACACATTATGTTGTATCCTGTGCTTTGGGAATACCAGATGTCAGTCAAGACTGCAACTGGTTTTACTCCGTTTCAACTAGCTAATGAGTTGGAATTAATATTTCCCATTGAGTGTGAGATTCCTTCTCTTAAGTTGGTTGTAGAACTTCTTCCTAACACTTTGAGTCTTGAGGAATTCCTCCTTCATCCGAAGCATCTTGATGAGTAGCGTCGAGATGCCGCCATGATGAACGAAGCACATAAGAAACGAGTCCAAGTTCAGTACGATAAAGAAGTCAAACCTAGGGTTTTCTCCGAATGTGACCTTGTTCTAGTTTATTCCCAAGAAAAGGATGCCCTGGGGACAGGTAAATTCAAGTCTATGTGGTATGGCCCCTTCATCGTTAAAAAGGTCCTTAAAAAAGGAGCTTATACCTTGGTTGATTTTGAGGGAAATGAGTTGGCGGAGCCTAGAAATGGGCTCTATTTGAAGAAGTATTGTGCCTAGGCCTTGGCTTGGCATCTTGATTTTTGTATATATGTTTGTTTTTGTGTTTGTACATATCTGAGTTTTCGGTCTATGAGGTGATGGTGATGATTTTTGATTTTCTTTGGCAGGCTGTATTGGATATCATGAGTCATTATGGTTTCGCCGATGGTGCTAGTAGACACACCCAGAACTTAGCTTCTACGGCTTGGGAACTTTATTATCCATCTGGTAAAATGTTAGTTTCAAGAGGGATTTTCATTGGTGTTGCTTCCAATAATGTAGAAGAATACACTGCAGTCATTTATCTACTTTTAGAAGCAATATCCTCAGGTGTTGATTCGTTGGTAGTATTCTTGGACTTGCAGTTGGTGGTGTCACAATTGAACAATATATATCGGGTCCGGAATCCTTTCTTGTTTCGATTTCTTTTGAGGATACATTTATTGCAAATATCATTTCAATTCATAACGTTTATTCACATTCCTCGAGATAAAAATCACATGGCAGATTCATTAGCTAATCAAGCAATTAACTGGCATATTATTCATTCAATACTTTAAATCAAATCATCAAAATCATTGTACATTTTCATGCATTTGTTTCATCACATCATAAACCACTGTATATATGTATATATCATCAGACTATACAAAAAAATATACAAAAATTTGGACCCATCTGTCCTACAAAAATATGTCTTATGCCCGATCATGTTCAGTCTCAAAAATATAATACAGTCATCCAACAAGATCTATGACCCCTGTCCAACATTCATGTTCCTAAAGAACATGATCACAGTAGCCACATGGTGGAATAACCACACCCAGTCTCGCAGTACCCCGACTACCCATCTCTGGATATCCTCTGGTAAGTCTTCTACTGCAGACATAGGCACTTTGCGAGTCAAACTCTCCAAGTTTCTTTGAACGGTGTGTAGATTTCTACCAAGGTCTTCAGCATCCGCTTCGCCTCTATGACGTTTGTGCTATGGGTATCCTTCCAGACGAACTCGTCCCATATCTGTGTCATGGTCATATAATTTTTTAAGTCATGTGGAATCCAATCAAAAATATGTTTGTTTTTATTTTTTCACATATATTGAAAAAAAAAATCAATCAAATATTGCAGTCTTACCAATGACACCCCATGATGCGCCAGGTGGAAGGACCTAGTCTGGATCACCGCAGAAGTCCATCCCAGCATAGGGATAGTCATCCACTGCAATAATCTGTTCTTCCCACCATTGGAAGAACTCATCATCCCATGTCATTCGGGGAACTTCACTTCCCCCCAATATCTTCATCAGATCAGCCCATTGGGCTATTCTTGGGTCTCTACAGCTGCTGATGGATGAGATCACTTTGGGTCGAAGCCTTGGAATCTTCTCAAATATGAATGTCATTAAGATGGTTTCATACCCGAAACGCTTCGTTTTAGCTTTCCGGATGGAGGTCGGTTGTTTTTTCATGTTGGTAAGAAGAGTTGTACAACAATCAAAGGGATGCACTAAACATTCCACAACTATACTCATCTGTGTCCTCGATGCCTAGTGCAAGGAAGCAGATATTGCCACCCTACCAATGGTAAAGAGGAGAATTTTCATGTGCAGCTCTGATAGATCTTTGGTTGGAATTTGAGTCCCTGGTTTTTGAGACCCCTCTACACAATAGACGTGGACGTAATCTTCAACTATAAGCCCTCCCACAGGCTTGCCATGAAAATCTACCGGATCTCCTCTTCGGGAGAGTCCAGTAATAAAATAAATGTCTTAAACCTCTATGTGTATAGGTATCTGATCAATAATGAAACAATCTTCCTCTGGTTCCCAATGATTTACTAGCATTTCAAGTAACCGGATGTTACTTTTCATATTTGGCATTTTGAAGAATTTGAGTAAACCACAATTTCGAAGGATATTGAGAGAATTTTGGTCTCTCATGACCTCTTGATCAATGGAATTGTTCTCACGTTCCCACCAAGAGATATTAATCCTACAAAAAATAATTAGTTTTATCATCAGGTTCATTTTTTGAAATTACGGTCTGCGCATACGTGACTTCCCTTTTGAACAGTCGCGTATCATATGCGGGTTCATCCGCATGAACCCACATATGCGCAGAATGATAAATCAAAACAAATCATTTCAACAATGAAAAATCAAAATTTTTAATCTATAAATGGATGAAATTAATCACAAAGATGGATTTAAGGCTTACCCGACTAATCTGACGAAGTTTGACGACTATTTTCAGGTACCTTTTGTTGACTTTGAGATTTTTTCAGGTTTTCAAAACCATGAGCGTTGACCTGTCATGGCAGGTATATGATATCCACTAGAATATAGGTTAGGTAATCCACTTTCCGTTTCATTTTTCATTCTAGCCTTTATTCTGATCACTTGCCATAGGGTCGATCCCATCATGTCATGAGTATTCAACCCATTTCACTCGCCGATTATTTAATCATGAATTGGTGGTAAAGCCTTCCTTTACATGGGCTTCCTAGTTAGTTCCTCGCTAGCACTTGTTGCCCATGCTACACTTTATGTAGGCTCGGGAGTCCTCTTTAGCCGTGCCATGACTTATATGTTGAAGCTCCATTCTTCTTTTTCTTCATTATCATTTTTCTGGCTATTACCCTAGAGGCTCCCTGGTGTTCTTCAGTTGCATCACTGCATTGCATATTGACTACTTTTTTATCTTGGCCTTTAGCTAGCTTCATTTGGACTCGATGTTTAAGCCATACTTTGACCTTGACTCTCTGTACAAAGTTAGCCATTGCAAAGCACTTAGCTATCGCAACTTGACACCCTTGTTACCCATGGATGGAACACTCCTTTGAGTATCGCTTACCAGTTTCCGCCACCTTGCATTGAGCATAAGATTTTTCTAATCCCAGGAACTAGTGCATATGTTTCTTGATACTCGTTTTATCCATTGTACCATATCATTCTTTCATTCTTTTTCGAGCTTATTTTATGAAAAAGAAAAAAAAATAAAATATGTTAAAAAAGAGAGGGAGCGGGATGTTACTTCATATTTTGATGGCAATTACAATATCAATTTGTCTCCCTTGAACAAAGCACATACCACTATGTATTTTCCTCATTTGGGATGGTTTTATTTTTTACCTAGGAGATGCCATAGCCTTGTTTCATGAGTCAGTTCTCCCCCAGTTGGTTATCTCTTCCATTCATATGGAGAGTTTTTTTTTTCCTCCTGCATAAAAAACTTATACAATGTCATTATTTGTTGCCTTGGTCATCATGACTGATGCTTTTGTTCAAGGGAAGTTAAACCTGAGTCGGCCATTCTGCGATGTCTCTTGACTTATTATTATGGCCTCCCTGGTCTTGTCAGTATCTTGTACTATCACATCAGATGTTTGGTCCTATTCTTGTGCTAGTTTAAGAAGGTCTCCATTGACTTCTTGTTGGCAGGTTTGTCTCTCATCGACTATGACATATTGCTCTGAGAGTAAACCTAGAGCCGCACCTTGGCCTATTTACATTATTGATAGGTGACCTTGTGCTCAGCATTTTATCATCATTATGGGTCTTTGACTAAGTGGTTTTCCTTGTGTTTGACGTCAACATACATTATCACAGTTGGGATTCGTGCAGTACCTTGATTTCCATTTGACCCTATCAATGGATATCTTGCCTCTTTGTAAACTTTCATTATTGTTTGGTTGAGAGTGTTTCTTCCATGTGCTAGCTTCATCTTGTACATGTCAAAAACATACTTTGAGTTGGTTCCTTCACTCTGCTTCGTCTGATTCTTTCCAAATCTTGGCCTGCGGGTTACAATCACACTAGACTAATGCGGGATTCCTCAATGCCTTCCTTCCAGCAGATCTTTTCCCATTGACTCCGACTCATTTCTTTGGGAATAAGGCCTAGAGACCTTTTGTCAGTACCTTAGGGTTTGCATTCATTAGTGGCAGACTCTTTGCTGTCGACAATGAGGATTCATTATTGCCTCCTGATTCATAGATTCTTACAAGTGTTTGAATTCAACTCATTCATTCGCACTTGTTATATTGTGCTGGGGCACCTTCACACTCATTATCATTATAGATGGGTTGTCTTGCATTTGTTAACGGTTCACTTTATTGACCACTATACAGATGATTTCTCACATGGTTGAATTCAGCTCATTCATTCCCATTGTGTATAATTGTGCCATAGTGATCAGTGAATACCTTGGGTTTGCATCAGCATGCTTTGGTTCATTGTTGACATTTTCATTCAACTTCTTCCAGTGACACCGTCCACTTTTATATGTTGCAGTTTCAGTATAGCAGCATCTTATATGTTGGCCCCCGAGTTGCGTGATTCTACCATGTTTTCCACCTCTTATGATTTGGTACCTGGAGATTCAGTTACTTGAGTGATCAGATATCTACTACAACATCATTGATCAGTATTCTATATGTGATACTTGCACTTGATTTTTGACTTGTACTTCCGGGCAGTGCTCAGATGATTCACTATGTGCTTTCTAGTTCAGTTATACTTGTATACATTTTGGATCAATAGACATGCTTTTCTTTCACTGAGAATGGGGATGCCCGCCTCAGACATGAGTTTACTCTCTGACTTCTTTCATTGGTTTTTGATAGGTTGAAATCTGGTGACGTCCTCTCTTGTCTTCACAAGGTTCTTTCTATACACATAATATATTTCAGCCATCATGTACCCCTTTTGACCTCATATATTAGGGGGCATCTGTTATAGCATCATTTTTCATCGTCATGTGAATAATGATTTCCTCTTTGGTCCTACGCACCCTTTCCTTCCAAACTTGAATAAATTCATAAAAACAGTGTTAAAATTCCCATATGCAATTATGCCTCGACTTTTCCACGTATATGCGTGATTCTGTTCATACTTTTCCATGTATGCCATTTAAGTCATTAAAAAAAAATATAAATTCCTTATTCTCATGGTAGGGTGATGGTTACTCCCATAATTCAACCACCCCAGTCCATGGCCCAACTGTTTCCAATTGCTGAAACTACTTTGAGGGAGTATAAAATCCCCTCATGTGTATGGCCTAAGGGAGAGAGAAAATTATAGATATTATACTATGTTGGATCCCCATTTCAAGTCTGATGTTCCCATGCCTCCTGCACTTCCCAAGTATATTTAGGAAACCCTTGTTTCCCTGAAGATGATCATCATCTTATATGACATATCGTGTGCACACATATTGGAAGAATCCTAGCGAGGTGAGGGCTGGATAGATCCAGAGGACAATCTACTCGAAGGCCATGGAAGGATTCAGGTGATCTCTCCACTTTCTATTCTTGTACATGCCATTTATAATAAGAAGTACCATCTTGTTCCCGAATATTCACGTGTCTATATATGTCTAAATATTGTTAGTTAAACATTCTATACTTCTTATATGATATTATACATGGATTATACTGACATATATGAACAATATATGTTGTAAAACTAGTGTTTCATGTTCATTCTTTCTTGATTTCCAGGTTATGAAGCATGAAGAGTTGTTGGGGGTTTGAACCCTGTGGGATCTACATCAAACGTAGGACTTTCAGGTAAGTTCCACAATTGATTAAATCTAGTTTTCAGCATAAAAGATAGGTTAAGTGAGTCCTTCTTGAATGGTATGCCCCTAATCTATGAGGGTTTCCGACCCAAAAACCTTTAGGGAGTTATTTCCTGAAAGAAGTGGCCATGTGTGTAGCATCATTATTGTGTGGGGCGAAGAGGGTGAGGGCTCAAAAGCATATAAGGAAGGGGATGGTAGCCATAGAGATCATTTTGGATTATTATTATTTTCTTTTCATTTATGAGTTGAGAACACTTGAGATATTTAGCTGAGTATGTAGTGCTATTTAGCACACGGGTGTCTTTGAGTGGAGATCCCAACCTCATCCTCATGGGACTTCGAGTGCCTACTCAGGAGAGATTCTTTTTTTTCCATGTGAGTTGATCTCATCATCCATCATTCAGGTGAGTTGCAGACCCTCTAGTGTTTCACAGTCACTGAGTGACCTACGCAGTCCATTATTGGAGTTCATGAGAATAGGGTGAAATTCCATAGCATTCTTCTTGGAATTCATTAAAGGGACCATCCCTTCAATAGTTGGGCTTGGTATTACTTGCAACTATTCTATCTTTTAGTTCAGCCCATAGATTTTCATACCCAGCAGTATGCATTGCAAACCCTAGGAGGGTGATTTTTTGAGGTGAGCCAATCCAGAAATCCTTTCTCAGTTACTCTGGGTTTTTTCCATAGAGTCTGTATTGTAAATCCCGAATTTTTCTGAGCATCAGAGCATCCTCAGCTATGCAGTCTTATTCCTACAACAGCAGCATTTCCAGCAGGGAAGTGTAGAGGGAGAGCTCCAGCAACACAATAGAGAGCAGTGTTTTTAGTGGGAGAGCTTGAGGCCATTTGAGCCCGCTTTTGCTAGCTTGAGTGCTATCTATTTCGAATAATTGTTGTATTGTTTTCACCCCCATCTTAATAAAATGGCTCATTTATTCTCTCTATTTTTATGGTGTTTTCAGTTTATTTCCATATTGATGTAGTTTTCATTTTATTGTGTTTTGTCTTACTGTGTTTTCCTATTTGGAATATTACACTGATAACTTAAACAATGGAAAGAATAAATATCAGAAAAATATGATGGCCCTACCTTCAAGGACCATTTCATTGGTGACCGGATCCCTTTGAACAAAATTTGTCACACCAACACCACAACTTCCTCTACCTATGGTGTAAACTCCTCGAGGTTCCACACTAATCATGTGTTTCAATAGCTTAGTAGTTGTAGGTCCAGGATCTCCCATCAAATAGACATGAAAATTACCTCTTATTTGCAAGTAAAACATAAATGTGAGTAATAAATTTGAATTTTACTTTGTATACAGACTACAGAGACCCGATAAGCGAGAATAACAATGCATTTTCTCATACGGTCACCAATGGGATAATCATGTTTCTTTGTAACAACTCTTCAGTAAAATAATTATACCTTCATTCCATCCTTGCATTTTCTAGTTGGGGCACCAAGAAGAAGAAGAATCAGGGATTTTTTTACATCCTCATGTCCAAATATTTCTAGAGCTAAAGGAAGCGCAAGATTGTTGTAGATGTCCCCATCCATAGCAAGTATTTATATTTGTTCTTGTTCATCACCTTGTAAAATGTACCTATAGGTGTTTGAAATTAATGAATAAAATAAGAAATATAGAGAAAACATGGATCAAATAAAAAATTCACTAAATGGCACATTTTAAAAAATTTCATATGCTAGACATGTGCAACCAAAGAAAAATTTCTAATCTACCTGCACTAGATGTGGAAATTTACATGTTTATATAACACATACCTAATGGCATATTAACTTTGAATATTTTCTTTTGGTGGAAGGATCCATCATATTCGTAAATCCACTTATTAAACAACTACATGCATGATGTGGCCTAAATTTATCGATAACTAATGTCCTGCAGAAGGAATTTCCAAAATTTCTTTGTGAAGTCACATTAGAGAAATAGATGTTGCTTTTTTTCTTCTTCTTTCTAGCATAACGCACAATGAGTGGGGCTAGTTGTCCCTCCTTCCTTAAATTATTTGCAGTAGGGACTTAGGAGCTTGTTATGCACTAATAGGTAGTAGAAGGAAATTTCCTTAGGAAACTATGCCTATGGAATTGAAGGGATGATATTTGATGGAGATAACCCTACTTAGCAGAATAATAATATTCCACGTAGCCCCTTCAAATTCTCTTGGATCTGGAGATAAGAGCACATCCGGAAAGGGTCAATCTCCCAAAAGAGTGATATGGGAATGAGCAAAAGTTATAGGCAACCCATGGCCTTGCTTCATTCCATGGAGAAATATCATAGAGGGTAATCAAAGAGTGTTGAGATGGCCAATCAAAAAATTCATGAATCAACTAGATCAAATTGTAGAGGTGGGTTTCAAAAAATAATAACAACGACAAAGAAGATTTGTATTCTATTTCTAGGTACCCAAGTGAGCTTCTCAATGAGAATGGGTCAAGTTGTCTTGAGTAATCTCAATATTTTGGATCCATTTTCAGAACGAAGAGGACCCACTGAAGTATTTTTGTTTAATAATTTTCTTCCTGTGAGCAATTGCCACAAGATATTTCGCCCCAATTCTAAAATAATTAGGGAGGGATAGAGTGCTATCGCATTTGAGAACAAGGAAGAAACAAAAAATAATAAACCCACTCCACCAACAGAACAAAACTGTCAACCTATTGTAGACCATATAAATGTCATATAATAGGAAAATTTCCTCATTGTGAACTTCTCAACCTCCTTTTTCATATCTCTAAACTCCCCACTAATTAGCAATATAACTATGCATACCATAGTAGCAACTATGGAAGTGAAAATTTTCATCTGCAGAACCACTGCAAAGGTATCATTCTTTATAACCCTATTGAATACAAGCTGCATCAATGGAAGAAGCATCCCATAGATTGCAGAAGCTACAATAGTGAAAATGAAGCCTATTATGTACTTGGCAGTATTCACTCCCTTAGGCCTGTCACCCTTTGAATGAACCACAAGAAGAATTGCACTGAAAGTCAGCAAAACCAAAGAATTCATGATATATGGAGCAATTTTCTTCATGTTGAATATCAATGAAAATACAAAATTTAATTCTAGTTGACTTGAAAAGAGAAGTGAATAGGTCAAAATAGGCATATAAGAGATACCCCATGAGTAAAGGAGATTATCTCTTTCTAGAAGCAAGCCCAAACCAACATAAATTAGCACTAATTTGGTTGTGAATAGGGTAATCCTAGAGGATGGTTTTCCTTTATAAAATACCATAGGTGTGAAAATAATAAGGCATCCTACCGATTGCACCAGAGTTGATATCCATCTACTGTTACCACCATCATCAAAGTAATATCTGTTAACAAGTGTAGGAGCAGCTTGAACCACAATAAGTGACAAAAAAATGAATATTACAAGCACCTAATGGGTATTCCTTTTCCCTGCAAATATATTTCTATTGGGGCCTCTTCCTGGAATTGCATCCGTGATCAAATTGGGGCTCGAAACTCCAATATCTCAAGGCCAGTCAAATTATATTGCAACAACTTGCAGATAGTCAGTTCAATCAAATATAAAATTAATCTAAAAGATTTAACTGACATACCTTCTTGTACTGCATCCCTGATCAAACCAGGGCCTGATGTTCCAATCTCTGTAAGTCAGTCAAATTATATTACAACAACTTGTAGATAGATAGTTCAATCAAATATAAAATTAATCTGAAATATTTAACAGGCATACCTTCTTATACTCTGTTGTGGCTTTCTAGAATACCACCCATCTAAATATCACCCATTAGGAATGAATTAACAGTGTGCGTTAAGAAAATTTCTCGGCTTATGGATGCATCACCAAGAAAAAGTATACAACACCTCATGAGTTGTTACCTTTAAAGAACACCTGTTCATTCCTAGTTCATAAACATATATATATTTGTCATTGCTGCCAGCAACAAGTTCTCATCCATCTGTTGAAAACTTAATGTAGAATAGCCAAAATGAAAATTGTTCTTCATACATAGAGAAATCCAGACCTTCATAAATTTCCTAGAAATATTCACCCATTCGGACATATTCATAAGGTTCTATTATAGTATGAATGTATCTATGATGCCAATGCTTCAAATCACAATTAACTTTGAATTAATACACAATCCGATTACGAAAAGAAAGAAACAAAAATATTGTAGTTATAAAAGAATAGAGGCCATGTACCTTAATTTCATCTTCTTCAACTGAAATACTAGTACCAGGGCCACGAAGATTTTGTGATGAAGCTTTAAAATTTGGCTTGCTGCAAAATATATTGCTCCCATACCAAGTTCTGTCAACAATCTATCCACATACAATAATAAATGATTCTGCTGCAAGGAAATTGTGACACCACAAAATGAAAAGTAATTTATTTTCTTTGGTTTTTCCTCATCTTCTTCTCCCATTGACAACCTGCCTCACTCATAAAAGCATAATTTTTTCTTCTAGTTGTGTTGCCGAGAGATACCATAGGTATATTTTGTATGCAAGTTTGTGAAAAGTGGCCAACAATTTGCTTGCTTTTCCTTTTTGGAGATGCTATGCCATGAAATAAAAAAAAAAATCTATGTATTTTCCTTTTCCAAGCCATGAAATAGAAACTGATGCATGCTTTCTTTGGAAAAATAAAATCAATTAAAAATTTCATACCATTCAAAAATCACCCTATTAAATTATTGTCAATCCAAAATTTGCAAAAAATCGGATACCATTCACCGTCAAATAACCCTTGGATCAGATGCACAAATTGCAAGGCCCATCAAACACATATATATCAATATAGGCAAAAATAAGAAAGAAAAGTGCCATCACCCTTCCAATCTACCATAAGCCCATATCTTAATAAAGTTGCAAACAATTTGAAAACCAACTACCATCACCTATCTAAAAACCTTTACAAATAGTAATTAATGTTAATTTCATTTATTGAAAGGCAATGCCCAAAATATTATTGAGGACTCAATTGTCAATAATAACCAAGTGCAATTTAACTATTGTATAACTCATGCATATGGACAAAATTTAAATACTTCCAAAAATACTCTGATGGCACATTTGAGCATTATTTCAGCTACAGAATCTGATTTATATGTCTAATTTTAAAAATAGGAAATTGAATAACCAAACAAAAATTCAAAATAAAATGCACTTCATGTGTTTGATATTTCTCTAGTGTAATTTTGTTTAGTTGAGTGAACAGAAACCATCCCGATTGAACCTCGTGCCATTAGATCCTTGATATCCTTTCTAGTAAGTGAACTAATAATCTAAAAATTCAAAGAAAACATTAACATTAGTGAGAAGAACCACCTACTTATCTGCAAAATATATTCATGAAAAAGGAACCAAATCTTCTTGCTTTTTGTGATTAAATGGACCAAATTCAGAGGAACCACAGTAGAAGGCATCCAACACAAGTGTTGAGGTAAGGGATGCCCTTATCTACAAATTGTATATATGTTTTGAGGTAAATGGTACATATATTTATATAGGTATGTAATTATATTGTTTTTATGGTGGAAACACTGAATTAATTTTTGAATGAAACACAACTAGAAAAGGATGAATGGCTAGTGAAAGAAACTTACACCAAAAAGTAGGTAGAAACAAAATATTGAGTTATCCTGAACATTCACCATTTGAAGTATTTATTAGACCTAAAGCCAAAAAGTAAAAATTTAACATTAGATTCATAGAAAAAAATCAACAAAAATACAACCAATAACTATTTATAAATAATCCAACATATGGAAATACATAAGGAAAGTGAAACTAGAATGTTTTTAAAATTAACCTTGTTCAAATTTTTCACAAAATCTAAAAAATATTTGTAATCACTTTCTTATAATTTGTATCTATCATTCTTAGCAATGTATGATAAGTCTATGTTTTCTATAACAGATTCAAGCTGTACAAAAGCATGATCTGTCAAATCATACTTATAAATGCCCCGCCCCTTTATTCTACTATACCAATGTAATTGAAGCTCGATGCCTTCTAATCTATCCAAAAAATATGATGTCATTATGGTAATCAAAAATCCTATTACCATCCTTATTCCTTATTCTTTGAACCCTTCCAATGTACCACATTCCATAATAAACACCTTGTTTTATACTTCGAGGAACACCTTTTATTGCATTACTTTCAGTGGGGGGAATTGAGTTTTTTTCAAACAACACACCACAATCTGATCAAATTCCAAAGACAATTGAAACACCCTTTTGTAAAGTCTTCACATATCACCTAAAGTAGACCGCATTTCTTACTTTCGTCAACCTATCTTTGGATAACGTTGGATTTCCATTCAACTGGCTAACCAAACATGCTTTGAACATATCCTTACCATCAATATTCACCACTGGTTTTATAATGTTTATTACTTTTCCATCAATGGCATCTAAAATTTCATCCAACTCGTGTCTCCACTCACTTTCCATTAGTTGTAATTCAGTTTCATTTTTTACCAATGAAGAGGAATATTGAAATATAGAGTTGGAACATCTCGGTTGAGAATCATCAAGTACTTCATCCATAATTTGGAATGTTGGATAATATTTATCCTCTATCCATGGTTTAACCCACCAATAACATTGAGTGTATTTTTTTGTTTTCATTCCAAGAGTTGATAAAATTTCTTGTGCATCCTTCAATCCAATCTCAAGGTCTTCTACAATTTTAGCATCTATGGATATTGAATCATATTATGACAACATGTAAATGTTTTTATTGTTTCTTGGTGCAATTTATTCCAAATGTTTTATTTATTCTTATGGGGTTTATTGAAATGAAGCCCTTGGGGATTTGATTCTTCTTCAACAACTCTATTAAGGGTTCCAACAACATGAATCAAGTCAGTGAAATCATACGCCCTCTCCAGTCCAGCCATCCCATCAACTTTGCTAAAGAAGTTCTCACATACATCTGGCCCAGTTAGGTGCAAAACACATGGCAACTTAGAGTATTGATCTCGAAACAATATCATCAACAAAACTGCAAAATGGAAAGAAATTCTCACATCTTGATATGCCTCTCAGTTGATGAAATTTATGTTGACATTAGTATGAGAATTTTTTTGTAGCCAACATAACCATAATGTGAAGAAATGATGAACCCGTGAAGCATTTTTCACTCTTTCCAAAAAGCTCAAAATATGAGACATAAATATGTCAGTGTAGTCAGTAACAATCATTAGATAAGTCTTTGTAGCTACTATCCTCTTTAACATTCCACTTAGTGTACTTCTCTACTCTTTCAAACATCTTTGAATATGCCTTGAAGCAATGTGTTGTGCGGAACCCCAATTTTGTCAATCCATCCTCTGTACATCTTCACACTTAAGCTTGTGATCATCCACTTTAAAAGTGTGATAAACCATTCTAACATGACCGAAAAATTATGTACTCATTTCCTAAAACCAATTCTCGTCGACGCTAAGCAAAGGATTCACTAGCTTTTTGTCATTGTGGATGTAATCTTGGTCATGCAATCTTGTTACATTTCAACCATTGTACAACCCAGTTAGCCTCCACCCTTTCCAAGTAATTTGATATATAAGACCTGTTGTTGAAGAATAATCCTTCAACATAAGTTGTCTTCTTCTACTATCCCCATCCGAGGAATGACCAACAATAGGTCCCAAATTGTTTTCTACATGTTTCTTCCACATATATTCTACCTTTCCCCATTGTTGATGAACAAAATTTGCATTGAATTTATTGCATGTTGGATGAATAACCACAACCAAATGAGGAATTTTTTCATGTAAAGGGTTTTCAATAATAACACGTGCGTACTGGCCAATAACATTGTTTTTAAAATATTTTTTTATAATCTCATAGCGTGCATCTCCCTCACCAACTATCACCAAGAAATGTGATTGCCATTTATGTTATTCTTTCATACCATAAAACCCCACCATTGTATCACTTTTTACTGCCCACCTAACATCTTTTTTCACAATTGTTTCATCTTCAGCAAAGCATACAACAATTGGTCTATATATACCATGTTTGTCTTTATAAGAAGCATAAATTTTTTTGATTGCCTCAAAAATGTGCTCGTGCTCCCTCGAGATATATGTCAATGACTTTATAACTTGTCTTAAAGTTGTAGATATTGAAGGGCCATACAGATTCAAGCTAATAAAGTTATGTAATCTAGGACCTCCCCATAACTTGATCATCTCATAAAGGGATTATGTGGATGTACTATAGCTTCTCCCTACTTCAGCATGCATCAAGTTATGAAATATTTCCTTGACAAATTCCCAAACTACATATTTACCTTGTAATTTTCCTTTCTTATGTGCCTCACACACATTCTTACAAAACCTAAAGACATCATTCCTTTCTTCCTATTCAAACAAATTTTCCTTTCGAGATATCATTCTAATAGAGAGTGTAGCAACCTTTGTCCTCTCCCAAAAAAGAGATTTCAATGTTGATCTATGGTTATCATTTGTAACCCTTGCAGAATTCTTCAATTCATTTTGAGTCAAATATTCCAATGTTCTACCTTTTCCTAAATCTCATTCACTTCTTTTATTGGTGCACCTTGATTCACACTATAATCGCCTAAAGATTTTTGGGTTCCCATGTTTTGGCCAGATTGGCAAGACCAAAAGATGAGACAACATCATAACCACTTTGGGGCCCTAGGATCTAGCCCTCCTAGACCTGAAGAGGGATCTCTCCAATAAAACAAAGAATGGTTTATCTTTGAAGCTCATATTGAGATATTAGGCTAGGTATGAAGCACAAAGGGGGTTTAAAATGATTTGGTTGGTTGGTTGCTGGGTTGGTCATGAGATCATAGACTGGGAAGGTAATGGGAAGAAAAGGAACAAAGCAGCAGGATGTTTCAGCAAAGGGGATAGGTCAAGAAAGTGCCATCCATTGGGCTATGGAGTCATGAAAGGAGAATTAATTACGATAAATAGCCAAGGTTTTCAGAGGGCGAGTCATCTACACTAAAGGATATTTTAGATTTATGGTGGGATGGAACATTAAGGATTGAAAGTGAAAGAAGGAAAACAACCCAATTTCTATCCATAGATCAGGTTAGAGGTCATTTAACTCTAGACCTGCCTGGACATACTCAAAGGCAGCTTTCAAAGGAGGAACAAAGGGGAAACTTATAGACCGGACCAGAGGTCATTTAACTCTAGGTCAGCTTTAGCATGCTCCAAGGGAAAAACAGAGATAAGTTTAATAGAGTCGGGGTCTATAGATCAGAGAAGGAATTTGAACCTTCAATGCTTTGACACCAGCAAGAAACATCCAAGCAGCAAACCTCAAATTCATACATCAGCTAACAGCATATGGAACCACTACACTGGTTAAATCAGCTGAATTTACTCTTAGATAACACATACAGCAGAAAAAATTGAAGGCAAGGAGAGTAGAGACATAAGGTACCTAACAAGGGTAAATCCTATGCCAGATTTCTGATGCAAGCCAGTAGAAATGAAATGAAATGAAATAAAACATAGAGACATAAAAACATCACTGCATCTTTATATCAGGATTCAAAGAAATGTGCTTGTCATATTAAAGAGAAACACCATTCAAGTACAACATCACCAATGGCTGAATATTCAGTCTGAAAACATTTTCTTCTGCCTATCTTACAACTTTACACAGAGACTATGTCTCAAAAGAAACAGCTTGTAATTTCTCTGATAACCGATCAACAACCTTTACAATGAGTTTCTTCATGAGTTTTATAGCTGAAAGAGGAGTAGAGGAGGTAGGTGGAGAACTAAATGCAGCATTAAAACTTAGAAGAGGAAGAGGGCCGAAGCCCATTCTGTTTAAATCCTATGCATTTAACTCTATAGTACTTACGATGAATAAACAAACAAGACAGATAAATGACTTTGAGGTCTGCCATGCTGCATAACAAATTCTCTGGTAGCATCGGACTGTTCCGTCAGGGTGGAAATCTTCTAAGGAACATGGTAAATAAGGGTACAATATGGGCGCTTTGTCCTGTCCCAAGTAGGAACATTCTGCTGATGTAGCTACCCTGATAGTATTATTTTCTGTGCGCTGGGCCTTCCATGCGATACCTGATATCTTTGAACTGGTACCTTTGCCTTCTAAATCCCTGGAAAAGGCTCAAAATCTTCTATTACGTGCCTTGAACTCTCTGCTGCTCTCTTACTGACTCTGTTGGTGAGATCTATGCTTTAATGGCTCTTGGAAAGATTTTCCAGAGTTTAAACATCTGTTCCTTTAATGTGAGCCCTGTCATACATCTTCACAGACCCTTCTTCATGAGTTCGGCTCTTGAAAATTGTCCTTTCTGTTTCTCTGTAACTGTACAGAGATTGTGAATCATGGCGGTTGACCGCCACTCGTATCCTGGAAAAACATGCAACTCTGTTATGAAATCCATGCATAGGGAAGATGGCTATGGAGGGCGGGGAGAATGATAGTGCGGCGGTGGTGAAAATGGTGGTTTTGGATGAAAAAATGGTGATCAATGCAGTAATATGGTGCAAACAGCGACTGATAGGGTTTTGGTGAAAAAATGCGCATGGACCGTTTGATCGTGGTCTAGTGGCGAGGATCGACGGTGGAGATTGAACATTGGGATGGTTTCGGAAGTTGGGTGGAATGCATTGAAATGAATGAAAATGTAATGAAAATGATCGTATGTGGTGCGACCCGGCATGGGCGAAGGGTGATTCATCCAAGGCCGTCAGATCTTAGGAGGAGATTGACAGCCACGATTGCATCGGGAGATCGCAATCAGGGGAGGCGGAGGGGGACACATTTTAGAATTTGTGATTGCAATTGGAAGGATGGGGCGATTAAGCGCCGACCGTTGGACCGCGCAGGGATCAACGATGGAGATTAAATCAGAGGGGGATAACAGGCAGGGAGTGATGAGATCTGGGCCGTTGGATCTGAATGGATGGACAGCCAGGATCAGATCAGCGGATCGCAATCGGCGAATGCAGTTGGGTGACACATTTTAAGACCTGCGATGCGATTGTGTGCTAGCCGTCGGATCTGGAGGGAGATCGACGGTGGAGAAGCAATCGGGGGATCGCAATCGGGGGGGAAACAAGGGGTGGCACCATTGAAAGTTCCGATTACGATTGGAGTGGGAAAGCAATTGTGTGCCAGTCGTTGGATCTGGCGGGGAGATCGACGGTTCAAAAGCGATCGGTGGAGTAAAATGGGAGGGGCGACGAGCGCGCAGAGACCAGTGCTAGGCCTTTAGATCTATATAGATCGACGGCCCAGATCGAAATGGAGGTCAAATAAACGAAACGCAATCGCATCGGAGATTTTCTACGTTACAAAGGAAACTGCCTTCCCGACAGCTCCGATTGCAATAAGCACCCAGGGCTTAAACACTTGGTCCTGGGCGCGAGTCACGTGGGGAAGTGGTTAAGGGGGTAGGCCGAAAGTGGCTAGGCCTTAATATAAAGTGGAAAGTTGGTTTTTTCCCCTTTTTAATGCATTTTGAGGTTGGGAAAGGGTAACAGTAGGGGTAAAAAGGGGAAATCGGGCCAAACAAGGGGAGCTTGTAGGATTTAGTGGGGGATTTTGGGATAGTTTAGGAGGACTGAGGGAGGAATTTTGGACTAGAAAGGGGGCTTTGAAAAGGGGAAAAAGGGGTGAAATGGAGAATTCCACAGAGGTACAAGGGGAAAATAAAGGCCTTTGGAGCACAATTTTTTATCGTCAGTGAGGCTTATTGACTCAAGAACAACAGAGGGAAACAATCAAAGGGAAGGGAACATGGAAAGCCTTCAAGGATGATGTGCTTTCAAGAGAAATTCATTCCTTGAAGGCTCATAAAACAAATTAGCCCCTTGCTTGCTTGTCAAGGAATTTATAAGGGGCTAATAGAAGACATTACATTCTAGAACCAAATTACAAAATCTACATGTTAATGAGTCAAATGGGATCCCCATTTCAGAACCCCTCTGGTAAATAATATGCCTATATGTACCATCAATACAACATTCAATACCCTCATAACATAGCATGATCTTGGTATGCTTCTCTATGACCCATAATTTTCCACCCCTTTGATCATCCATTAGGACCCATTTTTCCAATATCTCCCCGTTTTTGTCAATATAAGGATACGAATGACCCCAACATTGTAGTAACAAGGGAGATAATTGAGCTATACTAAGATGAAAACACAATAAAAAAACAAAAAAAATAGAATTAAGATAAATAAAATAATATACAAATTCATATTCAAGTTTAGTCTAAACTATTAATTAACCAATAATCAACACACCTGAAGTAGAATGATTTGCAGTTGTAGAACCCCTATGTAATAATAATGGTGATGATGGCACCACGAACCTAGTCAAACTTCGTTGGGACTTATCATTGTTAGGATTCTTAGGTATCCCAACTGTGCCACCCCTCAACCCAATCTCCTGATGTGAAGCCTCATTTGTAGTAGTAGTAGTGTGATTCTTTGATTTCATGTGTTCATTTAGAGAACTGATAATATTACCACTTGTCAGCAATAAAAAATAGAATTTATTTCATCGTGTACATTCAAATATCACTTGTTTCATGTCCTTATAGTATGCAAGTGTTGCTTCCACCAACTTGAACAAATTAGGCTCTTGTGTCTTGTTGAAATCATCTAGAAGTTTGATTGCATGATCAATATGAAATCTATCTCCAACCACCATTGTTTGGTGTACTTTATTACATGAAGGAATTTCACTACCACTTGGCATTGAAAGGTGTTGTTGATGGAACACAGTTTTCATATGATGGTTTTTGAAGTTGCGCATTATTTGCACTACCAAGGATACATCACCTGTTCCATAATCAATGTCACAAATTTCACAATGGGTCTTTATTTTAGATTCTCACTTTTTTAATATACTTTCAGAGTAAGTTTCTCATTGACAAACTCTTCCATTAAAATTTTCACTTTTTTTTCCCAAGATGCTAATACGCTAGGATCAACAATTATTTCTTGTTCCACTGAAAAATATATATTTTCAACTCTTGGTTGTTTATGCATAGGTTGCTCCAAATTCTCTTCAATGTTTTCAAATATTGGTATTCTTTCCACTACATTTGAACCTATTGTTTGCACATCAAATGTGCCTAGTTTCCTCTTGATGCCTAAAAGTGTTGTATAAACCTTCCATTTCTTCTCTTGTTTGGATTTAAATCTAATCCATCCTAGATAAAATTAAAATGGTATCCAACGATTTCATCATCCACAATTTCATCACAGATTTCAGAAAATGTACAACCTTCTCGACACCTGACAATGCCAATGACATATTTCTCTTCCTCGGTAGAAATTTTATAATAGAAATCCATCTATTTTTGCACACAAATAGATGAAAAGTGAGTAAAATTCCACAAACATATTGGTTTATTATGAAAAATATATCAATGAAGAAATGTATGCACTTTTAATTAAAAGCGCCAAAAAACATGAAGAACTCTTACTATTGTGATGAAACAAATTTATTCAAGATGTACTATCGATGGATTCCTCAAATGGAACTAAAACCAAAAATAAAACATAGTACTAAAATGGATTTGAGAGTTGATTTATTGAGTCAAACATTGAAAAACTTATATGCAAGCTTAGGCCCTAGATCTGCCTCAATTTTGACCTTATTTACATCATTTTTTTGTGTCCTAAAGAGGTCAAAAACAAACCCTAGTAGCTTTTACTATTCGCGGGTATGAAATTCATTTTATTCAATTTATTTTTTGCTAGTATCTAGGGCTTGTGAGGTCTAGATACATTTCTTATGTTTTTGGAGGTACCAATGGCTAAGGACAGTGCTTGATCTCTATATTTTTGGAACTACCTTGTGGATCCACCATAGTTCTAGTTTTAAAGAGAGATGGCACATGGAGAATGTGTGTGGACCATATAATCTTCAGTAGAATCATAATAAAGAACTAATATCCATTATCACACATTGAAAACCTATTAACTCGACTCTAGGGGGACAAATATTTCATTAAGATCAACCTCAAGTATAGTAGTTATCATTAAATATGTATCAAGACAATGGTTATGTGGAAGATGGTGAGCCCTAGTATTGCACCAAGAGTGCTGCAACTCCCAGGGGTTTCCTTACTTTACTTTATCAACCCGGGATTCATAAAAAAATAGAGTTGATAGTGCTATATACACAGCAGATGCATTTTGTTCATATCATCCTCTTCTGCTTAACGAAAGGGTGTTATTTCTAAGGGTTCTCAATGAAGTCTGACACACTTTCAATGAAACTGAACTAAGTTGCAGAAAGGAAATGACATAAAGGAAACTAAATTAAATTATTGAAAATAAATGAGAGGAAGGAAACTAATCTAAATTTTCGAAAAGAGATGGTAGAAAGGAGACTAAATTAAATTGCAGAAAGGAAACTAATTTAAGTTGTACAAAGGAAACTAACTTAAACTACACTTAACATGGCCAATCGGCTAAACACACCCTACTCTATCTATCATTCTCCTATCTATGCAGCTATTGAAGACCTAATTCTAATTTCAAAAGGTGTTTCCCACAATTTGGAGGGAAAAAAGGGCTAAAGAGGCTAATGGAGGGCTTAACACATGATACCAGGCTTAGAATTGGAAAGAGGGGGGTTTAAAACTTATTAAAACCTTATTATAGCACATAAAAGGGCTTTGGAGCAGAATGAATTTGAAAAGTGCGATGGCGGAGATGCGATGGAGTAAAAAGCTGCGATATGCGATATCTCAATCACAATATCACAAAATTAAAGGGATAGTGGAAATGTTGTTCCGGAGTGGGAGAGAAATGTGAAGTACGATTCGTGAAAAGGTAAAATATGCGAGATACGATTGCGATAGGCATGACGTGGTGGTGGGACCGGTGGAAGAGCGCGATCGCAATATCACAATCGGCAGACATGAGCGGTAAGTGTTAAATGGAAAAGGGAAACTTTGTGATTTGCGATTGCAAAGTGGAGGGATACGAAACGATTATCGCAATCAACTAAAACGAATGGTAAGTGTTAACGAGAATGAAATAATAAATGAGATTTGTGATTTCAATGTGGTAGGTTACGAAGTGATTATCGCAATTGGTAAAAATGAGTGGTACGTGTTATTGGTAATGACATAAGAAATACGATTTGCAATTTGTGAAGTACGGTAGCAGGAGAAACGAGGAGAAAAGGCGGGGGTCGAATTTTAATGATTTTCAAGTTTTTTTGTGTAAAAAAGGTAAAGGTGAGGTGAAAATGGAAAATCACTAAGATGTTGAAGAACGACAAAGGAAAAGGAAGGGGTCATGTGAGATGTGAATTACGATAGCGTGAATTTCGAGGAGAACAGGTGGAGGTCAAAATTTTAATAGATTTGTATGAAAAAAAGGTGTGGCAGCTGATAAGAAGAGAGAAAGGAGGGAAATGAAGGTGTAACAACAAGGTTCAAAAGCGTAACATAGAGATGGGAAGAAATTGGAAGATGAAGTGGAACGACGTAACGAAATTCTTCGGAACTTTTGATGCTTATTCCTGCAAACAAACCTGCATAATCGTGCATGAAAAACAGACAAAAATGTGCGATAAAAATAGAAAACAGAAAGAAGTTTTTGGCCTGTGGGAAGGTCTACCCTGCTCGAACTCTATTGACAGATATGAGAGGGGAAGACTGCCTCACAGCTTTATCGATTTTATCATCTATTCTACAATTCATATAAGCATATTAGATCTATAGCAAAGGACAACAAGAAGCAACTAAAACATCAATAAAAATACCAACAAACTAGCTAAATGCTCAGAAGAAAAACCAGCTAAATGACGTGAAAGAAAATAATGGAAGCAATAGAGAAGCCAAGGCACATGGGTTGGCCCCTAACCCACGAGCCCAACTCTCTACAAATAGATCAATATAAAGTCATCTAAATA